>JASFAT010001845.1:0-508342 GCA_031353405.1 Baronia brevicornis
TAAATAATAGAAGAGAAGGAAATAAAGGGGAATAGAGCTGGGCCTCCGGATCTCAGCATTCATCGTAAGAAATGTGGTAATACTGGAGAGTGATGCTACTTAACACCGATATTTTGTAAGGGTGTCGTATTAAACGGTCAATTCATGAATGGCTCTACTTTTGTTATGAATTGTTGGCTCAAATAGAATAGTTGTCAAATGTAACTATCATAAAGACAATCAGCTTTTTGCAATTCCTACCATTAGGTTACTATTTTTTTTTATATTACTAGTTATTTTACCGTTTCTATATTCAAATGTTATTGAAACTTATTTTTCAATTTAACGAGAATAAAAAACAGTTTTAATTAAGGCTTTTCTTTAACTTTTAGGCTTGATCCAAAAGGTGGAGTGGACCTATGTACGGAAAATTGCTTTTAAATAACACAGACTACTTTTAACTTTAACTTATATTAGTGGCGTTTGATTTTAAAAATGTACGGTTGGTTTCTTCAGGGGCGGATTTTCAAAAATATTTTTTTCATTTAGACAATCCTTTTATAAAAAATATCTAGTTCTCTAAGAATAGTTTATTATAGCTCCAAATAATTAGTTAGTTAAAGCTATACCAAAATGATTCGTGCCTAATTTAAATTGATTATACAAAGTAGGAATAATTGTTATAAAGTGATTTTGTTATTATGTTTTCGTTATCAAATTCTACTTTCGCTCCATCTAGTTTCCGACTTGATTACCATACTTTTTGCTTTGAAATGTACCTTTCGATTCTAAGAAATCTTGTTTAGTATTTGGCAAAGTTATTAAAATTAAGTTCCGTTTATACACACAACAAAAAAGATTCGAACTTAGAAATTTATAAGTATTGAAAATATTGATAATAAAAAGTGTAAAGGTATATTTTATGATTTACAAGTGAATAAAAAATATAAGTCAAAAATGTTATAACTTTAAACATCACCTTATATTTTATAAAGATTGTTTCAAAAACTAAATTAAATATAATGCCTTAAATATTAATTAGTAATAACTGCATATACAAAATTATTGTAAGCATTTCTTCCTTCTGCTAATACCATTCTACGTCATCTTAATTCTTTTGCATATGGTAAAATCTTTTTATTTTCATATCATAATTGTATGTAAATAAGCTAAATAGGTGATTACTTATGTGGTTTGACATCGTATGATAAATGGGAATAATATAATAGCAATAATTTTCCTATCTTTAATACTCTTAAACTTTTTTTGCTTGTTAAAAATTATTGTAATTTAATTTTCGATTTTTCTGTAATCGACAATCATTTAATAATTATAATTATTAAATGATTATTTAGTGTAAATATGAAAGCTGCAGTAAACAATAAGGTAGTAATGGATTGAAACGAAGTAATAGCAAAAGCCGTAAAGCCACAAATATACCTCTTAAGCAATACTGTCGTACGAGAGTATATAGTAGTATAGATATGATAGATCCATGAAGTCATTACGTGGACACTACATCTAATGCTTCTGACGCATGGGTATTTATGATCTGTTGTTACCTTCAAAGATAGTGCATTAGTTTACATTGAAAACGATGGCAGATCATACAATAACGACATACGAAAATACTTTGTATTATAGAATCAAATTTAATTATAATATTATATAATAAAGAAAGAAGAAAAATTTTTAATATTAGAATTTCTATTTGATAATACTTTGCATTATTTATTTTCAGGATCCTGCTTGAGTTATGGACACTCTTGCTGGGGAGGTAAGCTACTTTTTCTTTGCTTTAATGATCCATATACCTTTCAGAATATAATGAGTGTATATATATATATATATATATATATATATATATATATATATATATATATATATATATATATATATATATATATATATATATATATTAAATTACAATACATTACCTTCATTGATATCTTATTTTTATTTTTACATATGTATCTTCTGTAAAATATTTAACAACTTTCACTTAATTAACATAATGTGAGGAAAAATAATACAAGTTAAATACACATCTCAACACCACATCATATGAAAAAAATGATGTAAATGACTTTGATGGGAAACAATCGTAGTTTTTTTATCAATTTTAACAAAAAAAAAAAGAAAATTTGTTATTGACAGAATAATAAAAATAACAATGTTCCTGTATGAACGTTGCTGCATAAAGCAAGCAACGTTCATTAATAATTTTCGTTTTGTTATTTTGAAGACAAGAGTCCTAATTATGCGATGCGAAAGGTACATTTCAAAGCAAAAAGTATGGTAATCAAGTCGGAAACTAGATGGAGCGAAAGTAGAATTTGATAACGAAAACATAATAACAAAATCACTTTATAACAATTATTCCTACTTTGTATAATCAATTTAAATTAGGCACGAATCATTTTGGTATAGCTTTAACTAACTAATTATTTGGAGCTATAATAAAATTATTAGAGAACTAGATATTTTTTATAAAAGGATTGTCTAAATGAAAAAAATATTTTTGAAAATCCGCCCCTGAAGAAACCAACCGTACATTTTTAAAATCAAACGCCACTAATATAAGTTAAAGTTAAAAGTAGTCTGTGTTATTTAAAAGCAATTTTCCGTACATAGGTCCACTCCACCTTTTGGATCAAGCCTAAAAGTTAAAGAAAAGCCTTAATTAAAACTGTTTTTTATTCTCGTTGAATTGAAAAATAAGTTTCAATAACATTTGAACATAGAAACGGTAAAATAACTAGTAATATAAAAAAAATAGTAACCTAATGGTAGGAATTGCAAAAAGCTGATTGTCTTTATGATAGTTACATTTGACAACTATTCTATTTGAGCCAACAATTCATAACAGAAGTAGAGCCATTCATGAATTGACCGTTTAATACGACACCCTTACAAAATATCGGTGTTAAGTAGCATCACTCTCCAGTATTACCACGTTTCTTACGATGAATGCTGAGATCCGGAGGCCCAGCTCTATTCCCCTTTATTTCCTTCTCTTCTATTATTTACATCCTTATCTTAAGATGGGAATGCATCTGTTTTGTTTATTAATATTTTTTTCTTTCTTCTTTACCACTATAACGATATTATATTGCCAACCTACACCAAATTATCTTTTTAACATGGTGTCCATTTTACGGTTGTCTGGCTATTTGCGATAAGACCGCCATTTGTATATAATTATTACTATCAATAATGGTTTAAATTTGTTTTTGGTGTACAATAAAAATATATCTATCTATTTAAAAAACGTTTATTTAACTACCTACTCAGTCCCTTTTCTAACAGGGGATTAAAATTTATATACTAAATTATTGATTATTATAATAAAGAAAATGAAGCAAAGAACCCCCAAGATTGCCCACTCGTTATTGTTCTTCCATGAAAAACAATTTACCAACAAATCTGTCCACAATGTCGGTAAGCCATTCGACTACACATGTGCGACGCAATGTTGAAAGCCACTACGATTCAATTACTATCACCGTCATAACAGGGCAATCATTTATATCGGCTTCATTTTAATCCGATGTGTCATAAACGGAGAGGAGTTGCACTAGTTATTTAGTCTGTCGTCGACTATTTTAAAAAAAACTTTTAAGATTATATTTTACAAAACGCCTCAATGAAGTTAATTTCTAGCATTCTCCTTCCTCTCTCCTTCTTTCTCCTACCTAATTATTACCGTTAATAAGTAGTTCTTTGAAATTAAGCATTATTTTTTTAAATTGATTTTTGCAAAGAGTTACTATAGTGGATACATTGATAAATCAAGTATCACTAATATATTTAAACTATATAAAAAAATATTTGAATATATTAATACCTTTTATATTATATTACTTCTTTTTAAATTCGTAATTTTAAAATTTAAAATAAATAAGAAAGAAATTGTTTTTTATAAAAACTTAAAAATTCCTTCGACTGACGTCTTTCAATAGACATGTCACCTTTCCGGCATAAGAAATTGGGATATGAAATATACAATGTAAATTGATAGTGTGAACAAAGTATAAATAAGATATAAATGTATATTGAATAGAAAAATTTATTTGGAAGTATTTCAATTACATCGAAGTAAAGTAAAGACCCCGTGTGTCGCCGAAGTATTACGGCTGGCACGCCACAGTACTGCTGGCTAAGTAGTAAGGCTTTCGGATGAAATTGTTGTATGATTCCCGATATACAATTGGGCGACCCCATTTATTCTACTGGGAAATAAAATCAATTCCTATGATCTTTTTTTTGTTTTGTTTTATTGATTTGTCTGTTGTCTCTTTATGTTAATGTTGTGTCCATCTATAATTAGGATTATATTTTTGTATGTTTAGTACTATTTAGAATAATGTATAATGAATGTAATCTCCTGTTGATGGTCCACAAAATAAATAAATCTCGAAGCTACGTGCAACACACCTCATTTTTGAGGGAGATCAATGTCTAGCAGTGGACTGCTATGGCTATATTGATAAACGATAAAAGACTGATGACAGTAAAACTATACAAATAAAGATTTATTATATATATAATATTTTTTTTCTCTTATACGAGTATCAAGGAAAATTAACCAAGTATTAGTGTAGTTAAATTTTAATATTATAGTCGCTTTACGCATATTTAACATTTAAGAATAAATAATTTTATTTATTTATTGTCAAACAGACAGGTGATTTTTTCACTATGTATTGTGTGAATTTTTATATAGAGTGTATATCAACAACGTATGCTGCCAGTATTATGTTTGTTATTGACCCGATGATTACTATCAATGGATTATCGTTTGATAAACTGTTCAGTGAATTGTCGCTTTTATTTCGTCATCCAAGTCTTTATTTTTACAGACGTTTTATATTTACATGAAAATTAATAATTTAAATGGAAAAAGGAATTTTCTTTTATATACATTTTAAAAATTAATGATCTATTTATATATATCATTTATATATAATTACATTATATACATATTTCTTGTATAACGATAAATATTAAAATAAATTAATAGTTTTCGCTTTCATAGTTTTAAAGAGTAACGTATAGATTTCCAAATCAATTATAACGTTCACTTAATTCACGGAAATTCTTATTTGTTTTAGATAATCATTGATGTTCTTTGTATATCTGGCGGTATAAATAGAAATCGACTTAAAAACAAGATAATTAATTGATACATTTTTATAACCTCAACAAGATACATATATGAATCATATTTTTTTGTGACTTTCATATGTGCAGTATTGAAGGACGTATTCTCTTACATTATCATGCATCTTTTTATAGTCAACAACCAAATGTTGAATGCTATCATAAATAATCAGTTTATCCCGAACTTATCAGTTATACAAAACAGCGAGATACGATTATAATTGATATGTAAGTTTACATTAAAGGAGTTTAAGTTCGATTAATGGAGTCAGGCGTTACTTTGCGGAAATCCATCACTATGTGGACAGTCAAAAGGTTTACTTAGCTAAGATCCGCGACAAGCAAACAATAACAGAAAATTAATAATGTGTAAAACCTAAACCAAAAACTTACCGAAAAACGGCCAGCAATTCTCCACCTACCACTATACACAACACCAAACCCACACTACCACTTTTCCACCTTGTAAACGACACGTGTTTCGCCCCAACACGAGGCATCTTCAGGTCATTATTAATTTTCTGTTATTGTTTGCTTGTCGCGGATCGTGGCTAAGTAAAATAGTTTAAGTTCACCAATGACGACCAATTGGCTCAGTGGCCGGGCCCTCCGCCCGCGGTGTCTATGCTTGCGGGTTCGATACCCACATCGGAATCAGCAGTGGGACATATATGGGCTTTTAAAAAAAAGTTCAGCAAACAGTTGATTTGAGTTAAATAATTTGTAGATTTAGGAAACTTAACTCATATAATATTTCAATACGTGTGAAATTTTATCTAGTTCAGAACACTGTTATGCATCCCTAATAAAATAACGGCCAAAACACCTAATATTGATGATGATTTAATCCGTGTGAAGCCAGAACGACAACGGTTTCAATTAAGGCGGTAATTAAAAATAGAGATGAAACACGTTCCCAAACTCGGGGATGAATATTAATGTCCTTGCGTAATGAAATGTAAAGGAAAATATAATTTATGACCACATAATTATTCTCAATTAGTGCTACTGTTACTAATATACAAATAAAATGCATTGTTTAATCCGTGCTTAGTTTGAAGTTAATCTGAATTTTTAAAATTTCGGTAGTCATGAGAAAAGAAAAATAAAAATAAGATTTTTTTGAAGTTAAACGGTGCAAAAGGAATTAGTTATGCAGTCGTTATACAGATTTTTATCCACATTTTTAATTTAGCTTCGGTTTAGTAAAAGTAATTGAAAAAGTCGTCCCAAGATTTGAAACAAAAAACAAATAAGTCAAGCTAAATAAAACCGTTTAAAAAAATACCGGAACAGAATCAATCAAGACAAATATTTTTTTATTTTTATTTTTAAATTTCAGCTCACGGTAAACGCTCTGGAAAATCACCCTCCAGTGCTCCTGACTGGTACCTGACTAGGATTCTGCGTCGCATGGCTGCCAATTCCGAACTGGTAATTCATTAAACTCATTTACGTTTAGATGAGTCGACTTCCAAAGAGAAAAAGCTAACAAAGTTGCTCGTCGTTTAAATGAATAAAGTAAATTGATCTTTCTTTTTGCCACGGAGTTTATTATACATATAAAAAACAAGAACAAACACCCAGATGATCTGTGCGTATCAATAAATAATCGATTCATACAAATTTAGGTACTCAGAATCTTTTGACAATACAAAAATTTATCCTGATGCGGTATATGAACCTACGAACTTTGAAACAGTTTACCACAGCACTGTTTGGTACGTGATTATTGAAATACATTTCGCTATGATAATACAATAAAACCAAATATAGCGAGTGTTTATAAATATATTCGTAAAATTATAACATAACTTCATTGTTGTAAGTTGATGCAAATTATCGTCTTATATAATATAAATTTATAAATTAAATATTAACAATATTATGAGCGACGAAATTATTTTTGAATAAAAAACAATTTGTCCCATCTCTGGATATAATTTGTGTATCTACTATATATCGAAGACATTCCGAAATTTCTTACAATTGTATTGAAAATAAAATTGTCAAATTGGGTGAGGATGCGTCAGACAATAAAGAAGTACTTTCGTATTTATATAAGAATATCCTGCGCAATTAAAAATTCTAAGATTTTCCAAAAGTGGTCTCCGAAGGCAAATCGATGAATACAAAAATATTTCACCATTAAAATTGAAATAATATAATATTGACTATTATTGTACTTTAATTTGATTTTTAAAAATATAAATAAACATAATAAACTAAAATTTACGCTCTTTGATTTCCCACTATCAAAATTCATATTCTATTGACAGTGCCATCTAGTTCGCATTGCAAATTTTCAGAACCGAGCTCGGCAGGAGGTGGCGAAAGACGGCGACATTGCTGATATCTATCGGGTGGAAGTTACAGACGATTCGTCTCTCCACAAACTAATGTATGTATTTAGAAGGTTCGTTTCTAAGCTAAAACTTTTAGTTATCTATAGCAGGATAGATGGAGCTATAACATAAAATATTATGGAAACATTCTGTGCTTTTATTTCCTGTTTAGTTCAAACTTTAACTTATCTTTCATATTCAGTAGAAATATACGACCTACTTTTGTTTTTATCTATTTAATTATTTTTAAAGAGAACTAAGAATATTTTTATATAACTAGAATTCCTGTTAACTATTCCAAATGAGGTAATAAATAAATACTTGTGCTAAGAATATATTAGGTTAGGGAAGTCTTTTCGCATATAGTATGTATAAACTTGCAATAAATTTTCTTTGGTAGTATTATACTATATGGAACTGACCTGGTTTTGATGTCATTAAAGAAGTTAATTGTTAAAAAAAGAAAAAATTTAGTAAAATATTGTTTCCAACAATTTTCATTTTCTCTCTGTCAAATTGAGTGAATCTCATGAAGAAACTCGATACATTTTAAAATTTTAGTACAAAAAAGGAGTTTTTTTTTTGATCAGAAGTGCCAAAATTTTTTCAGCAATGGTATCATATCACTATCTTCAAAGCGGCATAAAGTCATCGAACAAAATGGCACATGTATATATTATAAATAAATGTAAATAAACTTTTAAAAAAAATTCTTGAGTTTTCATATAAAATGTGAAGAAACTTTTTCCCCAACCTATTACACATGGTGCATACGAATAGTTCAATGGAAGATCGAGGTCCTCAGATCGTAAACACAACTCATACTAACTAAGCTATTTCTATTTTTATTTTAGTGCTTATCATTATTAATTCAAGCAAAATTTCATAGATGTTTTACGTGAGAATCTAATTCGTTGATATACGATATTCGTTGAAACTAGTCAACGAATATCTAGTCAATAACAACATACAATAACTAGTCAATGACATCAGAAGAAGTATGTCAAAAATAAAGCTACTAGCACATCTAAAGAATTTCAACAATTTTACAGGGCTGACAACGATAACTCTCAATCGGAATTGGTATCAACGAACCCTGAAGCAAAGCCAATGCTTGACAATGACCTACTTTCAAACATGAAGTTCTGGCAAATAATGGTGAGGTTTTGTTATTTATTATTGATGCAAATAAAATCTATGAATGAAAAGCTCTATCTCTCTTACAATCATTTTTGAATAATTATTATATCCTTATTATTAATTCTTAGATCAGATAGTATGAGTCTCTCACAAAACTGTGGATGTTGCAAATTTGAATTTATTTTATTTATAATTCTAGTTTAAAAGTTAAAAACTATCTTTCTGACTTTAAATATTATTCCAACCTTAATCTAAATTTTTCGAACAAGGAGCTGACTTCACTGTCCAAATTTCCAATCTATTCAAAAGAGTTCACCTAGCGCTAAAGGCTACAATCATGTCAGTAACTGAGAACAAAAAATTTGTATATAATTCATTAAACTTAGAGATAATAAAAATGATATAAAACTAACTATAACTTAACTTCTAGACTGAATTTAAATAAGCTAGCCGAAAACGATTCCATAGAATAAGAATAATCATTATCTCTTAATAAAAAAATATTTAAAAAGTTAAATAATGTACAATATTTACTAACTACTCTGTGGAATAGAAAATCATTAGTATAATCATATCGTAGTAGTGTTTAATTGTGTCCTTTAGGCTAAACTTTTTCAGTCTTTGCTACGATAGCACATAATCTGATTATTTTGCTATAATGTCAATGGCGCTTATCAAAATATTTACAAACTATTACTATTTTCATGGTAAAATAAATATTTCACCCAGAAATTATATAATTAATATATTTAGTATCAAGTCATGGCAACTTTGGGGCCAAATAGAAATAGATGGTCTGTGCAACCAGCCACCCAATATATATACCTGAGAATAAAATCAATTTGCGATCCCCAATCTGCCCACTAAGCATGGGGCTTACGGCAACATCTCTCAATTTCGAGGGAGGCTAATATTCAGCAATGGATATCATATGACATATAACAATACATGACTTGGCAATCAGAAACAGAGTCTTTTGACAATCTATCTTAAACACTATGATATATGAAATTAATTTTAAAACTAAGGGCGATATAAACAAACGAGCAACTATATCATCTGATGGTAATCTACTACCACTGCCAATGAACATATAGACTATTAGGATATGAATAAAGTAGACGAAGGAAGTATTAGGAAAGGGAGAAAAAAATAAAGTAAGGGGAAAAGAATAGAGCTTACTATTACTGTACTATTCAGCTAACATAGAGTTACTAATAGGCCGTTGCTGTCATTTCTTGTACAAATGAAGCAAACGCCACCGTAAACATTTTTAGGTTTTATAATTTACCCTTTTAATTATCCTGTACCTTCTCTTAATTTATAGCCTTAAATATATAAATGTAGCGTTTCATTAGCTTAAATAAACATTTTTCATGGACATTTAATTAAAAATAATTTACACCATTTCAGAGAAAAACCACTGAAGACAAATGAATAGAAGGATAAAAAAAATAATGGCCAGTTATTAATTTACAAGTTTAATTTCTATTGATTAAATATCTACTGAAATTGTTTACCTGCACTTTTATTTATTTAATACTCTATGAATGATAAATAAATCAATTGTAAGGCTGGGTTACAATTGTTCTTTATAGCTTGTAACATATAGGGTGTAAGATAAATTGTGCCATTTCATATTTGTGTATAAAATAAATGTTCGTTACTTCGTTTTAACATTTAGTTCTGTAGTTGTAAAACAGATTCTGGAGTTGTATACAGAAGTCAGTAAGATAACATAGCAAGTCATATATTTCTTTATTTAAGAAACTATTATAATTATTGTAAACGAATAAAATATTATTGTAACTACTAAACATTGTTTTTTTTTAATTTCCCACTTTTTATCTTTCTTTTAATCTTCCATTACAATTTGTTTTATGAATTCCTATTAACCATTTAACATTTTTACTTCATTAAAAATATATGAATTATGTTTTAAATATCATTTGTATATGATAATTCCCTAATTTAGTTATCATCTCTTTTTCTTCATTCACTTGCTCAAAAAACGCAAAACAAAGAGAAGTAGTTTTGTAGATCTAACTAATGTAATAATTGTATTGATGGTGTTATGCAATATGAACTTGTAATATATGGAGCATAAACATAGAGCATAAACGAACTTGTATAATTGAAGGTACTGCTTTGAAATATTTTATAAATACAATCCATTGACTAATTAAACATAAAATCTATCAACTTATTACTTTTTAGTTGGAATTCATAAGTCTAATAAGTGAAGTTTACTATAATGCAGATAATCCTTAACTAATATTGTTTCATGGTTAGAAAACCTGACTTGAACTAGTAACAAGAATTGTAGATTTAAATCCAGGGCGAAAGTAAAACTCGTTTAAGAGATGAATATTTGGTCATTTCCACGTCCCTGATTCATTGTATATTTTGCCAGTCTCTCTCATACCTCTCATAATTTTATGATACCTTTTCCAATATAATTTGGTTCAATGGATAAGAGAGGATTTGAATATGAGTAAAAGAGAATAGTACTATGTACAGAACGTGTACGTCAATCCTTCTCAATCGGACGGCTTCCCAGATTTTTGTGCCCTAGAGCAAATCGTATTCGTATTCGACAAGATTTATGTGAATAACACCGCATCTTGTTGTCTAACCTGATATCTGATAACCTCACCTGCACGCGGTAGCACTAATCCAAAGTGGTACTTAGCATGGTGTACTATGACTGAACCTACCAGATTGGAAGAAGTCTAAACATTGGACTCTCGATCGATATATTTACGTACATCATAGCCTATAAGACGAATTTTCATGATCTAATTTAATTATATACATATTTATACAATTATAACATATATCTATATGTATTTTATTTTACGTTACTTTGTATTTTTCTATTATAATAAGGTAGATCTTTTTAAAAAATATATTTTAACATATAAACAATAAAAATAGGAGTCATCGAAACGCACAAATTTTACAAATCAAAGAAGGTGTAAGGATTAATCAGTTCAGCTTTACATCCGGCGCTAAAAAATTCAGTGCGATTATTTTCATCTGGACTCATTCCAAAGAGAAAATGGCCAGTGAAATGAAATAGACGATAAAACAGCAATAACATAAAATATTTATCAACGTCATCAACTAATTAAACAATTAATTAGTTGATGACGTTCATAAACATTAGATTTTATGACCTCAACTCAATAAACAATCTGTTTTCCACAGTAACAGAATTATCGAGCTACTTACAAAATGTTAAAAAAACTAAACTTAAAATTCTTTGTGTCTTACTAACCGGTCTCGTGTATAATAGCTTAACAACCATTAGTACGTTAACATTTAAATCCCTATCAACATCACTAGTCTACCCCACAAAGTAACGCAGAAATAAATGGTAAACTTCACGTATAAATGTCAAGTCATAAAGACAGAGTGTACAATTTTGCACCCAAAAACATAAAGGCAAGTTTTCACTAAAAGCATTGTTCCCTGTATCCTCCTAGCGGGAGAGGCAGGTAGGTTTAATTGCAGCAACTAGCGTTTAACGCAGAGGTGTAAGTAATAAGCGAATAAGTTGTAAAGAAACGTTCATTATAAATATCAAAAAATGTTCAAATATTATAATAAAATTTGCGATCATATATAAATTTACGATAATATATTATTATCGTAAATTTATTGCAAATTAAAAATTTAAATAAAATACTAAATAACTTTATATTTAACCACTTTAACTGTCAATTTCACCTGTGTTTAAATGATACCCAATTGATCATGAAAATAAGGCTAGTCATAAATAATCAGAAATTATTTTTAAAAGCAGCAGCTTTACTAGATACCACAATTTATAACAATCTTACAATCAATTCGCCCTTCGCTTTTAACGGGTTTAGCAGCAACAAGCAAAGGCATGAAGAGGCTCTGCTTAGAGTCAAGTTAGCCACTCGGGGAGCGAAAACGTTTACCTGCCTGTTGCATATTTATTTTTGTGTTTATTTCGCACACTAATTGTTGGTTGAGATTCTGAGTTACTCATTAAATACTTTACCGTTCCTATGTAAGTATAATTTAGTCTTGTTTTACACTTGCTTTGTTCCATCAGACCTTGAACCTTTTAGTATTAATATGACTAAGAGTAATATAATGGTATAATGTTTTTTTATAAAAGAAATAGATAGATGGACTAGGAAATCACCGAATGGTAAGCAACCAATATCTGCACTACTAAGAACCCTACAATTACGTATACGTAGCTATATTAAGGTAAGAATATGTTTAATGGGAGAGAATGGAGAAAAAATTGAACTGAAAGAAGAAAATACAAGAAAGAGAAAGGAGTTGGATCCTCGGATCCCTGCAACCACCGTACAAACCGAGATTACACACTAAAATGCTACCGCTTGACACTGATATTTTGTGAGGATGTTGTACTTCCCCGGTTGAGCTGGTCCATTTATACTATCGGCTCTATCACCGTTAGACTAATATTTTCTTTATTTATTTTATTTTAATTGTTAATAAAACAAGCCTACACATTTCTCTATGGCACAGCGTTGATTGCTTTCCATGAGGTGAAACTCCTGCTAATCGTCTTCCTATCCCATTAAAAAAAATAGTCTGGTGGTTATAGTATGACATACGTTTAGTATGGTATAAAAACTTAAATAAAAAAATATTAAAAACAATTTCTTGATTTTATATAAAAGTTTAAGGGAGATGAGTATACATTTGTATATATGTATGCAAATACATTTATTGCTCAGTGGCGGAGCCCCTCGCCCACGGAGTCAGAACCAATGGTCGCGGGTTCAATCCCCGCATCGTAATAAATATATGTATGACCTACAGATATTTATTCTGCGTCTGATAGATAGCCCCGCCAATCCGCATTAGACTAGCGTAGTGGGTATACGACCGTTTCTTCAGAAATAGGGAGGCCTATGCCCAGCAGTGGGATATATATGGGCTGTAGAAAAAATAAGAAAATATTTTTCTGATTTATATTTTAGCAAATTTTCTATTGAGCCTAATTAACCCATCTCGTAAATGAGATGATATACATCTCATTTACGAGATGGGTCAGTGATACTGATATCTAGATTGTCCAGATCATTTACTTCATTTTATATTATATAGCGGGCTGTAATTTTGTTCACGATTTCGTATGCGTTCTTTTGTTTTTCTAGATAATAATAAAAGCACATAGAATAAATTAATAGTTATATATGATGCATATAGCATATTTACAGTCTTTAGTCCATCATCGACAACAACAGTTCAAAGCCGTTCGCTACATTGACATAGGCCCCTACAGATTACTAAATGGGAAATCGGCCACCTCGCAACTATATATTTAATTTCATGGCTGCCATCGGTTAATGGTCAGAGTCATCCAGCCAGGGGCTTCCCATATCACATTTACCACGTAACAATCGCCGCTCCAATATTTATATCATATCATAAAATAGTTTTACAAATATGAATTTTTTTTGAAGCTTACCTACGTATTTCGTACGTAAAGAAAAATAAAAAAGTAACATAACATTAGGTTTCAAATTTCGGTGTACAATATACAATTTATATTCTGTTACAACTTAGTTTACGTGACAAACCTTCCCAACCGTCGCGTCAGATAGCTCGGGGCGTGTAGAACTTCGTTATTCCGGGTCAGTTTTCTAACGCCGCTGTCAAATTCTATGTTAATAAAACCAATACACACACTCATGTCATCGAGGTGTTATAATCATTTTCACCTGAGGTAACGTTGGCTATATAAATTTACCGCCTATTTAGACTGTTTTCATTTTTATTTTTTTATTCCTAATGTACAATTTTTGGCACACTGGAGGCCTTAATTCCGGAAGACATTCTCTGCTAGTTAACCTTAGGGTTAATAAAAAAAAATGTAGGTACTAAAACTATATATTTAAATACATGCATCCATAGATATATACAATGATATATTTTATCGAAATACATATTCTACATATAAATACATATGTACATACATAAATGTACATAATAAACATATACATATATTTTTGTACAATCATGACAGAGAAGAATTATTCGGGAAGGGAGAGATGTTAAGTAATGTCCATAAAGCAAGGTTTGCTAAGGGCTTTCCTTGTGTCAAGGGGAAATACGTTCCAAAATTTAATTACTGTTACCGCGAAGGCATTAGAAATAAAACCTGTACGGTGAGAAGAAACTTCGAAAAATTTTTAGAGATGCGAAGAGTGAGACTGTGAGAGCTACCTAAAACGTGTAAGTAGCCATTTAAGAACACAAGTGTGCATGGATCATAAAGATGAGTGAACTGCGATATCTGAGGAAGCTTCTCTGACGGATAAGCAGCATAATTCGCTGATCTTCTCTGCATAAGCAACGTAATTCTTGTTCTGCTTATTCGTCAAAGCGAGGTGAAGATTTTTATCATTATTTTCTTAATAAAAGGCTGTATAATAATTTATTTTTTGTGGTACGGGTTATGCACGGGCCGCCTCGACCAGGAAAGTATATCCAGGTTCACAGAATATTGACGTTTTTACTTATCACGTAGAGTAATTTTTACTTATCACGTCTCGCACTGTAAGTGCTGGGATTCACAAGACCGAGTTCTTTCACATTCCCATCACATTTCTTACTTGTTTCCCTCCCATTTGTCATATCCTCACCCTAAGGTAGGCAATGTTTTATAGTGATTTTTTAAGATGGCGGTGATAATCAGGTGACTCGCTTACACTCAGATTAAATTTCTTAATGTATCTTACATTTTAACACTAAGAATTAAACGTATATTCCATAATATTATATTAATTTTACCTGTAAGCTAAAAAGGAACAAATTGGCTTAGTCAATACCAACGTAACAAGTTCAAACCTTGCAATTTGAAAAACAAACAAAGATTTCAAAGAACCTACCTACTACCTTGCCTAAACCATCTAAAACTTAGGAAGTTAAAACTTTTACATTTCCCTTTAAAAGATTTCAATTGTTTTTTTGCATAATCAAACATAGTTTCTTGATTTTGTCAACTTTTACTAACATATAAGAAGGACTTGATTTGAAATAGCAAACGTATACTATTACATCTATACCATAAGTGTAACATACACACCATATTTCTTTGAGGTTCCTGGCAATGAAGAGGTTCACTTCCTTTTCTTTCCATGGATGTACAAAGCGACTAAGAAAGCAAATACCAGGAGATGAGCAGCAGCGTCTATCTAAGAATATAAACCAATCTGCAATCCCCAATTCACTCATCAAATATGGGGATTACGGTAACACCCCTCAATTTCGCGAGAAGTTAACATCCAGCGGTGAGCTATCACAGCTGTATTGATAATGATGTGTATATTTATTCTTTTTGTTTTTAAAATAAAAAGCTAGCATTATATTTTTAATTACAGTAACTTTATATGCATAGTTTAAATAAGAGCGGAGGATCATTGTCATATATAATAATATAAATATACTAGCTTTTGCTCGCGGCTTCGCTCGCGTGGAATTTGGTCTGCCACATTAAGTTTCGTGACAGATCATTTTAAATAAATATATTTTTTTACTTAATTTATGGTCCACAATTTTGGTCATAGTTGCTTCCACATAAAAGGTAGATATATGCTGTCGTGGACTTTTATTTAGAACTATTCAAGACAAACAATCCCACGGTACATCATCTTTGTGTAACTCCAATGGTTTAGGCAGCGTACGCCAAGATAGCTCTCAGAGGCCAGATTTATTTTCCGACTTAATTGACATGTATCGTTATGTTACGCCCAAAATTACGTAAAATCATTACAAATTGTAGCTTATATGTTATTCCGATGTATAACCTATATTACTACAAAGTTTCATTCAAATCCGTAAAGTAATTTTTTCGTGAAAGAGTAGACAAACAAGCATCCATACTCACAAACTTTCGCATTTATTATATTAGTAGGAAGTAGGATAACTACTAAATCATAAAACTTGCATTTATCTTATGGTGCCTCTCTGATTAGCGAAGGTTAGACGCAAACCGCACTTCGTCATTAGTTTCATAATGAGATTGATTAGATAGAACATATATATATATATATATATATATATATATATATATATATATATATATATATATATATATATATATATATATATATATATATATATATATATATATATATATATAGATACTAATATACTAAATATAATGTTCTTATCTCTATGACATGTTATACTTAAATATTATTTTAGTAATTAGTTCTTTGTTACGTATATGTATAGAAATTAATATTATTTCAAACATTGACCCAATGTGTAAAAAAGATACAAATGGCACAAATGATATGGCTATATGAGATGTGTTTGAAATGGAACTGAATGGTATCGTAATTGAAACCATTACGACAGCTAGATTGCAAAGTATCGACATTCGTTAAACTCTTTTAAAAACAACATTGATATAAAGAAATACGTATAGTGTTAAAACATCTTACATTATTTAAGATTATATTTTTTAAGATTACTACTACACTAAATATGTTATTTAAACATACCTTAAGTACACTTACCTCAACTACTCATAACATTTTCAACTTCAACTTTTAAACCAAATATTAATTTCTTTTAAATCAAATATTCATTTGATAGTGTTATTTTTACTTATAATTCAAGTATAAAGCAAAGCCTACCAGGAGTAGGTTTTCGGCGAGTGTGGGTGGTACTTGCCCGGGCGCGTCGGCTTACAATTTTTTTAACAAAAATTTGCCTGCAGTGAACACACAAATGATCACAAATATATGACACATAATTATGTGAGTTTTAAAAATTGAATTTGAAAACGTTAGTTTTTAACGCTTTAAAAGTAAAAAAAAATGTAAAATCGATGGGAATGAATTAGGAAATAGAAAAATCATTTCCAGGCATGCCTATATCTGGGTAAAAAGCATGAGCTCGTTTTTGATCGTAAGCTGGATTAGGCATCAATTCTAATATCGACACTTGACTTCTTGTGTCGTCTTTCGCATGTAGATTAATAAAGTTAACAGCAAATATTTAAGTATGATATTGAATGGCTTCGGCTTTTTATTTAAAACACAATAATTTAATAGTTTAATAATTTTATGCTTATTTAGTTTATTTAGAATATACTAATAAAATTAAGTCTTATATAAATATATTTTATATAAATTTGGATATTAACCGTCCTCACAGTAGGAGTGTTGCAACCCAGAGTTGAAATCCATCGGGTTGACGTACCCTGAAGTGAAGCGCGTCGCTCAAGACCGATCGCAATGGAGAAGCACTGTGGACGCCGTCTGCCCTACCTCGGGGACATAGGATCACAAAGATAGATAGCCTAAACGTGTTCAATCTAGTCAGAGTAAACACGTTTAAGCTGAGTGTCTTATCATTCCCCCTTAGATAAGTGTGGTGGGTTAGTATCCGTTCCTCCAGAATGGTGTAATGGTGTGTGGCATATACATATGTATGTAAATGGGCTATAAAGCTCATATTGCAAAACACATAATATATGAAAAATCATTTTTTTTATAAAACGCAAGCCATTACATCTTTTTAAAAATAAATTGTCAAGACGTCCGTCAATGCGTGACAAGAACACTTAATAGAAAATAGCTGCGCGCAGTAAAGAGATAGAACGATGTCTAGAAAAGAGTTGATATTGCTGGAACATTTTCGAATTTGGGAATGCTAGAACTTTCGATGGTTTTACCTATATAAAAGGGCGACGGTGCCTCAAAGAATCAGTTTATAGTTTAATACGGAAGAAGTATAATTACGTGAAATGGCCGATTTCATATTTCTGATGACCCAACCCCAGCTCGTAACACTAATATAAAATAAAAAAGCATATGAACTCAATTATAGATATTAAAATTCTTTTAATAGTGAATTTATAACCTTTATCCAGCAATGTGGTTTTAATGTGTTCCATTACTTTCATTGCAACATTAAAAGATAATGTGATACACTCTAGTAGACTCTGACTAATTATTAAACTATGTGAGTAATGAATACTTATAATAAAATATATTATCGCGCAATGGTATGAACAAAGAAATAACATAAAATACAAGAATTGACTTAAACTCTATGACTTTAACAAAAAATGTAAATGAGTCGATGATAGGGATGCCTCCTTTATTCACAATTTGTAGTTTTGCAAGAGAAATATGGATAGCGAACGCGCTGAGGTTGTACACATATCTTTGAATTTGGTATATTTTTACTTTGATTTTCCACATGATCTGCCATAGATATGAATATCGCAAGAAAACTGCAGAACCTACAGAATGTTTTTTTGAAATTAATTTCTGCAAATCCGAAACTCCATAAAAGAAAAATAATAAGAAAACCGTAAAAAACGTAAAGTTATTGTAATTTTGATGTAATTTTTGCGTACAGCCACTCAAGAATTATTATTATCTGTTAAGATGAGAAAAAGTTATGGTCTCAAAAATTACAAAACTCAGAGACACAATTATTGTTATTATTCTTTTACTTCAAACTATATCTAAATTGCGCTTCCAATTCATTCAATATGAAAAGAATTAAAACTAAAATCAATTATTCGAAATAGCTTAAAAGCTGCCGATTAGATGTGATCCTAGTTATTCACATTTGTACAGCTGAGTATGATGTTACCTCTTAAGCACGGGAAAGTGGGACGGATATAGTAGATACTAGTATTATACTAGGGTCGTTCACGGTTAATTGGAAAGAACGCGATGAAACGCTGGCTTATCTCCAATAAATGGTGGTCTTCGATCGTAATTTTTATCTGATTTTACATTCGTACAACTCCAGCTACTGCTAATATAATTATATTTCACAGACATACATATATTATGTCCCACTAAAGGACCTCATGAATTTTGGATGAATAGATATTAACTCACAATGCTTGTCTACGGTAGCTTGGCGGGACATCCAGACTCAAGACCAGTAGGCCAGCGACTAATAACTGAAACCAGTAACTTCGCTTTAGCTATTAATATCATCATATATTTTTTGGAATTATACAAATTTATATGATAATTTTCTACTCCACATTCCGATAAGTATCAACCGGACGCAGGACAAAGTCCTTAAATGCAGAAAATAATACCATTATGCTAAAATTCATATAAAACTTGAATTACTTGCAATGATGATAGTAGATATATAGAATATGAATAACTCATTAATAAATATAAAGCCAAAATTTTTTTCCATCGATATAATTGAAACATTACTTATTTATAATTGTCAGGGAGTATCTTTGTCTAGCCGCTTGTCCGGTATTTATGGTATTGGTACTCGGGTACGCGAACCCGGTCTCTCGAGCTACTACCGTAGCACTCCTCGTCTTCCGTTGCGGTAGTATCATATCCCTATCATCCTCTCTAATACATCTTTTCTTGTCCCTACCTTTTCCTTTCTTCTTTATCCTTTTAAATATATAATATTATTATAACATGCTGTCTTTAACGTAGTTAGAACGCCCTCCGCGTAGGTGGAGCTACAAGCTGCGCAGGCAAGCTAACAAAGACTGGAAGATGCGTATAATGAAAACTATACACATCCTCGAAGATCGAAATAAGTAGCGTGCGTTGGAAGAGACTTATGCCCAGCAGTGGGCTGCCGTTAAGTGATGATGACGATGGTATATTCAACTTATAATTAATTTTTATTTAAGTAGGAATTATGAGACCAGTTATATATCGTTATAACGGTAATGTATCACCAACCTACATCAAATTATCTTTTTAACATTGTGTTCATCCTACGGTTGTCTTGAAGAAATCGCTACTAGCGATAAGACCGCCATTTGTACATAATTATTACAATCAATAATTGTATAACTTTGTTTTTGGTGTACAATAAAGAATATATCTATCTATCTAAATTTCCTTACAACGCCATAAATCACAAAAACAAATTAAATATGTTTGTAATTTTTACTATATGTTTATGGTATGTTTTTATGGCATTGTAATATGTTTTTATGAAAAAAATGTTTTGCGAAAGAAAAGTCCGTGAATTATTATTTTTTTAAGTATATTTTTTCTTATTATATTACAGTAAGATCGCGTGTACGCTTCATTTAATCGAACTTGTGAAGTAATTATTGTATTGAACATTTTAGTTTCCTAACTGTAACCGCAGCGGCTTGTGAACTTTTTCTAATTAGGAGATTAGGATTGAAGAGGATTAGGAGGAGAGATAAGAGTGAGAGAGACGTAAGGCCTATAACTTTACTCCTACTCAAAATATGTCTTTTGCAAAAGTGAGGACTCATCCGAACGAGTCAGTTTTAAAAAAAGCATAAATGGCTACAAAAGAAAATAGTGAAGCTTGCCTACCTGCCAAATAATAATGCGTAGGGGTAGGCAAGCCTGTCAAGAATTGGAATTAATCATCATCATCTTTAAATTCCAAAGCGCTGGAAATCTATCTCCGAGCCACAGTTGCGCAATAGCAAATTATATACAATCCTGAGGAATCATAAAATCTTCTCTACGATTAACTCTCTTAATATTATGAAAAAAGCTTTATACTACAGAAAACCGACGATACATGCTACAGAAGACAGAAACCAGCTTTTCACTTTGATGTATTTCCAGGACAAGCAAAAAAAAATAATTTATTATTTAATATATTTTCGCATCAGTAAGCATTAATAAATAAATATATGTATTTTTAAATAAATTACAAATTCTTAAATACATAAAGCGAAATTAATATTTGGTTTCTTTAATATTACGTCATGGAACACTGTAATGTGGTAATGATAAACGATAACCGAGAGTAGAATACAAAATATATTAAATAAGTGTTTACACGCGTTATATATATTCGTTAGACTATTCAGTCTAATATTTATTATGACTTCTGACTTGTTTGTTCTCATTTATTTCATCTGCCTTTCTTTGTGTTATTCATATATTACCCTGAGGTACGGAACGCATCTTCAATGCCCTTGATATATTAGATGTCTTCAGGCAAAGCCGATAACTTATTATCAGGTAACCTGCCACTTTCATAAAATAAACAAGTAATAGAAAAAAAATTTAGAGTCAATTCCTACTTTTTTACAGCAATCTACACGAATGACCACCAAAGGTCCTTTTATGAATTCCTAAATTTATATCCTGCTAAATATCTTATAGAAGAGAATTTGTTTGCTCCAATATAAAAATAAAATTAACTAAGTTCTGGAGCCCTCGCTATCCCGGCCCACTCCCTGATATATAGATAGGTAAAAGTACGTTTGGAGAATGATGTAGAGATAGTGGCAATGAACAAAGAAAGATAAGTAAAAATAAATATTTCTGCTGTTTTATCCATAAAATAGTTTAATTATTTCCGCTTGGAACTTACATTAAGTTCTGAGAGTTTATTTTTCCCCAGTGGAAAAGTAATTATAAATACCGGCGCAACAATACGTGACTAAACGTTCAAGTCTTGTGTTTGAATGTGAGAAATAAAAGTGGAATTAAAATGTTCCCGCTGAATGGAGATTTTAATTTTTCAAACACAACAAGACTTGGAATTAAGTATAAGCTGGAAATGAGTGTAGATTGTGAAATTCTGTATTTATACCGTAGAAGCAAACCGTTGTAGAATTGCATTTAAATCTAATTAATTTGTAATTTAGTTTCGTTTTCCGCTCAAATAGAAAACATATTTTCATGATGAAGCCGTAGGAAAATATAATTCGATATACATATATGTATATCGAAATACATGAGCATAATGGCTCAATAGGTACACTTATGACTACCGGGGCTGCTTATTGTTTCAACAGCTTTATGACAAAATAATTTATTGTTCCATTTTTCACAAAAAAGGCAAACGAGCAAACGGACCACATAATATACACCGCCGTACATAGATACCTGCAATAATCATATACAGTGCCTACCTGGGGTCATTAAATTGTATCCCAGTATTATATTATTATTTTTACTAAATTGTATTTTTTAGTAATGTCGTAAATTCGGGGTGTTATTGTAAAATAGATTGACTTCGTGATCCCTATATATAAGCGGAGATAAGGACTCAAGAGTTGTATTCATCAACAGGCCGCGATATTCCTCTTTTAAACAAATGGCTCCTCCAAAGAGTGCCATTGAATCTTTATTATTTATTTTGATGTAATAGTTCACTGATTCACTCAAATACTGTTTAATATTAACCCTTATCTGTCGTAAGTCACCACGCACCGTCGTAAGTCACGTGGGAGGTGACAACACGAGACATGTTGAAACTCACTCTGTGTGAAATACAGACACTATTGCTTTATTAGATTTCCGTAACAGAGCAATTGACATCTCCAATTATATATCATTGCCTTTTCGAATTATTTTTTAATATATTGAGCCCAAAAATGATTAAAGTCAATGAAAACTGTATCTATAGCTACAACCTAGCGAGAATCACGTATAAAAAGCGACCGTTAATTGTTGACGAAAGTTAATTGTTCGTGGAAATGTGCAAAAGTTTTTGAAATTTACCACTACGATTATTGTGTATTTAATAAAATGTTTAGGACTAAATATTTTATTAAATGAGCCAAAAAGAGGTAAAACAATTAGTGACTGCAATCTATTAACACTGATGAATATAAAATGAGACTACACAAAGTTCGACATAGACACATACGTCTGAATACACAATGTAATCAGTAACGTTGTCTCCATGTTTAGGACTAATTCCCTATGACAACTCGTTGCATGAATCCATACGTAATGTTAATGATATACAAAATTATAATTATATACCCGATTCGTGCTACAGACATTTTGTCCCTAATTCTATTGATTCATTGAATTTCGCTGACTTTTATATTTTCAAATTTGCTTAATTACCATCAACAATAGTCTACTTAGTCAGTCACAAGGAGTTGCGATAGTCTCCATAGTCCTCCCCTAACACGCGTCACCTAAACCAGGTAGCTAGACGCAACCAGTTTCTGCCATCTAGGCGAGACCATTTCACACAACATTTGCTGAAACGGCGTAACTCATCTAGGATGAGGTAAAACCTTAAATTTATATAAGTTATCTAAACCGAGCGAAAATGAGCGATGAGCGATGACGTACTCTTTACAACCACGAGCTATATGAGCTGTACAATGAGCCGAACGTCATCAAAACCATTAAGATTGGGCGCCTTCGTTGGGCTGGGCACGTGGTACGGATGGACGAGGCTAGAGTACCCAAACGCCTACTTGCCGGCAAACCAGATAGTCGTAGAAGCCGCGGAAGGCCTAAGCTCAGATGGCTAGATGGAATCGAGGACGACTTAAGGACAGTCGGTGTGAGGGGCTGGAGGGAAGAAGCCAAATAGACCAGGCTAAAGCCCACCCGCGGCTGTAATGACCTAAACCTAGCTACTAACGGACTGTGGCTATAATCTTGCTTATATGAAACGTTTATAGAAGATGGCGCAGGTACCGCCCTCGGAGTAATCGGGGTCCATTCCGACATGAGTATAAATATATTTCTGGCCTACAGGTCTTTATTCCGTATCTAGGATCCCTCTTAGACAAGCCTGGTAGCCTTCACGTGAACTTCACCAGAAACTTCTTTACCAGAAACTGTAGAACAAAAGAAATTTAAATCAAAGTAAATTGACTTATTATATTGTTCTTCACTAGACTCAAATTGAACTTTTGCAATATTGCGTCTTATTTGAGTGAATCCAGTTTCTTATTTTGCCTTTCTTAAGAAATATTCAAATTATTGTTTATTTAGACGTCAAACTGTCTTCGATCCTATTCTATTTAATAAAAGCGTACTTTAACTATATTAAACTTATAAAGTAAAAAGTTATTTTGCTAAGATCCGTGAAAATATATTAGAAAAAATATTGCTTTTTTACTCGTATAAAAATGCAATACATGCTTGTACAAGTAATACATATGTATATTTCTGAAAAGTGGTATTATGTTGTTGCATTTTTGATCTCTTACAACTTGAGAAAAAATATATGAACGCAGTCTTTTAAAAGTCGTAGGCGATTGCAATAGTGCATTTCCTTATTTAAGTCTAGTTTCTTTTTTAATCCTGCAACACCGGAAAATAAAACTCAGATATCGATATTTCTCGTGTCTCATTATTCAAAATAATGAAAAAATATTTATTTTTTATTCCAACCTTTTTAAAAAATAATTGTGTTGACAGTAAGCAGAATAAACTGAGAAAAAACATTATTAATTTATGTTTTTACAAATATAATTAGGTTTTTTAAAGGAACCTTCTCAATGATATAATGTTTTATATTTTAAGAAAAAATTAATATATATAATAAATAATAATAAATACATAATTCACAACTGACACTGGTGAAAACTATTACTTTCATTAAACTACGTTCATTTTTTAAACTTCAGTTACGCAAACCACTTTATAAACTTTAGACATAGGAGCAGTTCAGTCACCTTATTAATAATAATCACCGTCGCTCATGAACTTGCAATACCGAGGTAGATGCATTTCATAACGAAGAGTAAAAATAGCAATAATGAGAGAGGAAGAAAGAAGAAATGGAAGGATAGAAAGGAATAAATTAAAAAGAACAAAAGAATTGAGTCTCCAGATCTCTGCACTAACCGTAAGAAACGCGGTGACACAGAAAAATGGTAGCACTTTACGCCGAGTTCTGTGAGAATGTGGCACTTCCCCAGTTGAGTCGGTTTATTGATAAATTACTCTACTACTTTTGTAAAATTGCCAACTTACAATAAGACAAATTAAATAATTAGTAATGGAACTTGTGAGTGTAAAAAATATCTGAAACATTTATAATATAGGTAATCTCTTATTCATGAGATCTTTTAAAAACCAAAAGTAATAATTGAACTTAAAATCAGTTCTAAATTAATGAAGTCTGTTCATAATTTATTAAGAAAGTTACACACGCACTCACATGTCGACAAATATACAAATGGGTTTGTAATTATGTGGGAATAATGCTCCCTTTATTTTAACAAATCCCCTCTCATTGGAGTTGGCTGGCGTGGGTTGTGTTTGAAACAAATTGAAGCTTACCATGTGGTTGGCGATAAATAAATGAATGAAATGAAAATTTGTGTACACGATATCACAAAAATATCAACTTTAACAGAATGCTAAATTGTTACGTCAAAACTTTTAAACATCCGAAAATTGATGTAACAAATTTTAACAGAAATTTACCTTCGGAGTGGTTCTATTGTACTACAAATTTGTATGTCAAGTAAATTGTAAGTCAAACTAAAGCAAGATTACGATACTTCGACATAAATTTGATAGCGATACTAAATAAATCAAGTGTTAACTTGATTAGAACAAGCCATACCGATGAAAGGACCGGATTTATCATAAGCACTGCCTTTGTCTTAGCTTACACAAACATTGATATGTTATATATCACGAACAATAAGAGAACAAATAAAATAAAGAATATATAAAAGTGTTTTAACTCTTTACTTTCATAGAAAATAAATTTAACTTAAAGCATTATATTAATTATGTAATGAACATAGTTAATAAAATGTTTTACCTGATGTAAATACCTGATAAACGCATTCGTTCAACTTTTTAACATAAATATACTGCTTGCTTTGTTGTTCCTAGCACAGAATACGCTCAATGTTTATTCCTGTGGACGTCATACAACAACGTCTACCTAAGTAGTCAAACCCAATTTGCGATCCATAATCCAACCGCAGAGGATCACGGCAATAAACAATTTTGAAGGAGATCAATATCCAGCCGTGGACTGTAACAACTATAATAATGAACGATTACATATATTCCCCATAAATGGTTTGACCGTCTGCACCATATTACCCTTGACTAAGTACCACTTGGCGGGATAGCCGACAATTATAATAGTAATAATAATTTCGCCTAACTTCTTAACTACAGGTTCTGGAATCAAATCGCAGTTGAAACTTAAATTTATTATAAATAAATTAATTTTCGGATTTTGAAATTAAATTGTATCTCGAAAACCTCCTCTTCCTCCAATCATATCATCAATAAGTTCTATTGGATAAGGAGGAGAATCCAGACTTGGATTTCGCGACGGACGGATAAAGTCCATACACTTAAATCCACTAAATATATCTCCAGCAGTTGAGTCTTATGAAATTTTTCAGATGAGATTGCCATGCACGAATCAGCTAATACATTCTAGTGCTGTTACATCCGTCATAAGTGTATCAGCACTAGAACGTACTTCTGTTTTGTTACTCATTCAGTTGCAAAAGAGGATGGATGTGTAATCAAAGAAGTTATCGTGTATCTAACCATTTATTTATATAATAACACACATTACATGTCAATGAGATACAGTCTGCTACAACATCTATAGATGGTAAACTTATGTTAAGTAAAATTGCATACACGGATAATTATATTATATTTAACATTTTAAGCATTCATGAGATATGATACTAAAGATTTTATTTAAAATTTCAGGTACAATATTCGTATAAATTATGAAAAACTAGATAAAACTGACTAGAACGTCGACTGTTGCAAGTACAATACGAATTAAAATAATTAGTAAAGATGGTGCAGAAGCAAATACATATGTTACACACATAACTTGTGTACAAAAAAGAAAAAGCCCAGCCTTTAAAATATAATCGTAAAACTATAATAAAAAAGAAAATATCTAAAACCAGTTGGTAAGTCTGCATTAGTTCACATAATTGACGATATAACGTATAGCTACTGATAGCATCAAGTCCTAATCTAAAATGACTTAACATGTTTGATATCGAAATCAGCTCAATTTTAATCACATTAATTTTTTGAAGCCTAAAAATTGTTTTTAGAAATACATTTGTAAATAATTTTAACAAGATATGAAAATGGTAGGAAAAGTCACAGTTAAAATTGGCCTAAAAAGTTAAATAAAAGATAACATTTTTCAACAACATGATCCGTCCTGATCCTCAGTCCTGGTTCTCTTCTATCATATCTGATAATCCTCAAAGTTATTTGAGTGTTTCTGTTTTTATAGAAGCGATAAGCAAACGAGGAAGCCCGCCACATGATGGTAAAAGGTTATGGACATCCACAGGACTTACCACAGAATTGAAAAGGATTGAATGAAGAGGAATGAGTGTAGAGGACGACGACGAACGAAGGAAGTAAATGACGGGAAAAAGGAGCTAGACCGAATCCGAAACGCAGTAACATAGAAAATGCTTAATGCGACTATTTTTTCTGACCTATTCGTACATGGTCCTAACAATAAATAATCTAATGTAAGTATAATAAAGATGATAAACTTAGACTAGCTATAAATAAGACCAATAAAATAATTAAAGTTAGAGAATTAAGGAAGATAACGCACAGAAGCCTAGACATACTAAAATCTATTAGAATTTTTTTACAAACAATACCATTCTGATGTATTGTTGTATAAAATCAAGCTCATTTCGTAAAGTCGGTGTATTGAAAACATTACAGATAGCTTTATCTTTAGACGGTATATGTTTTACAAGGTCTCGATGAAATAGCCATTGTCATTGTTTTGTTGTGACCGCCTGAAGTTGTCCATCTGAAAAATGATAAGAATAATGAGTTAAGTTAGAACGTCTTTATCTTCTTCTTCACCGAAACATATTTAACGGTGAACCGAGAACCGTTGAATTAGACAAATGCTGATTTGCGGACCGCATCTTGACGAACATAATGTGGGACGACTCCCAGCCAAGTTGCGGGACCTAGCAGAAACCGGATGCATATAGCCATAGGCCTCATAGTGCACCTTAGGGAGAGAATGTTGATAATAATGCAATATTCATTCTTCATTTTATTCATACACATATTAATTCTTCAAATCATTTCTTGGCATCATCTGTAGTTAAAATGATTACGTGCATATAATATATAGTTTTTATCTAAATTTCCTACTAAACGAAATGATAGAAACATTTAAAAGAATTCATAAAAAAAATATTATCCATATCTATGAAATCTAGTTGAAGAAAGGCATAGTCAAATGTATATAGTATAATTTAGATTTTAACATGAAATGCCATATTTTTAGGGAAACTCTATAAACATATACTAACTACTCAGCACAACAAACTTCCAAGATAAAGATTATGTATAATAAATGTACTTCAGAATCAATTATCCGTGACAAATAACTCACCCAATGTTTGATAAGGTTCCTCAGCTTATATTTCATCACATCCTTAGCAACGGTATTGTCTTCTCTCTCAAAAGCTCCTGTAATAAGTACCAAAGTTTTATTTAATTCTTAGACACCGGAAAACTAAGTTTGACGTTACACAAGAATAATAAACAGTACACTTATCTAATTTTTTAATATTTATTGATTGTCATATAACGTCCCTTCCCAAACATCCAAATAAAAGGTCCGTCCTAAATCCTTTATCCCATTTTTAAGTGTTTATCCCTCTTAAATACTTACCTCTTAAATACTCAATATAAGAACAGATATCACTTTGATAGTACTTATCCCTATAAAATATTTCTCCAACTTGAGAGAAAATATAACTCCAATTTGGAAGAATAAATTATTCTGATAGAAAGTTTACACTTACACTGCTTTAAGTTTGCTTTATTTAGTTTTCAAAATATATATTATAATCATACCTCCATCTCGAACTGGAATAATGTCATCCCCAGGTGAGAGTATTCCGTTGAATCCTGATTGAGGGTACACAGGGTGTGGTGGGGTCTCTTCTTGTCCAAGCTGATGACGGTCCATCATGTCCACGTTTGATATCTGAACACAATTTTTATTATCATAAGATAAATACAGGTTATAAGAAAACAGGTTTTCTACATTGAAACAGTTTTATGTAGTGTATTTAAAAGAGAAACGAACATAATTTTGAAAATATTATGAAATACTTTGACAATTTATTTTGGTTTAAACAAATACATTATTCTTTTACTAGTATAAAATGTAACTCTGCGACATTATCTGGTAACATTTATGAAATTTTAGTAGTTCACATTCATTCCTTTTTATTATATCATGCCGTGAAATTTTCCATTTTTTGTAACAAGGACGTACAACAAACAAGATTGTCCATTCTGATCATTTAAGTTACCAGATAAGAAAATAAAGAAAATGCTCTTTCAAAATTTGATAACTTAAAAACTTTATTTAAAAGTTCATTTTTCAACTTATTAATCTAGGTTTTATTATTATATTTAGTTAAAATCATTTTGAATATACATATTGAAATGGAGTTGAAGCGAAATATAAGCTTTCTGGATCACGGGTCGTGGGTTCAATTGCGATAATCATAATAATGATAATAAATCAAGTTAAATATTTGTAAAACCTACATTTATTTATTCCAAATATATGCATATTTTTTGCCCCTTTTGCTTGTTGTCTGAGTGTTTATAAAAGTAACTACTACTACTACTAATAATCCTGATGTAGCACTATAAACATTAAATATTTATTTATTTCAACTTACGTCCAAAGACGTATCACCCGACCGTTTCCCGTGGCCACCAAAGCAGGAATGACCAAAAGCAGAACATCCACCTACCGAAATAATTAATTGTATAGAAAAAATATTATAATTAATTAATTGTCAATATATTTTTAATTCATATGTAATATGCAGACTCTCTATCGTTCTTTTAAAATATTTAATTTGAATTTCCAGATTAAAAAAATATAATATTACAAATATTAATAAAGTCCCATTTATAAAGAAGAAGAAATTACAATGAGAAATACAAAAAGTTGTTCTGAGCTGAACAAGCGCATCGCCTGATGCAAAGCAGTCATGCTGCCCACAAACATTTTCAACACCATAGGCATAGCAGAGTCGTTTTCGGCATTTGATATGTGTGTAGGCTTGTTTTTGAAGGTTCTAATGTTGTACTGTTTCGTAAATAACGATGAAAGCAGCTTGTTCAAGACGTGGTGCAAAAAGTGCTGTAAGAAATTTCTGGAAAGAAACCATACTGAATCTCTACTCATCCAAATGATGAGGATGAAACTTTGTTAATAAAATTGCGAGTAAAATAACTCGCTATACCAAGAAAATGTGTTTCCAAAGTTTTTTGTACAATTCTTCGAAAATAGAAAAAAAAATAATTTTTGAAGATGGCAGACAATGGCAAACGTCCCTGTCCTATATTCCACTTTTCATTCATGAAAAAGCTTGAACTGAACTATTCAGCACAGTCATGTAATTTGTGTAATTAAACGTCAAAACTGTTGCCAAGGTGCGGAGGCGAACACTAGTTCATTCCATTAACCGCCTCCACACATGATTAGACTATTATGTGAATTTTATCGCATTGATCAAAAAAATATTATATAAAAATCATTGAATTATATATTATTTCTATTGTATTTTGGACATAAAATATTCATTGAAGTAACGCGATTTAAATAAATTGTTGAAACTTAAATAATTAATATAATAATGTCATAATTAGGTCTTCAAAATCTTATCTGTTACTCAGCTGAATGCATCGCGACCAGTTAAAGTTGATACTAGACAGTAGTACCAACTACTAGAAAGTTGTACCAAAATTTATTTGAAACACGGGCTATTTTACTTCTTCTTCATGATGGCAACTAAGTTATGAAACTTTTACCATGTCAGATAAAATAGTTTACATATTTCTATTACTTTAATTAAATTGGGTCTTAATAAAATCATGACCATGCTGTGCGGTTGTCAGAATATAATGGATGATCCCAATTCTTCCATGTGGTATGAAGCTAATCTATCTCAGTAATAAAACCAATTTGCAATCCTCAATCCTACTATTATTATTATTTAATTGCAATCCATAAATATAATGTTCATAAAAATAAAGTATAAGCACAACTGATATAAAATGAATATATGGGCCATTTTTACTATGATACAAACAACAGGGATACATAATTTATGTACTGATAGTGTATATTTCAAATCCCCAAATGCATATTTGACCATTTCAAGATATCAGAAACGTTACTCTTGGACACTTTAAGACCTCAATTAACGTTCGTATTTGAACAGTTCGCTGTCTAACTTTGTCGTTTGATACAATTGCATATTGACCAATAGATAGTAAAGGAAATAAACTCGCTTACAACAATATATTATTAGTACACGCGGCACTTTAACGTCGATTTGGGACTGGTAGACAATACATAGGATAGTTTTATGCAAATTATTAAAAGAACGAAACACCATAGATTTATCTTTTTTACAAACAGTTTTTAAAGGTAAATGTTCATATCTGCGTCATGTGAGGGCATATCGTATATATGAACTTACTTTTAAAAACTTTAAAATTTACAGTAATTTTCAAAAACTGCTTTACCTATTCGATGATATCTGAATTTAAAAAATTCTAGAACGTATCATGTTCATCATAGTTATCATCATTATCATCATCGACCACAATAATCAAAATATGATCATCATAAGCGTTATCGTCACACTCAGCTATATTAAAGGCAGATGTCATTTTTATAATTTTTATAATATATTATAATACAATTTATATGATGTACAAATAACATATGTACATTTCTATTGTGAATCTGATGGTGAAAACTCTTCGTAACTAAGACCAGCAACGAGTTCTTTTATCGAAGTCTAAAACGCACATTGGGTCGTTGAGTCAACAAAATAAATAAGTATAACTTCTATTCTTTGCTGTACGACAGAACTACATAAACAATCCTATTGAACGATGGGCTTACTTATGTGTATTTGCTAACGTCACATGTGTAAAAGCTTAAATAAACGGCAACAAAGTAAACGAGAACGCGAACCCTCTGCAAACTGTACGTACGTACAGAACTGACCTGAACGAGACAAAAAATGTATAGCTTTAAATAGCACGAATGGCACGTAACTTAAGTTAAACTCAAATATGAATACACATTATTGGTTAATGTATTGCATCATTGTAAAAGTAATAAAACTTTTACAATGATGCAATACATTAACGAATACTTTACGACTGCATAACCCTTTTTCTTATTATGCGGAAAAATGAAAATTCGAAGCACTGGCTCTTGTTAACATATAATATTAACATTTGACATATTAAGCCGAACCAATCCGACTATGCTGAATTCCCACTAGAAATCTCGAATACCTCAACTGAATGCCTTAAATATCCACAAAAGCACAGAAGGCCTGTTCAGTTTTTTTTTTACCTAGAAAAGATAGGCAAACGAGCAATAATAAATAAATCCAATAAAAAATATAAATCAACGATAAATAATTGTCACCACCCATGGACATAGGTGTGATGGTTCTTATCAAACTACACGCAGTTAAAAATTAAAGGAAAATTAATGTATCAACCATAGTTTCCTTCGTTCGTTAGCATGTAAGCCATAAAAGCTATGAATTTCATTTGTTTTACTTTCATATCCATACATAGCACAAAATCGTTTACCATTTTAACATTCATAAATATGAATAAGCATATTATTGACAAAATATTCATTTAATAAAAAAATTAGTAATATATATTAAATTAATAATACTAATCCCATATTTTAAAAAATCAGCGCGATAAATTAAAGACTTTATTTAGTTGTTATGTCGAGTTTTGTCATCTTTTAGACTGTATTGTGCAGGACAATACATTAACGGGAAGAGGTGAGTATCGCTATTTTATGAAATAATGTTTTTTTATACTATATCAATACATATATATTCTTAAACAAATATATTGCCCTTGATAACTTTATGCATAGAAACAGACCGCAAATGGGGACTAGCAGTTGAAACTATAAACACGGTGACTGGATCGGAGATCCGATTAGCTCTAACGAAGCCTGGAGACATAATCATCTCACGTGGCCGCGTGTATCGAAAGCTCGCGTACTACAACGCACCATTAGCGCATTTGTTGCAAATTCTTATACTCTGTTGTGAGTAAAAAACAGAAATAAAAACTTTATTGTATGAAATAATGAGTGTTTGTTTGATATTCATATATCAATTAATGTAAAATTGTTCATTGTATTATATTTACGTTATTAAAATTGAATAGTGGTAGATCAACGCTGCAGATGAATACTTTGTCAAGAATGGCATAATATTTGTCTCTAGCATGAATGGGCTGGCTCGCCCGGGGAAGTACCACACTCCTGCAGAAAAACAGAGTGGTAGCTTAGCTACCACGCTTCGTACGGTGAGCGGCCGAGTTCTGGAGGCCCAACACCCTCCTCCCTTCCTCTTCCCTTCCCTTTCCCTTCCCCCTCCCTCTTCCCTTCCCCTCCCTTTCCCTTCCCACTCCCATTCCCACTCTTATAATGACACTTTTCTCAAAGGTCAGCAACGCTTCCGCACTACCTATGGCGCTGAGGAAGTCTATAGTGGCCTTGATTGCTTTCCATCAGATGACACGCCTGCTCGTTTGCCTTCCTCTCCCATAAAAAAAAATATTACCATACAATAAATAATCCATCACAATTGGGACCATTGACTCGTTTGCCTGCTCGGCTATACAAAAACAAAATTGACTCCGAAAGTGGTAACTCCGTTATTAATACAACATTAAACAGTAAATAATTCAAGCGGAGATCCTTTCCGTATCATTGTGACATTCATTTTTGTAAATAGAATTAAGAATATTTATTTCCTCTTTCCTTATTAAACAAGTTAAAATAGATAGACTTAAATTGTCATAGTAAAACATTTTGTTTTCTCGTAAATTTTTAACAATATTTTATCCTGCAAAAGAGCATGGCTGTGCCGCAATTAAGAAAATTTACATAAATTTGTGGAAAATTATAGCGCTTAGCTGAAATTCGCATCCAAGCTAAATAAAAAGTTTTCCCTACGTTTAATTTTAGTTTTGAATCCCAACCAGCCAACCACATAAAATGCAACATTATATTTGCTTGTAACACATTCGTAATTTTGTTATCAAAACTAAGGCATCGTTTCACAATATTTAGTAATTGTTTATTAAAAGTTTTAAAGTTATCTAACTAAGTCGTATCTTGTTTGCAAGCACCAAATTAACTAGTAAGTTATGTAGGTATATCGAAAAATAATTAAATGTTAATCCCTTCCAATATAGCCCAATCGACGGACGACTATACGCATCTAGTGCCAAGCCAAGCTTGCCCTCCATCTGAAGAGTGTTGCTCCATCTACATAGCCCGGGGATATATCACACTTCATTTGCTGAAACATGTTCCTCACTCTAACATTCCTCTACTTCGCAGGTTCTCCAAAGAACGTGTCCAGCCTATTGGCACTTCAGTTTGCTTATTCAAAAAGTATATCGGTGATTCTTCGGCGGAATTCTTCATTCCGAAAAATAAAGGAAGGAAGAAATCCGAAAGCAATGATTATATTATAGTATAAATACACATATGATGTTATTATTATATATTATATTATATTTTTTATAAATATTAGATATTACCTTTCTATATCACTTTAAATAAACATAAACAATACTGGCAATTAGAATAACATAGCACTCATTATTTTAAAAGTGTACTAGAAACTTATCATATTACTGCACTAACAATCTAAAATGTCAATGAAACTTACATAAGTATAGCAATGGTTTCCTGTTGCCTACGTACATTTCAATACAAAGTTTTCAGTGACGCCAACACGCTACGAAACGTCAATCTAACTTTAGTTTAAGGCAAATTATAACTTACATCGTTACTCTAATTATTCTCTAAATTTTGTAATAACTTAATAGCTACACGAGTTCTAAATGAATATTATTATATCATAAATACTATGATAGTGAAGGTGCTTTTGACAAATTTTCGTTAATTAATCAGACGCTACTTTGCTGAAATCCATTATTAAATTGAAATTTAAAACTTTCTCTTTTTTCGCGGATCTTACCAAATTAAGCTATTACTTTTCAACTTAATAATGAACTGCCGTAAAGTACCTATAATACCAATAACTGTGAAGATTACACCTCTAGTAGTATTATTTATTAACCAAGATAAAAAGGTAAGAGATAAAGTTTTTGTCGTGGAAAAGTATAAGTATAATATCCTATTTTGGTAATCATTGTTATCATCATCATTAGGCTGCAACAATCTAGTGCTACACGTAAATCTCCCACAAATCGCACCAACTAGTCCGATCTTAGACAATATATATATTATATAATCTATACGACCGATTGGCTCAGTGGCGGGGCCCTCCGCCCACGGAGTCAATGGTCGCGGGTTCGATTCCCGCATTGGAATAAATATTTATATGGATTTTTAAATGTTTATTCCGAGTCTGGTAACCCCCCCAATCCACATTTTCCTTTCCTGCCCCTTCCGTTCTTCTCGATCCTTTCCCTTCCTCTCCGCCAATCCACGGTCTGCCGTGCCAATGGATGCGTGGCTAGGGGCGAGCCTAGTCGTAAGCGTGCCGATCGTCTCGGGGTCGGGCTCCTCCGGGTACTATGGTGCCTTACCTCAGCATGCAGGGCTCTGCTGGGGCTGACCTCCATCCTCCCATGCGGCTTGTGGGATTCACTAAAGACGAATTTAATATACCTAATTTGTCGAAAAATGACGGCGACGTGGTTCGCCACCCGTCACGTCCTGATTCTCACGAGGGCGAAAAGCGACCAATGACGAGCCGTTTCGCTGCGATGAATCGCAGCAGATGGAGCTCTGTGGTCTCTGCCAACCCCTGCGGGGGATAGGCGTGAATATATAAAAAAAATAAATAAATATAATCTATAATATATTAGGCTATATGCACTCAGTTTGTTGTCTATTTTCCGACAGATATGACCAGCCCATTATAATACAAGTTACAGCTAAATTCTTCCCTTATTTAGTCAAAACTTTACCTCGCCCGGTAGGTATCGTAACAGGTTCATAGTGAATAAACTATGAGTTTCGAAATATTTGAAACAAACAAAGTGCTGTTTATTTCACAGAGTACAGGGCCCGGCTCGGCAGCTGATGCCTTAAAGTCAACTAAGAACCTCACTTAGATTTGACTTACCTACGTAACAACTTTGTGTGGTTGCGCAAATATTTAATTTGACAAAAAATATACTCCGTAGGCTCTTATATGAAATAACTGTATTAAAAAAACTATAACTGAAATATTAATTTTGTAACACAGTTTTTTTATATACCTATATAAAAACTGTATTACATCTCCTTATGTATTATTTTATGTTTGTAAAACAGTTTTTACTAGCAACGAAAATGAAAAACTTTATATATTCTGGATATTATATCAACATGAAAGGTGTTTTTAGTAATTCAATTTTCTTTTCAATATTTTAATTTTCTGCAGTCTGGGCGGCCATTTACTTTAAAAGTAACACAAAATTTTTCCTCACCCAAATATTTTTTAAAAATAATTTTACTAACAACAAACATCTGATTAATTAATAAATATTATTATTGAATGATAAGATTTTATTTGTCTATGTTGTTTTCAATATTATTAAAAATAAGTCGTCCGCTCAGCTCAATTCTGGACATCTGAACTGAGAAATATCGAACTTTTTGTAGTACGTAGTGTTTTATAACATAGATTGGAGGTAAGAAAAAAGTTATTTTTAAACTTTAGTAGCTTGCCCGCCATTTATAAATAAAAAATAATGAAATATAATATATGTATAAATAAATATTTTAAACATGTACCAATGGTTCATAATTGGCTGTACAGGCCAACCAATGATACACGTACCTACTTAGTTAAGAAGTATTGAGAATCAATAATATATTATATAAATGTTTCAATATCTTTGATCGTGAATAACTTTGGAAATGTACGAGATGTATTTCTTTCGTTGAAAATCAAAAACAACAATACATCATCCCTTTTAATATATTTTCAAACAAGGGGCCCTTATTAAGTGTTCGCAACCTTCTTTCGGATTAGATACGTAATTTCCAGAGGCCTGAAAAAGGTCTAATGATGCCCTACGCATAGCGGGAATTTTAATGTTCTGGTTGTAACGATTTGAGGTTATTGTCAGTTAACAATTTAGACTGATGTGTGGATTCAAAATTGAACATCTAAATATTAAAATAAAAGATTAATTTACTAACTCTGCTAAAATGAGTGGCTCTGGCACGCCAGCAGACAAATATACAAAAATAAATGTGGTTTTTAAATTTCTTCATAATGATTGTTTACTTACGTTTAGCGTCTACCCCAACTGACATGACCAGCGTTGCAACAGCTAATAGCGCAAACGTCTTTAGAGACATTTTGGATCTAAAACAAAAAAAAAACTAAAGTTAATATCATCAACAATATCATTAGTGTGGCAGGCTTATGTCTAGTAGTTGACTGTTCAGACTATACTGATTATGATGTTATCCAAATTCTCCACCTATTAAATAGCAATATTTTCATCTATCAAGGATTCACTACGCTAACATTATAATGCCGCAAATAATCTCATATAAAGTAAAGCATCATCATCATAATTAGCCTATAGCAGTCCACTGCTGGATATAAACCTCCATATATCCACATTCATGTAAATATTGTACATCAAATATCCACCAGTGTTCACTCACCGACAAATGAAATAAACCCATAACCATTGCAGTTTTTTTAACTCAAACTTAACTTTAAACTTACCTATAAACTTAACGATAAACTTTCTTCTCCGCGCATATCTTCATTTTGTTATATCCATCCTCGTAGCACTTATCCATATTTATACAAAATATTTAATCCATTATGTAAAATATACGTTTTTATAATATATTTAATTTACGTCTCACTTCAATTGTAACTACATTAAATGTGAACCTCCTTTGTTTTTACATAAAGCTTTGATTACGACAGGTTTCCAAATTGTACAATTTTTGTTTAACGTTATTGTTAAATTATGTGTACATGAATCCTTACATTTTCTAAGGGCTCGGACAACTTTATTTGCAATTCGTTTTGAAACATCAAAAAGAAATTTCGCCTCGGAAGCTGCTTTAACACCGAAGTTTATTAAAGAAATTAAAAATTAAGAAACAATTAATAAAGAAATTCTGAATTATATCTTTTACGTAAGTCATGTATTCATTTTTATTTATTATACTTTCGTCTTACATATTCTGACGATGAAGGGGTGAAAATTATTCATCACTAATTATGTAACTAAGAACTATTTGAAATAAATAAAAAGACAAGCGGATAACAAATTTCTTGTTAAATAAAATAATATAATTTCAATGTTTCTCAGAGAATCAATATAATAATTTTAGTTTTAATTTAAAATATATTTGCTATTTAATACTCATTTAATAAAGATCTGATATAAATTATTTGAAGTTGAAGATCTTGATAAGATAACACTAATTTGACGACCTAATTAATTGAGTGGCGAAACTACCGCCTTTGGAGTCAATCAAAGTCATAATCGCGGTTTTGACGACGCATCGGAATAAATATTATATATACAATTGATCAGGTATGTACTATATAAAAATGCTTTCTACATCTTAAAAGTAAGAATATTTTCGACTTTATTACACATAAATTAATCTTTCGATATGTAATATCGGCAACCGCAATTAATAATACATATCCTTTTAAGGGCGAAAGCACACATTAAGATATTTCGATATTTTTAAACGTAATTTTAAATGTTTTCGAGATTAATTTATTTCAATCTTCTGTACAAGGTTTTTTAATGATACCGTTGGATTTGTAATGGATTACATGGGTGTAAATTGGATACGTTTTATGTATTCAATAGCTCAATTAGTAGTAAGAAATGCGCTTACGATTTATGGTCGTGGACTCAATTCTTCCGTTAGACATTTAATGTGAACCATATTTCTGTAGCACAAGCACTATTAGCTTACTTGGAATGTTAAACAAGAATTCTAGTAAAACTTTTCCCGCCAACTTACGTAAGTAACGTTGTGTTTTTATTTCATTTTCATAATCGTATATTATTATCAGTTATATTGTTTAATTGTGGTGACGTATTATATAATATAGTTCGATTAAGGCGTATAAGTGAAGTGATATGAAATAAAGTATTGTGACTTTTTTGAGTTGATTGAAAAAATCCATAGAAAGTTTTGGTAGAATAGCCACCATTTTATATATTTACATTTCAAGAGATTTGATATTATAGTATTATATTTTACTTCTCACTGGCATAATAATTATAACTAATTGCCATCAAAGAAAAGAAAAGGAAAGAATTCTAGGAATATAAAATTTCGGTTTCCTTATTAAACAAAATTTGAAATAGATATATATATAAATAAAACATGTATATTTGAATGTAATAAAATTTAATGAGTAAATCAATTATAATATTATGAATGACAGACTTATTCGTTAAAATCTCTATTTTTTAAATGTTAAAAGGCCAATGTTTTTTTTTTCACAGCCCATATATGCCCCACTGCTGAGCACGGGGTTTCCCATTTCTGGAGGAACGGGCAATAATAACCCACCACGCTTGTTCAATGCGGATTGGTGGGGTTACCAGACTCGGAATATATAACTGTATACGATACATATATTTATTTCGATGCGGGGATCGAACCCGCGACTATTGAGTCCGTGAGCGAGGCCCCGCCACTGAGCTAGATGTTCTTTGCAATTTAAGTTTTAATATTGATAGAATCATACTACAACACGATTGAGCTGGTTTGACCGCGGAAGTAACACATTCATAGAATATTGGCGTAAAGTGGTATCCTTTTTCAGTAACTGCATTTCATATGTTGGGTGCAATGTATTCGGAGGCCCAACTCCTTTGTACATACTTTATTTTCGTCTTCCCATACCATTTAATCCTTCTGAACCCTAAGGTAGGCAATGTATCTGCGTTACCCTTTGCATCGCACATGTTCATGATTCTATTATCATAAAACCTACTTGTTTTACAATACAAACAACCCGCAAAAGACTTCAAGTTGAATGTGCTTGTACTCATGTGTCTCAGTATAAAAGATATAATAAGCGCTCATGTGAAGAGAGTTTAGTACCACTAAACCTTCTGTATTATCATTTTATTATACACGCTTTCTTATTCACTATTTGTTTTAAAGGATTTATCTAGTCTATTTTGAAAAGGCATTTAAATTTAATGCTAAACGTGATATTATTTAACTTATGGTATTTTAAATTATAAATATAACTGTTGTCATATAGGGGATACGTATATGGATGACCTCCGCTGCTGACATGCTCCGCTGTAAAAAGGAGAAATGGAGCGAACAGGTAACAGTTTGGTACCCAAGGGATGGCACTAGGAGCCGAGATTGGAAAGCAAGAAGATGGGAAGACGACCTGAAAAGGTCATTAGGACCCCTTTGGATAAGGGAAACCAGTGGAAAGAGTTAGAGGAGGCCAAAGTAACACCGAAGAAAGACATATTTATTGAATTGAAATATTTATATATAGTATTATAATAACTGAAAAATGTCTCAGGAAATAAAAGCTTTATTATTATTATTATTATATTGATGACCTAACTGGCTTAGTGGAGAAGCTACCGCTTTGAGAGTCAAGACCCATGGGTTCCATTCCCGCATCCGACGAATTATACATATATATTAACATGGCCTATAGGCATTCCGAGTCTGGGTTCTTTGCCAATATGCTTTGAATCGGGACTGATTAGTGTCTGTTACATCTGAATTGAAGAAGTTAATACTTAGCACTGGGACATATATAAGCTGTGAAGAAAATTATTAACGAAGCAAAAAAACTTATTTCGTCTTTATTTCTCCTTTTATATTTTAATAACCGTAAAATATTATTTTGCATTATAATGATATGCTCAGTCATATATGTAAAACAATTTATATAAACATAAGTATAGTAAAATATAAATATGTGTTTTCATTACGTGAGTTGAATCTTTATGGAATAACTGACGAAAAACTTTGAAAATAAAGCAAAGAAAGAGAAGCAAGAAAATATTAAGCTAGTGTTATATACTAAATAGGCGCACCCATCTTCATTAGGTAAATCGCGGTAACTATATATGATACATTTATGTACAATGTATGTAAATTTATAACTGACTGAAACATATATTTTTATATGAATACAAAGTGCTGAGAATATACTTGTGTATTAAAATTGGTATAAAAATATTAAAGTGAAAATATCGGGATACACACCAAATTATGACTGGTGTGGTGTATAGAATAAGACCACCCTATCTATTTTTTGGATGTTTTACGAGGTAGCTATGAAAGCAAATACCAGTAAATGAGCAGCTATGTCTACCTAAAAAAACAATTTATTAACACACACAAGTAATAAAATGTTTTAACTTACAAAATCTGATAAACGTACTAATTTAACCAATTTTTTTAACATAAATATACTGCTTGCTTTGTTGTTTGTTACATCGAATACGGTCATACTTTATTCTAGTAGGTATAGATGTAATACGACGATATCGACTATAATTACTAAAGATGTAGATATTTCGCTTGTCAGAGAGGCACTCTAATAAAGAGAAAGATTTGGACAAAAGAGTATTCGGATGATGAGGGAGTACCTTCTGTGTGTGGACTGTGTGAACAGACGCTAAAGTTATATACCCTTTAAGTGCAGAAAATATCTATGTAGCCGAACCGATTGTATCAATATCATTTTTCACAACGTTTGTCTTTTTTAAAAAATATTTGTAGAATCTTTACTGAACGTAAAACCGTTAAAAACTATATATCTAGAAATCAATTGCACTATTTGTTCCCGAACACATTTTTCATTTTTCATTTTTCAATTTAAATTTCAAATTTAAAATTGTTTCAAACGAATTTATTAAACAACAATATCCAGACAGATGAAATTTTCAACCCCAAAAATCCCTTATCAGTCAATGTCACCGGAAACTTTAGAGCCGATTTCTTGCATCAATAAACTGGATCGACTTAAAAATGAGTAATTTCAAGGAGCACAAAACCAAATTGATCAAATGGTCGATGTAATTAGATTAATGAGTCCTGGAATAAGTTCTGAACTGTATTTCATCGAAAGGCATTGTATAAAATAACAAAAGGAAAGAATTGTACGGTTACTATTTTTATGTCCATATTTTCACAATGATCTAACATTACTTATACTTATAATAATGTATTAAATTTTATTACATAAACCCCCGGGCAGCGAGCAGTATATAACATAAATGATTCAACATTTATATTATTGTCGGTAAAGTAAGATTAGTCATATTCTGGCTTACCGCTATATACACAATTTCTTATGTCATTAAAATGAATACCAAATAAAGAGCAGTATTATTTACAAATAAAACTATTACTTAAAGGGCGATAAGGAATATTTTAATATAACTAGAATTGTTGGTAAGCATCCCAATCAATAAAACTTGTGTTAGAAATTAATAGTACACAGCTTATTACAAATATTACTCACTATTAGACTTTTTCAGACTATATTGAAAAAAATATATAATTTTCATACCTATTTATGATGGATATACAGACAGACACGCACACCAAGCAATTTTATTAAACATACTTGAATTCGTAGAAACTAAATAAAATATACAATAACATTATAATAACATTGACCATCATATCACAATATTTCAAAAAAATATATTTTGTTTATATTAATATGCATGAACTGACTCTTGCTATATTCCTTAACATAAGAGTCCCTTGTTAGCCCTTGAACTCTGAAAGCTTTGAAGTTTCTTATCATATATGTATTATATATTTGCTTATATTTGGGAGTTACTCTCATTAGTAAAATATATAAATTTTATTTATTATATATAAAATTATAATATTAAAATATATCAATTAAATTAAAATATATATTTATTATGAATTAAATTCGTGAAAAAACCAAACCATTTTAAAGCAAATTGCACTCACGGAGGTGTGTGAATATATTGAAAATTTATATAGAGAAATATTACAGAATAAAAAGTACAAAAAACAAACAAAACATTATATCATCATTATGACATATTTAATTAATATTTGAAAAAACTGTATTAACATAATATCATAGCCTACAAGTTTTAAAAAATGTGTTTGAACTTGAGTGGATAAATAAAAAGTATTTTATTAACGAATACAAATTTGAGCAACATATATAAATATAGATATATAAGGAGAGTGTGAACTTAAAGTAGAATATGTTTTATATAAATAATGTAAAGTGTTTATGAGATGAGATTGTATGAGAGATATCTTTTTAATATAATACGTATTTTACCATAAAAGTATGTAACAAAGTTATACAATCAATTTATTATACGTGTATATTGTTGTTACCTAACTTTTAACTTGAAATCTCATCAGTGAAAAGTTTCATTTCATTTTGAACCATAACTTTTCTTGATATGATTTACATGGACCTTTGCTCCTCAGGAGATACATTGCCATAATAAAAATTGCCTTCTATTAACTGATTATTTATCAGTAAGTAAAAGGCATATACTTACTGATATATAATATGTATTTTAACATAAAAGTATATAACAAAGTTATACAATCAATTTATTATACGTGTATATTGTTGTTACCTAACTTTTAACTTGAAATCTCAGCAGTGAAAAGTTTCTCTTCATTTTGAACCAAAACTTTCTTGATGTGATTTACATGGAGCTTTGCTCCTTAGGAGATACATTGCCATAATGAAAATTGCCTTTTATTACCTGATTAAATTTATCAGTAAGTAATAGGCATATACTTACTGATAATAATAGGTCAAATGCATCCTTAACCAGCGAGCTTGCAGAAAGAGAGTGATGACTGTGGATGAAGTAAATAAAGTGTGCCAAGATCGTATCAAATGGATGTTTGTGATCACCAACATAGTTTTATTTATCCTAAATAATGCGGGGCAGCTAGGCAAATATAAGTAATGTATTACAATAGCCGATATTTTAATGGCAAAGTGACCTTCGAATTGGCCACGTTTGGTGAACAAAGATTCAGATGATTTTCATGCCTTATTATATCTATATATTTCCATTTTTATCCACTTTGTATTCAAAAACAAAGAGCACCGAATGTTTTTCCTTAAACAAATTCAACCCAATGAATTGAATAGTATTTATTTATTTCTGTCCAAGGCGTAGGAATAGAATTTTAATTAAAGAAAAAAATGACGAACTCTTTCCTGTTAAATAAAAATACGTATTATTATTCAAGCCCCGAGGTATGTAAAAGTACTTAAAATACCAAAAATACCTTTGTAAACTTTCTAAAAGTGACATTTACTATTGAAAAATACTTCAAAACGTTATTATTGGAAATTAAATTCAAGCCTTTGTCTTTTAACCACAAAGAAAGTTTTGAATTGTGGCAAATAGTCGATAGAATTTTCTTCAATGAAAATATTTTTTTTACCTGTTTGAGTAGGTATTATACCTATTATTTTATGTTTCTTTTATAAATTTATATCAAAAGCCAGCTAATACTGTTTGGATTAACCCACAGAAGTTTTATATTCATGATCATCTATAGCGCAGATTAATTGGCAACTGCAATGTGAGGTAGCTTGTATCGATAATAGTATTTTAAGTAATATAACGTTGGGCTCCCTCACACTTTTGAAGTCTCTAGTTTTACCCCTTTACTTCATTATATAACAAAGTATAATATCTAAAGCCTTCCGCACTTCGAAACCTTTATGTTATTAATAAGAAGAACTGAAATTGTAATAGAAAAGTTTTTTGATTTATATTTTTCCTTTTATACACTTGAGTTGATAACATTTGTTTGTTATGTTATTATGAAATAAAAATGGAAAATTTAACAAATGAGTCATGTCATTTTATTTGACATGACTTCCTACATTTTTTTAGGCTTACAAATTTATTTATTATATAATATGTATATTAATATTGGAGTTATACTAAAGATTTTTAAGTGTTTGCATAAAATGCAAATTGAAGTAAATTATTATATTACTGCGCTCAACTGGCCATCATAGTGTAATAACATTAAAACCTTACTCTTGCTATGCGTATACCAGTAGCTATCAGAAAAAAATCTTAATATAAAATTCACTAATATTCAAATGTACACACAATTCCACTTAGTTGATTGTTCTTACTGAATCATTGTTGAATAATTCGACATTAGCATAACGAAAGGACTTTTCTCGGTGGAAAAATAATGTTAGTCAAACCAATTTTAGTGCTTTTATTTGTTTATAAATTGTTTATGTATTCATATTAGACTTAAATATTGCTTTGTCATGATTAATTTTATAGTTTTTTTTTTATGAAAAATGAGCTAGGGGTGCCGATGATTATTTACCTGATGATAAATAAACATCGGCACTCATAGACATTTTTAACATCGAGGACACTGCGGATACGTTGCCTGCCTAAAGGTAAGATGTGAATAATGGAAGTAGAAGACAAAAGTAATGAAAGGGGAACAGAAAAATAAAAGGACGGTAAAGGAGTCTGGCCTCTTAGCCCTGCATTCACCGTACAAAACACAGTAATAGAAAAATGCTATCACTTAATGCCTTAACTTTTCGAGCGTGAGGTATTAGAACCGCAATTTGGGTATATTAATGTGAAGTTATTATAATAAGAAGTTATTACTATATATTATTATTACAATAAAAATTTGTTGTTACAATACTTACGTTAGTAAGTACTATTAGTTTTATATATGCTTATTCTTCATACTTCCATTAAAAAACATTGGCTATCAACACCGGTGATTATCATATTGTATAGATAATGATTACAAGAAAATTAAATATATTGCATAAATAAAATTATATTTTCTTTTTTATAATCATTAATAATCTTATAATTTTATTTATATTTTGGCGTTTTAAATCGTTTTCAAATATATTGACTTAATTGTGATATATACAAGGATCACTATTTAATCGTACTTGAATGAATACAAGTATGGATTACATATAATGTGCGGTATCGAGTTATCTTTTACACCCACTTTTAAGAAATGAAAGAAAAAGAATTTAATGAACTTACGTGGATTATATTTAAAATATGAAATAGGTTTAAGGTATATGTTTATCATATTTTTATTTAATTATAGTGTAATCACAGTATTAATTATGTAATAACTATATTTTCCTTACGTTTAGATTAAAATTTTAAATATTTTTTAAAACATGCATCACGTATCACACACGGTCCTCATACAATACATCACATGGACAAACATCCGGACTGCTAACAAATATCCGTAGGCCAAACCAATGTTTGGTCACGTGGGAATTCTACTCATACAGACCAACGAGTATTACACGAGACTTAACTCATTTTGCAGACAAAGTAAATATAAAAAGGACTCTTATTTATATTAGAAGACTGACATAATATATTCTTAAAATATAAACATTGGAGATGATTATTTTATAAAACGATATAAAATCTTTTTAAATCCACTGCTATGTATTTTTAAGCATTTTAATGTAAAATATATATAAAAAAAATCGGTTACAGTTTAGGCGTACTTTATTTATAACAATAGGAAGAAAAATGTCCTGTTTTAACTTTTAACAATAAATATATTTCAGATACCAAAAAAAATATTAAATTATCATTTTTTCATGCAAGTAGACCTCAAAATATAAAAGTATTTCTTGTTTCTTAATATTTCTTAAGCACCCATTTAATTCAGATTGAAAGCTTCTTCGGAGACAAAACTTCATCTTTTTTTGGTATTGTTTGGAACGTAAACTGTAGTAAAGAATTTTTGCAAGAAATTACTTCTGTTACGAAAAGTTTATTACATGAAATTCAGAGCTCGGTGAAGTTAAACTTTTTGTACGCAAATTTCATTATGCTCATATTGTCTTTCATGAAAACTTTTATCTTGTAACTAGGTTAATTATATTATACTTAACAAATTAAATCTATTACCATATAAAACAACTATAAATGAGCCACATTTATAGTTGTTTTATATTATTAAATTGCAAAAAAATATTATAAATTTAAAATTTATTACGTTTAAATTTCGTATAAGTTTAAAAAAAAAATAAACACAATTCACAAAATAGTAAACACAAAAATAAATAGTAAATTATTTTATTGTATTTTATAAAATAATATTATTTTTATTGAATAAGTATATTAATACACATACACAATTAATAAATAAAAAAATACATAAGAAAAAGAAATAGCACTCACATAGTCCGACGGAACTTTAGTCAGCAATAAGAAGTTGGGGCTCTTCAGGGAGTCAACACATGTCCTATCACTGAGCGTGTAGAGTGCGGATGTCGAATGCGCTTGGGCGGCTGAGGCGCGAGCTTTTAAACGCTTGCCATAGAGCGAAGAATCCATGCGTGGGACGCTTTTAATAAAATTGAAATACCAAATTCACGTTTAACAAACAATTGATACAATAAAGATGTAAAATATTTGTTTTCAATAAAACAAATATATTTCATATTTATCATTAAAGATGAAAAATAGTTGTGTAAAATAAATAGTAATGGAAAATAATTATTTAAGTATTTTTTTTTAATATTATTGACATCTTCATCTACGCCTCTTCGAGCGATATATTTGAAATAATTTTTTAAAAAAAGGAATTAATTAATTATATAATGCATTCGCATAACACAGTCTGAGAAACAGAAGCACGATTAAAGTTCCATTGAACTTGACTGATCTGAATTTGATTTCGCTTGACTCCTAAAATTGCCATTTATTTACAATTTATAGCGAATGAACTAAGGTAATAGCTAGAAAGTATATAATTCTACTAATTCTAATAGTTAACTACGAAATGTAACACAATGTCGTTTTACTTTGCAATGCTCCTTTTTGTGAAAAATAGGATCAATCTAGTACCCATATTTGCCCGCGGGCTCTAAGCCAGCGGACAAATATGGGCAGTATTTGATAAAGCTGTTAAAGCCAATTGGCTACCAGCGTTAACATCTTCGAATCAGGCCATTACAAGCAAAATCTTACGTAAATACATATGGTATACACGTAAATATAAGAAAAAAGAAGTCCTTCTGTTCGGAGTGAGCTTTTTTTACACATAAAGAGATATAAACAACTTTAGCCATATCGCTTTTCCGTTTTTTCGTTCGTTTTTCGTTTCAGAAATTTGTTCAAAATAAAACAAGTAAAATAATTTTACAAATATATTAAGTTTACACTCATTTTCCAATAATTAGCACATAAATCATTATTTAAATGGCGCCTACCTTAGAATCTTGTGTTTAAAAGCTGTATATTTGTATAACTGATCTTTTTATTTTAAAATTAATTCTAAAAGTATCATATGAATTATACACATTCTAAAGACATTTAATAGATTTTTATTGATAAACAGAAAGAAAAGATAAATTTTACCATTTTTCAATAAATATTTGTATATACTGTAAACTTCTAATTTTAGAATTTTTGTAAGTGTCTATTCTATACCATTTCTTTCTCGACGCTCCGCCCTTTGCTCGACGATTCGCAGCACAGATTTCTAATTTTAACGAGCGAGAGAGACAAGCTGAGAACACCCCCATGGCGTCCTTCTCTCGCCCAAACTTGACGCACTAGTATCAAGTTATTAAACTTGCAATCAGTTGATTATGAAGTTGTTTTCATGGGTTTATTGGAGGTGTAGGTACTCGAGCGGCTTTTTAATTACGAACATTACCACACGACAACATTCCAAACACGTATCTGTATAGTCTCTAGACAATATGTATGATAAACAAATGTTGTTAAGAAATACGGCAAAATTTTAAAGCTTATAAAAAAATAATTTGATTTCGATGTATATTATATAAAAAATAAAACTACAATACCGTATTTATATTTTTTATATATTTAAATGATACGTATTTTTATCATGTTGATGTTTCACAAATAAATATTTGCAACTGTTAGTAATGCTTGATATTTACCAAGAATTACTCAAAATTGCAAGTATTTATTGGGATTTCCTTATTTTATATATTGTAAACACCTGTCAATTGAGAAGTAACATATATATATTTAATTTAGTACCTAAAATTAATTATAATAACAACATAACGTATGCTCTTTAGACTTTTGACAATGCTGGTCTTCAAACAAACAAAATTATCGCATTCCCTTGAAACTAGAACCTATTTGGAAGTACCCTCAAATTTATACTAACTTATACAGATTGAAAGACAAAAAATAATTTACTCTTTGGTATGTTTGCATTTTATGCTAAACATTGTTGAACTTTAAATAGACAGCGGCTTCTGCTGTATGTTGTCAGGCAGTAAGAATTTAGAAATTAACTAAAATGACTGTAATTTTTTATTTTAATTAATTTAGGAGAAAACTTCTCTATCCTACTTAATATATGTGTATTTGTAACCTAAAATAGCTTTAAATTAGCCTATATTCTAAGATGTTAATACTGGTAACCTATTGGCCTTTATCGTATACTGGGCAAAAATAACGGCTTGGAAACCTGCGCTAATCGCAGGTTCTAATTGGCCTAACACCGTGCCGGACGTCCACGTGTATTTATGTTGATTTTAATTGTGTCATGCCGCTCTACGTTAAGCGTGTACCATGGAGAGGATTTGACCTAAGAACTGTGGTCTCTATTAGTCCCCGAGGCCTTAAGGTCTAGTGCCGGTGTGCATGTGATTGTAGGTGTCATGGGTGGATCTGAATAACGCCGTTTCGTCGTCCGAATCGTGTAAAACGTTATGCACATGCCTACAGCACGTTGCATAATAACTCTAATAGAATCATGCGGCATATATGAAATAATGTTTGCAATCATCCGTTCTTCCTAACGTTTCTTTGAAAAACAGTGAGTTTTTCACACCTCGTAAAGAAAACGCTATATCAAATTGGATAAAAAGAAGAATAACAACAGCAACAAAGAAATATTTCATTCGACCATTAACGGTGTAAAATTCATTGCAATAAATATAGACAAAGCAACAATAGACAAGTGTCCAGTTCGGACAAAATATCCTGCTCCACGAACTTGTCATAACGTTTTAATAAATGTTACATAACAGACTATGTGATGAGTGACTAATGGTTAACGTCTGTAAACCATTGTGTTGTTCGTTACAGTAAACTCATTTCGTCACCTTTCACGACTTGCTTCATTCTTCACCGACATTCTCAGTTATAAGTGAATTATATGACAAGAAAATTAATTAGAGCAGATTCCGTAACATATTATTTATTTCAGTTCTATAACAAATTCACTTGGGGAAATACCAAAATATTTAATTTAAAAAAAAAGTTCTAGACGCTTACCGATCAAATAGAATGAAAATCTAAAGACCACATTCTTGTAGCCCAAGATCAGATTAGGTGGCGCGCCATGGGCGAGGCCTTGTTCAGCTGTGAACTGCCGCAGACTAATGATTATTATGAAAAGACAATCTCGTCGCAACCGATTAAAAAGGGTGGGCTTACCTTAGGGTAAGTAACCCAAGTGGTCGGGGGTCAGGCCGACGGTAAAAACATAGTATTTCAGATTGGAAAGGTTTACATGAAGATCTGAGGCTATTGGAATCATTAAACTATTACACATATTTACCCCAAAAATTATATCAAAAAATTATATTAAATTTAGGTATATTTTAATATTATTTTACTATCCTTACGAATACTTGAAAAGCATCTCTATTTTAGAGTTTCATTACGTTTTTGTGTAATATATTTAGTTGAGGTTCATCATTATTTATTTTAAAAGTTACAAACATTTTGCTATTTAATAAAGTCAGGCGTATACTACTCGCTAAATACAAAGACGACTTAATTAACTCAGCGATGAAGCTACGGAGTCAATGTTCGCGGGTTTGATTCCTGCATTGGAATGAATATATTCAAAATGGAGAGATCCGTGGCAAGCAATGTTACTTATATAGACTGTAAAAAAATATAAAACATTTTAAAAATACACACAATATGGACCATTTGAGTAAACTTCACTCTTCTGAATATTTTTAAGATTTATAGATTTTATTCGAAACCTTGCTGACAATTCAACTTTTATTGAACACAATATTAGCATGTTTTTACAAAGCACTAATTACACGCTACTGAAATAAAATAGATTAATGAAAGACAGTACAGTAGTCAATATACTAGCACTTATAACTGAACTGAAATGAAATTTCAATTAACAAATATACAGTACTGTAAATTTATTCTTTCTCCCTTAAATCATATTTTGTCCAGTGCCGCTTATTGTACAATTTTGTTAATATTCATGCTCCCTGGAGACGCTACGTGTTTCGCGATCTTTTTCACTTCCGATTTTACAGCCTGATTTGAAAATTTGATTGAATGTAAAACTGTTTAGTAACATCACAAATACTTTTTGGGTAGACGAACCTTCACTTCTGACAATGAACTTAACTTGCCAAAAAACTGTTTGTATTATAAAGTAAATCACTGTCGAATAACGACATGCCTGATATTTCATTACAATTATTTTATGGGATAAGACGACGAACGCGAAGGCATGTCACCTGATGGAAAGCGACGTTGCCGTAGACATCCTTAATGGCATAGGCATAGCAGAAGCGTTGCCGACTTTTAAGAAATGTAAAGGCTTATTTTTTGTAGGTTTCAATTTCTTCTGCATCCCTTTTCCTTATTCACCCCGAAATAGGGATAGATTTTTGAAGACAAGATAGGGATGATTGCTTTCTACTAACATGTTTTAGTTCAGAGAAAAACAGTATGTAGTAGTAATTTTTATATTCGACTACGAATTCTTGGCATTTGTAAAATACTATTACATAATTTTGATTAACTCACTGTTTTATGGATAAAACTCATGCATTCTTATTTAGTTCACTCAGAGTCTAATCTTGAAAATCTCTCCCACTATTGTTTATTTCCGAATTTTCATTAATCATGTTTCTTCTGGTGTTGATCATTTCTAACAAATCCACTTTCTTCATTGTTACTCTCACGAGGTCCTTTAAAATCTTTCTTATGTCTTGATCTTGTGATATTAAGCTTTTGATATGCTGCCTTGAAAATTCAACATTTCTTCTGCCTCCTGTTGGTGGCTGTAGTCCAGGCACTTGTTTTATTTTCTTCTTTCTACCCTTTGGAAATATTGCTGGTTGAACGGGCTGATTAACTTGTGGCATCAGATTTCCTGGTGTTATGGATGATTGTTTGCTCATCAATGATTGTTGCTGGTTATTGACACATTCATCACCACAGCACATGGTGCAGCACATTTTACATTCTTGGGTGGGTTGTGATTTAAATCGTAAGGGTTGCGGGGTAGATTCATCTTTGCGCTTGTGATTGCAATCCTTGTAGTAAATGAGATTCTCTATACTTTCCTCGGACGATGAGTCATATTTCTTTGAAAGTATGTTCGTGACTTGCAATGTAAGCAATATCTGAAAAATAACTAAATTTCTTCTTCAAACTTCTAAATTTAAAGAAATATTAAAAAATTATACATAAATGTAACACAATGTTACATAGATGATGTAACATCGTGTTACATTTATGGTACGTAATAACATGATGATGATGTAACCTTTGTATAATTAATATAGGAACAATTATTTCAGTTTACTCCTAAAAATATATTTCCGTTTTCTTAAATAAATAAAAAAGAATAAAATGTACCAGGTGTGATGGAAAATAAAATAATGTTTCTTTGTTATACTAAGCCTGATTACTACTGCTTACCGTTTCTAATAATTCCATTATACCAATAACCCATAAAGAACTTACTTAAGAGAACAAGGGTCTTATCGCAAGTTGTGAAAAGAATCGATCGTTTGTTTTGTAAACTATTCGACGAAACTGCGATATAATCTTCATTTGAAGTATTGTTTTATCGTTCAATGACTCTACCTATGACCAAGTGATGAACAACATTATGATATAAGTTTAACCTTTTACTTTTATTATACGATGGGAAGATAATCCAAATTATCCTTCCATCGTATAATAAAAGTAAAAGGTTAAACTTATATTCAAATATTTAAAAATTACATCCAGAAACTAGTTTTCGCATTTCTGTTAGCGGGTTTTGAAGCCCGAAGTCTTGGCTTAGAAGTTAGATAGACTACTGAACCAAATGGCCGTCTATAATAGACAATCAAAAAGCCTCCGGATAAATATATAAAAAAAAACGTAAAAATATTTAGATTTATTGAAATAATATTGCTTTTTGTTTAAGGTTTCGTAATCTTAATCATTTGATAAGGCTCACAATAACATTCTATTCACAACATAAATAAAACGTGCGATACTTTTGTTCTAACTTGTGTGTCGTTTGTATTATGAATTTTATGGACATTTTGATTGTCAGAACCTCAGTGAAATGTACCATTATATAATACCCACATTTCACATGTAACTCGACAACTAACAAACCTACATTATAGCTTAATATAAGACAATGAAATACTTGGTAAGTATCTACTCTTTTTTGATAAATCGCTCTTAAATTTGAATTTCTTTACTAACAATCTTTTTATTGTAGACTCAGACATTAACAGTCATTCAGTCATTACTAATTTTTGTGCTAGACTTACAGTGGCAAAACATGGACAATATGTCTGCTTCACAGATTCAAGTATCACTCAGGGAGCTATGAAAAGCTAAGCTTCCTGTGTTTCTTTGATAGAAAGGATTCAAAATGAAGAAGTTATCCAGAGAACCAAAATCATCGAAAATCAATAAATCAAAAGTCATTGAATTAGCAAACTGAAGTGGAAATAAGCTGAACACTTTTGAAAACCAGACGAGTGCAGACGAGTGCTGCAGTGAAGTCCTTTTACTGTTTTTCGTAAAAATCTCCTTTGAAATAGCTGACCTGACCACACTCATTTGTAATATTGCTGATCTAGAAAAAATTCAATTCACGATATGCAATAAATACATCTTTGGCATCATTAACTTTCTTACATCATCTTTTATTTACAGATTTTCTGTCTTTTATCTATAACATGTGTAAAATACATTCAAACCATATCAAGACCAGTAAAGAAAACTGTGAAACCAACTGAAATATACATCCCAAGGGAGCTAAGAAAAAAATCGCTTCCATACGCCAAGATACCAAGTAGAGAGTTTTGTATTGAAATGAATAATAAACACTATGGGAAGTACATGGTAATACCTTGGTGGTACCACTATTGCGAAAACTTAAGGGAAAAAACAGAGAAAAAGCACAATTCTGAATATAATAGGTATCTGTACGTATTAAAACAGTTACGTATGTATCAAGGAACTAGTGTGTCACCATTTGAAATGAGGAAACATAAGCAGTATATGAAAAGATTGTAAATAGATAGTTATGGCATCGTAAAAAGACATAAACTTTATAAATAAATTAAATAAATAAATGCTCTAAAGTATCAAGTAAACTTTATTTGTAAGTACATGACAAAACAATAATGTTAGTGGTGATATGTGGCTCATTTAAAATAACTTCCAATACATTATGTACGGGGACCTACTTAAATGAAGGCTTCTTGAATTACTAAATATACCTTGTGATATAAGACAGTATTAACTATTTTTATAGAAAATTTATGTATATATATATATATATATATATATATATATATATATATATATATATATATATATATATATATATATATACTATTTTTTTACTGAATAGGAGAACAAATGATCAAGTGTGTTGCCAGGTGGAAAACAGTCAACGCTGCCATCATCATCAGGCAACACCATAGGTTAATACCGTTGACGGCCATTAAGATATGTGTATGCTTGTTATATGTTGTTCTATATTGTTATATGTAATGAATTAATATATATTACATATATTTATTATGTATAAACACGGTATATAGTTGATACATATATCGTATATTACATATAACATAAATATGCGGAAATCGACTCTAAAAGCAATAACTACGTCACTGAGCCAATTAGGTCAATAAAAACGAAGTTGAAGATGATATTTACTGGAATAAAAAAAAAATAAGCATCAATTCATGAAGCAATTATAATCTGTTTTCAATATGCCGACTTATATTTTGTACACACTATACACACACATATTTATTATAGTTATCCTAAAACGTAATAGGTCGGTACATAATAAAAGGGATAGTAAGCTGGATAATATACTGGAAACATATGAAACAATATCTTTGGAGGATCTTTCGAAGACACCTGTGAAGGACATGTAGTACTTGCATGGCCACAACAAGTTTTTAACATTAATAATAATATCATCATGTTAATCCACATTGTCCAACTAAAACACAATTTACAACTATAATTAAAACACTTGTTTCACTTTTTATAAAACATATAATCGTATACAGGTCTTCTACTAAAAAAAATAATTTATTTAAAATGGCGTTTACATTAATAAACACCTTCCTAGGTGTTGGCTTTTATCATTAACGAGGGTGGACGATATTTCACAATTTCATTTTTTTCTTTATAACAATAATTAAGAAAATGTTTTTTATTGAATTTCCGGGTCCCTTCTCGTTGTCGCACTAAGTACTGTGTCAAATGAATGTGCTTTTAAGGCAATTTTATCGCAATCTTTTTGTGTTGAATAACAGCATCATAAAATATTAATTTAAAAACCATTGATTGGTTTCAATTTATTTAGAACGAGTAGTACAGTGTAATATAATAAGTGTACGAGATATAAGGATCTACAACTAAAATTAGTCTTCAAATTTTGCGAAGAAGCTATAAAAATGAAAAACCTTTAATTTTTAATAATAATATAATTTCAAGTCGAAGCACAGGTAAAAGAAATTGTGCCAAATAAAAATACCCGCGCCTGCCAATTTGAAATAGTAAAATTTTGATCTTCATCAATCATCTTTAAAACCAGGAGAAAGGAGTAAAAATTAGACTCCCTTTACCTTCTCGATTTTATATAGGGTCATAATATGTTGCATGTATGACCGGCTCAACCGGAGAAATACCACACCGTCAAAGAATATCGGCTTCAATTGGTGGCATTTTACTGTTAAGAATGTCAACGTATTTAGTACGGTGAGTGCAGCGATTCGGAGGTCCAAATACTTTCCTCCTACTTTATTTTTTTCTACCTCTGTTATTAATCTAACCCTGAACCTGAATAATAAAAGGGGAAGCCCTTTTATTATTCAGGTTCTTAACCTAAGATAGCCAAATGTGTAACCAAGAACTTACTTGGTGGTCGGTCCAGCTCTGAATCATAGGACAAAAAATAAATAATTTTTTTAAAAAATAAGCGTAGGTTAATATAATTTTTACAGAAATAAAAATATAATAAAATCATAAATAATATAATACTATGTCGAAAGTTTGAAAAGTATTTTAATATGTATCAATAATGGATTGGCAAGGCATTTAAGGTGGGATGGGTTGAATCCAAAGGTAAGCAACGCAACTCTAATTAACTTACATTTATTAGTAAACGTTTGGACTGATTTCAGCTTTATAAGAACTTATTTACGCGTTACTGACAGAAACATAATTTATATCAAATGGAAGAAGTTTTTACACTGATATCAAAGAACAACTAATATTATCATAATATTCGAAGTGCAGTATTCAGAGTGTAGTATTATTTTTGAGAACTATAGGAACCAACCATATCTCAGTTCTTCAACTAGAATCCTATAGTATAAAAAATGAGTTTCTAAACCCCCGGTCAATGATAATATAAAATAGAATACACTGAAATTATAACAAGGGTCAGTTCGAGATGCCCAGTGGAGCAGTTGCCGATCGGTCTCGCAACGTAGAAGACATCTACGTCCAGGAGCGTTCTATTGTACTATAAGTTGTTGATTATATTTTCAGCTGAGATCCGAATTATAAAATTGTAACTGCTCTATACTCGTACTACGCTCTATGCTGCTATACTCGTACTGTTTATGTCGGTAACATAAATTTTACTTACCAGTGATAAGTAAAAAAAAATATGATGATTCAAAAGTATTTTTAAAGACAACTTAAATAAATGATTGATTTAATTAAATCAGAAGTTTCGTATCATCATCATCGTCATCAACAGTCTGCAGCAGTCCACTGCTGGACAAGTGCCTCCCCCATGGAGCGCTACCTAGCCCAATCTTCGGCTACACACATCCAGTTTCTGCCAACTGCCCTGCGCAGATCGTCGCACCATCTAGCCGGGGGGCGTCCCACACTCCATTTACCGAGACGCAGTCTCCACTCCAGCACTCATTTGCTCCAACGATTGTCGGATCAATCACCGACAAACGTGACCAGCCCATTGCCACTTTAGTTTGCTAATTGGAAAGGCTATGTGGCTGACTTAAGTTCTCTGGCGGATTTGTTCATTCCGAATCATATCTACCAAAGAAACTCCTAGCATGGCTCTCTCCATAGCTCTCTGAGCGAAGTTTCGTATGCTGGCAGCTAAAAAACGGTTCTGTCTACAAAACCTATCTTTAAATTCGTAAGCATATAATAACAAAAATATCCAATCAAATTGAACACCTTCTGAAATACGAAAACACATATAATTTTTTATTGTTTAAGATTTAAGTACGTATAGAACGGTCATAAAATTATTTTTCTACATTGCTACAGGTGTTTGAGTAAAAGAGAAATAACTTGTTGAATATGATTCAGTTCTTTGATATTTTCTATTTAGACATTCCGTTAATTAAAAGTGTCAAATTCATAGTTTAATGTATGTAACGTACTTATACACACTTTTCAAGTATTATTTACTGCATAATACATAATTTAACTTTCATAAAATCATTCAAGATTTATAGGTGGATAAAGACGATATGTATCGTTTGTAAGTTCTAATTCAAATGGATTTATTCTAAAATAAAATATATATTCTTAGACATATGTATGTTTTGATAGTATGGGTTATTTTTTTTTCGTAATATTTATTGATTCTGTACGATAAACAGTTAATTCTAATAAATCATTAATACAAAAAAAATAAAGAATTCCAAAAACAAAAAACGAGCCAAGATTGGATGAGGTGACTGTTTAGTGGGACACATTGTGGGCGAACATACAACCGTTGAAGTTAAAGCGCATTAGAGTGATTGGTGACCACATTTGAGCCAATGTAATATGGAACGACCCTCGGCTAAACAAAGAAACTATACAGGGAAGCAGGCAGCACCTAGATAAGTGCTGCCAGAACATCAAAATGAAATGCCTATGTCTAACATTGAATCACCGCAAGCTTATCATGATAATGATGATATTATAAAATTAAAATAAAACAATGTTCATAAATTTATCTTACATAAATTATATATAATCTAGAACATCGTATTGTTTTGAAAACAAAAGAAGTCTGTGTTAATTTTATTCCGAAGCGTTATTAATATTTTGTAATTTACCAATTTCATAATAGAAAAATGCCACCAACGGATACCGTATGAACTAACAGAGACACATGAAAGTGTCACAAGTTGCTCCCTTTCACACGCGGACGCAGGTCACTTCAAAGCGTGGGATTAGGGTCTATTTGTCAATTGTAATAATGCATAATACTTCCATTCAAACTTAAAACTCTCACTTGAAGTTTATTTTTCCCTGTTATGCGAGCATTAAGCCAACGAAACAGATATCCAAGTAAGCAAACTGAAGTGGCGATGGGCTAATCGTGTTTTTCTAACCGTTAACCGTTAAAGTTGATGAATGCTACAGCGAAGATCGCATTTTGGAAAATGTAGTGTGAGACGCGCCCGATCAGATAGACGATCTATACAGGAAAGCTGGCACAAAATCTAAAAATAAAAGTAAAGCCAAAAACCTGACGATGTGCCGCGTAGCCGTTTGGTAATAACTGTGAAGAATAAGGTTGACGTGAATTAAAATTTATTTATTTACACTTACCTAATTTTATAATGTTTAAATGTAATTTTAATTGTTTTATTTCACATTATATTATATTTTAATTTGAACGTACCGTAAAAATAAAAAAAAAATATGGATATAGCCAACCAACAAAAAGTATCAACTTTTTTGATTTTTAATATTGGAGGATTTGTAATATATAACAAACTCTACTCATTTCAACGATGAAAATATTGAAATAATAATGCATTTGACACTATGTTTAAATAATAGACAAAATAGCACGTTATCATTAATTGCAAGAAATTTCGCTATTTATGCGGGCCTGATAGTTATTTTCGCATTTGCTATACTAACAATAACATTTTTAACGCGAAACCAGTATTTAGTTTTATACTATAAACAAGTTTTTGAAATTGTGTTACTATTATAAAATTGTAAAATAAATGAATAAAAAAAATTTGATGCAAATAAATAAAAACGTAGTAAATCGCTAAATGAAAACTTACCACCCCAACCCCAAAAAAACTTAATTTTTTAGTCAAAGTAAAACTTCAAATATTATTAATTTTCTACTGTGCAGTAATTTGTACATAGTATCACAAAAAAAGCGAAAACGCTGTAAATGGCACAAATGTCGACGAAAAGTACGACACATAATTATAAGGTGTTAAATTAAATAAAATTTTGGATTACATAATTTTTGTCATATTAGATATTACATATTATAATATAAAAATTTAAATTTTCAAAATCCGATTTCCCCTATCTAGATAAATATACGTATTGTTCGAGTCTGTGTGCACTGCCAATCCGGTTTGGACAAGTGTGGTAGGTTAATTTCAATTCCTCCACAAATGACAAGGCCCGTGCCCAGCAAAAGAATATATATGGGTAGTAAAAAATAAATAGCATTTGGATAATAAGCGATAATAAGCCTTAACATTAACACTCGTTCGGCTATCTCTTATACAATTTCCTCTGTTTGATTACACAAGTGAAAAGGCATTAGATAAATAAAACATTGAATTACTAGTATTAATTCTAAGAATTTATTCTGCGATCTTATGTTTTTCCATATCCGTAACTTATTATCAAACTTGACAAATTTACAGGCATAAAACGCTATAAATCAGCTGCTTATGGAGCCAAAGATACAAGAAATATAAATGCGATGGTATTAATGCAAAAACACAAACATCCAAACTATATGTTAGGTTAAAACTAATTATTTTTTTACGATTACATCCTTTTATAACAAATGACTATTGAGACGATTGATCATCATAAATATAGTCGTAACATTCCACTGCAGGATATTGGCCATCCTTAAAATTGAGGGATGCTTTCGTAATCCCCACGCTTAGCGGGGGATTGGGGATCACAGATTGGTTGTTATTCTCGGGTAGATGCTGCTACGTATCGATTGCTATATTTTCTCATAGTCGCCTGGTACGACACCCACGGAAAGAATGGGTATGACCTTACTTTATATAGGAAACCACCTATCATTCTTCTCTGTTGGAGGGTTCTTTAAATGTCTTTAATATTTAATACACATACACAAATTACATCCAATGACCAAATTTATTTTTATAAACAAAATTTAGTTCCGATCAAGATTTAAATCCAAAACCTTTAGCTCGTAAATCAGTTAGTTACGTTAACCACTGAACCAAGCGATCGTCACTATTTTATGTTAGCAATACTAATGTGCACCTTAAGACATGACACTCAATTATTACTGTTTTAAACTTACTTTCTTTAATACTTAATGAAAACATATTACGCGTTATATAATACACTTCATCGCTTACGTCAGTTTTGCTGTCGCTGAAACTGTAGGATAGTTGCAATGTAATGAGGTTAATTTAGGTAGGTTTAAGGTAAGTATTTATCATTATTATTATTTCGATTGAGCGTGTTATATATAATATAATCATATATTTTCTAAAGGGCTCCATTATGACATTTTCCAGTGTCATATCTTTCATGGATATTTCGGTAAAATAAAAAGTAATTGTGAATAAACGTAAAAAATGTATAAAATAATACTAATAAATTCTTTATTCATATATCAGCAGTTTCATCACCTTTCATGACTAATTAACTTCCATAACTAACCTAACTTATAGTATGTCTTTACAACACTAAATGTATAAATATTTTTTCGTGTTTAAAATAATTTTTAATAAAATATTTGTGATAGAAACGCCAATTTCTCCATTCAAAACATAAACAATGAGTACAATATCATAAGCAGTGCGTAAAAAAATGCATATAGCATAAAACTGATCACGATCTTTAAACCGATTTACTTCTAAAGGCTGTATGGCGGGAGATCTGGCACGCGATTCATTTGAGTGCGAACGGACCGAGCGCGTGTGCCCGGTTTTTTTTTCAAATTGCCGCCAATTTTTTAAACTAAATTAACATGTTAAAAGTTTACATATTAAACCATGGTCTTTTTATTTTCCAAATTTACTACATGTAATATTTCATGTAACTAAACATATATGTTTTTATAAAAGAATTAATATGAAGTCAGATAATTCAAATACAAACTGTGATAGAAAAAATGTACGTATTAGAAAAAAATGTGCTAGATCAGTGTGTGCTTGCATAATAGTGTTGTTTATACAATCTGTGTGTTGTGACGGTAAGATAATTTTTAATGTCTTTAATTTTTGTGATTATTTCGTTAAAGGGACATTAATATTAAAGTATAATGGTAGTAACAAATTTGTCTTTTATTAATTATGCTGTTTTTTTATAAAGTAATATTGTCGTTTTAATTACATATTTATTTATTGCACTACAAGTTATAGTAGCCTAAATAAAATTTTCAATTAAATAACACAAACAATTAAATTAAGAAAAGACAAATCCCTTCAAGCAGTTCGTAATTTTAAAAATAAACTTTGTTATTTTTTATTTAGAACTGACTTACATCATAACAACAGAAGAAAAAATCATAACATTCTTCACTCCACTATCGATGTTATTAATGAAAGAGTGTTAAATAGTTCTGGTTTCAAGTTCAATATGACTTTATATAGAATATCAAGGCATGCATAGATCGGTGTAAAAAAGCTTTCATTCAATCGGCAACATCATTATAGTGATGAAATTTCAATCATAAACATCTTTTCTCAATTATCGAATTCACAAATAAGTAGTGTAATTTTTAACACCTACAATAGTTGGGGCTGACCTGTGTGATGAACCAATCACAACACAATGCAGAAGGTGATGCTCCTCGATACTGCCCGTATTTGCCGCCGGTTTCTTTCCCATCCGGACTAACCCTCGGCTGCTTGAACTCCTCAGCTAGGACCTTCCGTCAATTTTTCTCTCCGAACCAGAACAAACTATATTTAACAGCACGAAAAATTTTCTGTTTCATAATAATTGTTGTGTAATGAATGTTTAACTTATAACACATTTTAATATTCTAAATAATATATTTACTTTGCTATTAAGCAAATAATACTATTAAAATAATACTACTATTAAAAAATTCTGCCGTTAGTTACAAATATAACCATTGTGATCATATTTGTAACTCTTATTTGTTGCTCTTATTTGAAAAAGATGTAAATGATAAATATCTACGTACTTTTAATTTTGGACTTGAAAAGCAAATTATAAAGAAGTTTATTTAGTTTTACTTAACCTTTTTTAACTTATCAAAACTATATAATAATTTTATACGCATGGCATAATTTTTTATACTTAAAGATTTATTAAAGCATCAAGTTATATTCAATAATTATAAATATTATTTAATAATAATAATTACGTTATAATTGTAACATTCCGTCTATAATAATCACATATTTTTTATATATCCCAAAAAAGCATTCTAACATTAAAGATAATGTGTCACCAGCAAACACCAAAAATCTGCTTCATCATCGTGTCTGTCGAAAGTTGTCTGGAAGAAATGTCTATTATCCATAAGAACGCCTTTTAAATACACATAATATTATTATTAATTATTGATGTACAATAATAAAGCCATATTAAAAAAAACTGGAGTTATCGCAGCTTCTATGTAAAAAATATAGAAGATATCAGATGTGCAATCAATCTCACATATCCAAAGTTGTATAATCACTGGCATCTATTTTCCATTTTATGAACGCAGCCTACTTAATTATCAGAGTTTCATTTAGCAACAGCCACAAATTAAGGTGTTAGATTTGTTAATGGTCGTCTCACACCTGACCGAAGGTCAATGCATCATGTAATCGTGGGATTGGGGTCTATCGGTCATTGTCCTTGTTACACGCTTAGATCTTCATTTATGACTGATATTCAAAGTCTGCCATATTTTATCTTTATCGACACGAATAACGGAATTAAATTCAAAATTTAAAACACTAAATTCTTGTTTAATTTATTGTTATAGTCTTTATATTATCGTTGATAAATAGGAATGTGATAAGACAATTTGAAAGATATATAGTTCCATTCTTAATTAACTTATAAAATAAACAATTTAGGATATTTTAAAAAATACTATAACAATACTATTACACATTTTTAAATACTATCAAAAATGTTTTGGAAATTAAATGCAAACCCGGTACACTGTGAATAATAAAAATAGCGCTACTAAACATGTTCGACATTAGGTTTTTAATGATAAATATATTAATTAACATATTTATTTATAAAACTTATTAATTATAAACGAACTTATAGTATTTACATAATTAATTTTTCAAAATCTGACAGAGAAAAATATTTATTTTTTTAATACTTTATTGTACACAAAACAGGAAATACAAGAATTAAAAGAAAAGAAGATGTACAAGGGCGAGCTTAACTCAAAATTGAGTTTTCTTCCAGCAAACCCAGGAGTGAAAGAGAGATAAGAAAAGCTGTGAGGATAGAAATAAGTGTACAACAACAAAATATAATAATAATATACATAACAAATTAACAATACATACTATATAAAACCATACATATATAAATATATAAATACTAATAATATATAATATAATAGTATATAAAAGGATACATATATATAATATACACATAAATATATACATATATAAATATTTTATACTGAAAGGAAATGTTCTTTAATTCTTCTCTTAAATACATCCAGTAAGAGGCTATCACGTATAGTATGTGGAAGAGAGTTCCACATATATTCATAGAAAGTATTTTAAAAAATTGGAGCCTATCCAAGAATTATATTATAATTCTTATATTACCTTATAAGTTTTCGAGACAATGCACGTATGATTGTTGTACTGTTTACGGAAAACAATAATATTTTTATCCATATCATATGTATTTCTAAATTAATATTTATAACAATATGAATGTTTACATTCTTTAATTCAACAAAAGTTTTGTATAGCTGACGACTCTCACGTCACAACGCAAAATTTTACCATACTAGAAATACTTAAGTACTTTAACTTTTAGTGACAAGAAATCGCTAAAAGTATTTTATACTACAACAATTAACATAAAATAGTTGTAATATATATATATATATATATATATATATATATATATATATATATATATATATATATATATATATATATATATATATATATATATACATATATACACATATATTTTACAACAATTTTATGTTATAATTATACTAATTGTTTTTCTATAATACTAAAATTTCTTTATTTTTTGAACCAAAACAAAATTTTAAAACTATGTTTGAAATTTTAACATGGCATTGATTATATACTGGTACTCGAAATGTTTTTTGCATCTTATATTATATAATACAAAAGCCATGGTCACACGGTGGCGTTGAAAAGTATAACTTTCATTATTTCCAAAAATATTTTTTTACTTTATTCTTAAATAAATTCTTAATTTAAAAAAGTATGGAATTAATAACCATAACTTGTATTATATTCGTACATAAAATATTATATCATAGTATATATCTCGTTTATCTAGATGTTCGTATTTGATTGGCAAATATACTGGTTTAACTTGGAAGGTATAAAGGCAGTAGGACATAAACTAATCGAACGACATTCATTGCCTTGCAATCCTCGATTTGAGGGTCATCGGTTGCTCTTTTGTCGCCTAATGGTAGCTATTGCGTACTTTTAAGCAATACTTGTCGTCAAATATTAGTTTATTTATGGAACCAAATATGTTCAAGTTCTCCAAACAAATTTCGTATTAGTACAAAAACATAGTATTGATTTACGCAGTTTTGTATATACTAATATCACGAGCAATCTCTACAAAACCTTGTCCTATGGATGTCGTAGATGGCAACTAAGTAATATCTGGTATTATCCAATGCAAATATAAGTCCAATTTGAACACGTTATTGCAATTATTTCAGGGTTGTCCTAAGTGTTATAATGTTAGTTATAATGTTCAGTGTTAATAAACATAACTCTAGGTGTTAAGGCTAGCTTCTAACGATTAACTCCAAATCTGAGGTCAAATAGCACATCATAAATTCTTAAATGTTATTTTTCGATTTGAAACCACAATATAGGAAATAGATTTTTTTAGACTACTCATCGCTTAATTATGACCGCTGTATTGTACAAAAAATTATTTTAACAGATATTAGCAAGTAGATCATTTTTGAAACAAAAATCGTAATAATCCTGACTAATTGATAGTATAGTAGATAGATTTTGGTACAGTATTTTGCTTACAATAATGTGAAATAAAAAAGCTTTTTTTTACACCACTTAAAATTATTAAAATCATATCTATGTCTATGATTAAATAAAATAATACTGAATTGTAATTTTAGTACTAGTGTTGTGTAATTTCAGTACTCCTTCAAGGTATTCACCCTTTAAAATATTGCACCAATTCAGAAAAAGCCATTGAAAATTTAAACTCAACTTACATATTAGAAAAAATTTCATGTGCCGCGTGAGCGCTCTGGGATCTAGTCTTGCGCTCGGTGATTATTATTGTTTTTTTAAATAATTTAATGACGTCCAATTAGCTCAGTGGCGCGATTGTCGCCTATGGATGGTTAAATATATGTAGGACCTACAAATATCTATTCCGGGTCTGATGAACCCTCCAATCCGCATTGGAGAAGCATGGTGGATATAATTTTTATTCCTCCAGAATAAAGAAGCCCGTGTCCAGCAGTCGAAAATGTGTGTGAAAAAGAATAGCCCGGATTATACAAATATCTAATATCTAATAAATTATACTTCGTAAAATAATATGTAACTTTGATGAAGTGTAACATTTCTAATAAAAAGAAAACCTTTAACAGTAGGGCTTAGAGTAATAATTTATGATCATCACGTTACCACAATATATCGTGCTAAACAACAGGTAATGTCATGCTAGTACGAATTACGCGTTGCGTTTGTCATTGAGTGTTCCCTACATTAGTGCTATGATTTATTTAAATTGGTAAATATATATATATATATATATATATATATATATATATATATACATATACATATATATATATATGTGTGTGTGTGTGTGTGTGTGTGTGTAAAAGGGGGAACTCATTTTCAATTTCTGTATCACAACAAAAGAGTTTGTTAACAAATATTTTAATTTTACTTTAAGATGTTATGCTAGATAAATATTTTTCACCTGCCATACCTAGCAACTAGCAAAACCAATTAATTGCCCCAACTAGTAATGTTCAATGGGGGCAATCCCATTTATTAGCCATAGCTTTCAAGATTATCTTGCGGAACCCACTAGCGAAGATATTTATATAGTGAAAAATACACTCCTTTGCAAAAAAACGGGCATTTTTCTACATTATTGGTTTAGTTGGGCTGGGTATGAAGAATTCTAAATTCGAATCTTTTGTTTTAAAAAAAATAACCCCTTATTTAGTTCGTGACTTTTTACTTAATTTTCGCTACTTGTTATTTTTAGTAGAATAATTTGTGTTTGTCCCATCATCCTGCCGTATTGTGACTTAAAACAGATCTTTGCGTCTAGTTATTAGTAAAGTATAGTATAATAATAGTATTTACATGAATGATAATGCTGGGGCAGGAAAAAATATTAAGTAATAGCTTATTATCATATGGAATATACTAATCAGCAACCTAAGGCAGTCCATTGCTGGACAAAGGCTTCACCTAATACACACCAGTTTCTACCATCCGTTTTGCGTAGACCGTCGAACCATCTGGCCAGGCGGCGTCTCACACTACGTTTTCCAAGACGTGACCTTCACGTCAGTGGTTATCGGTTCTCCGACAAATGTAACCTGCCCATTACTACTTCAGTTTGCTAACTCGACACTTTGTTTCTCCGGCGGATTTCTTATTCTGAATCATATCCACCAAAGAAATTCCGAGCATAACCCGATCTTTAGTAACTCTGAGTAACTCAGAGTTAAAATTGAATAACTAACATAAACAGGCAACTGATGCCAACATCCTGTAAGCTTATGGGACTTTCCCGTTCGAGCAGGTCCTTTTGTGCCATACAGTGGCTCTAAGTCTCAAGTAGTATATGTGAAATCCCTAATAAATCATTAAAAACAGAAATAAGTACATAGTTTAACCTTATAATACGTGTAATAAGTGTTATATTATGGACTGCTTGTTATATAAACGCACAACGCCGTAACCGTTATATAAAAAACCGGTAATGAACTTCGAGGAGCACAACCGGCATTTCATCTTAATGTACTTCACTCTCACTTTCAAAATGGGCCTTTGATAAAATACCCTGTACATTTAATACTTTTTATACAACCTGACACCCAATTGGCTCAGTAACGGGGTCTTCCGCCCGCGGAGTCAATGGTCGCGGGTTCGATCCCCACATCGAAATAAAGATATGAATGGATTACAAGTATTTATTCCGAGTCTGGTAACCCCGCCACTCCGCATTGGACAAGCGTGGTGGGTTTAACATCCGTTCCTCCAGAAATGGAGGGGCCTGTGCTCAGCAGTGGGACATATTTGGGCTGTTAAAAAAAATTCAACCCTACAGCTGTAGTACGGGGTCTCTCCATTTTCAAAAAAATCTACTTTAACGCCTTGAACAAGCGTGGTAGCTTAATATGCATTCCTCCAAAAATGAGGAGGCCCATGACCACCAGGGACATATGTGGACTAATAAAATAAATGACGTACTCAAATGGATACATACAACAACTACACTTTCATTGGCCGTCAACCGGTCATTTCATACCGCGAAGCCCGCGCCATTAAAAGATATTTGACTTTTCATTCCAAAACGCACTTTCACTTAAGAAATCGTCTCGAAAATCACCGAATATTCTTGTATGTTTGTTCTAGTTGACAAAAAATCAGATGGCTTTGATATATTTTTTCGTAAACAGGAAATTTTTTTCGAGATTAACTTAATGCTACATTATAAAAAAATAAAATTAAATTTTACAGAAATGAGAATAAAAATGGATTAAAATAAAAAATAAATTAAAGATGTTATCTGTATATGTGCAGATGTGTTTGTTTGTGTGTTTGTGTGAGAGTGTATGTGTGTGTGTCTGTCAGGATTCTGTGATATGTATGATATGGTTATAATTTATTTAAAATACTAATATAAGCTGAAGCGAATTATATAGAGGTTTATTTTTATAAAATTATTATAAATTCTGTGTATATATATATATATATATATATATATATATATATATATATATATATATATATATATATATATATATATATATATATATATATATATATATATATATATATATATATATATATATATATATATATATATATATATATATATGTGTGTGTGTATATATATATATTATTAAGAAATGAAATCTTACATAATCTGCTGGAGAAGAAGAGTTCATTAATTATACATTCCTAAGCCAACCACGCAGTCCTAACAGATTACACAAACAGTTCATCGCGTTATTACAAACAAATTTGTTTAGTAAATTGTCTCATCAGTGATTGGACCAAGGATTGGAAAACATACGAATTATTTGTCTAATCCATTACGATCAAGATGAAAATTGTTTTAAAACGTAGTTATAGCAGTGAAAACTATTGTTTTACGAAGGTAATGCGGATACTGGACAACATACATAGTCATTTAATAGATTATTTCAAATTCCACAATGATTGTTAGGGCGTGCATATTTTAGGCCTTGAGAGAGACCCTTTTGTTGTGATATACTGTACTGAACTAGATCTTAAGTTTATTTCCTTTTTGTCAGTTCCTTCCTGTTCCATTCGATTCCGTTTGGTTCCATTAGAGTTTTCTTAATTAACATAACATAAGATATGCTGATATGATGACATACATCTCAATAAAAAATGTTATTCAAATTTCAACGTTAACAAAGGCTTTGAAAAGTTGAACAAGTCCTATGTGGGTCTGTTGCACAAAAAAAGATTTCGCTATACATTATTACATATAAGATCACCTTGACATGAAGCGTATCGACAAATAGATGATGAAAAGACCTGATGTTATGGTGTTGAGGTCGTTTATCACACTATCTCATCTCTCCAATGATGACGCTTAACATACAGCGTACAACAACAAACAACCTATATATATTTACGGTAAAGTTGACACTTTACCGTAAATTTAATTAATTAATTTGATCAAATGATTCGGCTATGATAGCCCCTTCTGAAGAATCCCAAAAGTGTCAACTGCACAAAAAATATGTAGGTACATTTAAGTAGTATAATCACGTGCGCATCACCTCAAAAGGCACTCTTTCGTTTGAATCCCGCTTATGCCTTCTTATATTGTCTTCTAGACAAATAATAAGTATACAAGATTACATCTAGAGACCAAAAATCTATTTTTTTTATTAAGTTTTTAAACGAATTTAATATATCTAATTTGTCGAAAATGACCCGTCACGTCCTGATTCTCACGAGGGCGAAAAGCGACCAATGACGAGCCGTTTCGCTACGATGAATGGTAGCGGATAGAGCTCTGTGGTCTCTGCCAACCCCTGCGAGGGATAGGCGTGAATATATATAAAAAAAAAGTATTTAAAACATTTTTAGTTTCTATCAGTATTTGAACCTTGAACCTATGGCTCAGCAAAACTATCAAAAAGGATTGTACCCTATAACAAAAAATTTAGGTTTCCATTTAACAGCACAATTCAGTTCATTTTTAAAATAATTTGAAAACAACAATCAAACTAAGTGTCAGTTCTCACTAATCTAATCGATTTGGTATTTATGCGTATTATTAACAGTCTTACACGCCAGTAAGTAAAACTACTAAAACTAGTATCTGATTAGTTTTAGAAGGTTAATAATAATATAATTTTAAAATCATTTACTAAATACTACTGACTTTGCCTGAGTCATTGTTCTGGGTTCAATTAAAATTGTACTAGCCTAACATAGTTGAAGGAAATCTTAAAATATTGAGTAATATATAAAATTATAACAAATTATTAGATTCGTCTGTTTAAAAAATATAACAACATTTAAACAGTTTGTACCCGCACTTCTACTCTGTTGCAATGTAATCTAGTCTAAAAAATATTATTTATTCATTGTTTTATTTTGTATTCATTATGCGATCGAGGCTGGATAACAAAACTTCTGCTTCGCTCACTTACTCACATTGTGTGTGAACTTACTATTTGCGAGAGCGTGATACTTCCTCTGATTAGCCGACTACAACTTTTTAAATAATTTTTGTAAAGAGTTTTTGATAAAAAAATTATCTGCGGCGTGGACTGCCACATAAAAAATTAAAAAAAAGGAGTTAAGAGAATCTAATAACGACAATGCTGAATAAAAGTGCAATTGCTTATTTAAACATCACCAAACCAAACATTTGCAGTTCAAATCAGTCATTAAGTAACTTCAAATTTTTCATTTAAATGCAAGCCGAGCATTCGTTTAAAATTACCTCTATTTTTATTTCATACACGTTCACATTGAAGCGGGTCACCTATTGGATTAGCTGTTTTATTTCAACCGGTCATTTTCACGGTCCGCGAGCCTCAACTCACTTTTGAAACCCATGTAGTCTATCACGAGATCTCTTTGTCCATTCATTAGTGGTCTGTATTGTCCTGAAGGATTTAGTGCGTGAACTGCGCTGATTTTCGTATTGATGAACACAACACATATTATTTTGATACTCTGATCTTTTTACTTACTGCTCATATTATCTCGGTTTGAGATTGAATACAAATAAAATAATCAAACTATATTTATGTATATGCGTAATTTATCATATAACTACCTAATTATTTCTCATACAATGAAATAATTGAAAGAGTGAAACAGTATTTTTATTTCACTCCGGCCCATCGCCTCCAAATTTATAACGCACAAGTCAAGCCCCATGTTCTCATCCGTATTCCGAGGAATCCCAGCTTCTCCCTCTTGATCTAATATATCCTCTTCGATGACCAATATCATATTGAAAGGGTAGATTTTTTGGCATTGCCGAAGAATGTCTCAGCATGTTTTACCACGAGCAGTGCTACAATTTGTTCGGAATAATTATTGTCTCTTAAGATCACTTTCGTACAACTCGTCAGGAAAAAAGTTTCATACCGTCCATTTCGACGTTTTTTATGGGATTCCCATTGAAGTTGAAATGGACGGCAAATGAGCAAGCGTACGCATCTGCAACGCCTGAGACATCACAGATGCGTTGCAGGCCTTTAAGGTATTAATAATATAAGTAGGTATTAATAATATATATTAATTATATTTATAATATAAGCAGGCTTGTTTTTTGAAGGTTTCATTGTCTTATCCGTTCGGAAATACCGCCGATGGCAGCTGGTTCCATAGAGTGGTACGAGGAATGAAGTTTCGGCAAATGCACTGTACTGGATCGCCACTCAACCACATAGTGGGGATGAAACTTTTCCTTTCAGCGAGTTGTACTGTACTGGAATTATTCCGAACAAAAAAAAACGATTAAAGATGCTAATAGATGGGACATCCCATCGCATTGCCAAAAAATCAATCCGTCGGGTGAGATCCCGGTTCGTAGTGGATGAGTAGCAATCGAGTACGGTGCGTTTTAGTCGAAACTTCATTCCACGCACCACCACTCTGTGATACCAGATTACTTTAGAAGTTTTTCTGATCTGATACAATATTGGAACCTTCGAAAAACAAGCCAACATATTTCTCAAAAGCTTTATGTAACGCTTATGAAATCAGAGATTTTATAAATTGATACATATCTACCTAATTTACTTAAAGTCCAATGTCTTGACTCTCAGACTAATTAAAGGAGATCCTTCTTTGAGTAAGACTTAAAAAACATCTTTTTTCCTATATTTGCATCATATCTATAAGGTGACATATAAATTATAATAAATTAATATTATTGTTACAGACTGGGCACGATATGTCACAAAAAATCAGATCCATAACGACAGTAACTATATTCATATATATAATGTATCTAAGCCATACAACTCACCGCCAACATATAAATTAATCAATAACGTAAGAAATAGCCAAATTTATACCAAAGAGTCTAAAAGCAATGAACTAGAGTATAGTTTTAGAGATCATAACTACCTGAGAGATAACCAACAACTTCTCATCGGATTTTCACACGATCCATATAGGTACTCTATACCGGAGGTGGATTATTTGAAAGGTGTAAGGTTAGTAAACCTTTTGTTATAAAATAACTAGGCATATAGGATATATGTTTTCTTATGAAGACAACATGAATGGTTTTTTAAGTATACCTATAGTACTACCATACCGCCTATGTATTCTAGAATGATATTTATACCAATTTGAATACCTATAATTAGTCGAGTTTAAAAACTTCTCGGATGTGCTAAGAAAAACTTACCATAAATCCATAATTATGTTCCAGGTCTATTGACCCCGACAAATTTATTAACAAGAACGAAAATCGTGGCAAGCGTGGAGTACTGCATCTGTACAATATGATATTCTGTGCAACAGGCTGTGAGCCTTTGGATTATAAAGGCTACGGCTGTTATTGTGGCTTCCTCGGCTCCGGACGACCCACTGACGGGATTGATAAGTATGTACATAATTTATTTTTCTAATGTTCCAAATGGCGCCAATCATTTTATAAGTAAATGTTACAGATAAATATTTGTCAAAGTTAACAAAATGACCTACAGGTATATTTATTCGTGAGTCTTAAATCACGACACCACTATCCATGATACAGGGAATCCTAGTGTGAGGCTATGAGCGTAAAATATTTTATTACTTCTTTGTGAGGTTTTAGTAGGTATCAGTAATTTTCCTTAAATTTAGAACATATTCAGAATTTCATAATTCTTTTAGCGTTACCCAGAGTTAACGACGTGGACGGAGAAAGTTTTGTAGCTCCTCTTATTTTTATATATATTTTTAATTTATTTATTAGAAGGTTTAGCTATTCCCACCATCCACCATGCGTGTTCGTTTGGCGGTGGAAGCATCCCACCCCCACCAATCGTGCCCCCCTAAATTTGACGCGCTGGACCGTCGCCCCATCGCGCCCCCCCCCCTTAACGTCACCCATTGTTAACCCCGCAATCTATGATAAGTTTTTGTGGCATATGGAGTGTTCCCGAACTGCTTCAGCTCGTTAGGGATGAGTTATCCTCATGATAAATTGGCTGCCACGCTTCGCTAGTCGAAGAGACACCTTAAAAAGCTCAATTATTTTTAATAATAATTACAGCTGTTGTTTTACAGTTGCTGCAGACTACATGACGAATGTTACGAAAATATCTACTGCCCTCTCTATACTGTGTACTTCCAGCCTTACTACTGGACGTGCTACCACAATCAGCCGCTTTGCGCCCTCGAGAACTATCAAACCCGACACCAGTTTATTAATGGATGTGCAGCGAGATTATGTGAATGTGACAGGAGGTTCGCTATGTGCGTTAAAAGATATTCCTGTCCAAGGGGAAGATCAATTTGTTATTCCTCGCCGTTAAGATTCTTGCAAAACATATTAATGTTCCGTTGAAAAAAATACATTGAAATTGAACAATAGTGATATATGTGTATAAGTGAACACAAAACAAACAACACAAAACTTGTAGACGCGGCGCACACGCACAGAAAAGACTAAAAAAAAGTGTTTTTGTTTGTAATCGCATAATTATATACTCTTATTGTTTTTATCTTAGACTACGTTCTTTATTCTGTGAATACGTACTTTAAAAATTATTTTTATGCTAGATACTGTAATGAGAAGCAAACCTAAACAATGACAGCTTAGATCCGTTTGCAATTGTAACACTTATACAAGTATTATTTGATTAATGGAGTCAGCCGCCACTTTGCGGATATCCATTTCGACAAGCTTGTCGCGGATCTTAGCTAAGTAAAAATTCTGACTGTCCACAAGTACTTTTTATTAAAATGTGTAAAGTCTTAATATAATATATTTATATAAATCTCACGTCACAGTGTTTGTTATCGAACTCCTGCGAAACGACGATTCTTTTTTTTTGTATATTTTGTAGGTCTGAGAAAAAGCCATAAACTATTTTATACCTATACCTAGAAATAATTTATATGGCAAAGCAACGTTTGTGGGGTCAGCTAGTTATATATAATTAAGACTTAATTATTTATTGAAATATTATTAACATGTGAAGAATCTGTGTTATATGGACGAATGTTAATGAACCGCGCCAGCAGCATGGTACAGTTCATTGTAACGTAGGTATCTGTTTTAAGAGGTCATTAGTTCTTTTAATTTTAAGTGGGTCATTGTTCCCTTTACTTAAGGCCATTTAATACTTCAACATCAACATAATAAATAGGTCGGGAAAAACTTTTCTTCGCATTTTATATGAACACTCAAGATTTTTTTTATTTCAAAGTTTATTTACATTTAATTATACAATGACTTTGTGCCATTTTGTACAATGACTTTGTGCCATCTTATAGATAGTGACATGATACTGTCGCTATTTTGGGGCTTCTGATAAAAAAACGTGACAAGTAGTTTTGGCAGACCTCTCTTGATGTTAATCTGAAACTACCTAAAGAATTCTGCAGAGACCGAAACAGGTGGAAATTGAAGGTGCGAGGTCAGGGCTATATGGCGGATGTATTAACACCTCCCAGTCAAACTCTCTTAATTTTTGCTGAGTGGCTAAATATGTAGTTTAGCGTTATCGTGATGAAAGACCACACCCTTTCTTTTGATTAGTTCCTTCCTTTAATGTCATTAGTTATTAGCAATAGAGATCCGAATTGATGGTTTTGCTCGGTGGTAAAAGCTCATAATGAATAACGCCCTTCCAATCCCACCATACACACAGCATCACCTTATTGAGAGTTAAGCCTGGTTTTGCCAGTCTGTGGAGCCTGACCGACCTTGGCCACGACCTTTTTCGCACGTTCTTGTCGTACGTGATCCACTTGTCATCACCAATCAATAATCTTTTTAAAAACGTTTCGGTTTCATTATCTCTCAATAAAGAATAGAAAACGAGTACACGGTTCATTAGGTTTCTTTCAGTGAGCTCGTGTGGTACCCAAATATTCTTTTTGTTTACCCAACTTTAAGTACAAACTGTAAGAGTAAAAACTGTTTTGAGGTTATTTTACTAATTCGTTTCTTTTTTAAAAGCAAGCTAGTTTCATAGAGTACAACTAAAGATATTTTATTGCAAGTTTATACATACTATGTGTGAAAAGACTTTTTTTCCGACCTAATACGTACCTTTATTTTTATGAATGATGTTGACAAAATATTTAAAGATTCTTTTTAAAATAAAAATTTGTAAAACATACGTTCTGTTATATATGTATATATGTGTTTTTTATACGAGAAAAGAACAGAATGGACTTTTCCCGCCAACTTACATCAGTGACTGTGTTTTTATTTCATTTTCATAATCTTATATTATTATCAGTTATATTGTTTAATTGTGCTGTATAAGACAATATAGTTTGATTAAGACTTGTAAATGAAGTGATTTGAAATAAATGCATGTATCGTGACTTCTTAAGTTGACTGAAAAAGTCCATAGAAGTTTTTGGTAAAATAGCCACCATTTTATCAAGAAGTAACGTGACAAGCTGACTAGACATTTTAAAAGATTAAATGTTATTCCATTTTACTTGACACTGACATAATAATTTTAAGTAATTGCCATCAAAGAAAAGAAAAGAGGAGAATGCATTCTAATTCATTTATACCACTCGGTATACATTGAAATTTTATAATTATTAAGTGTTTTGTTGCTTCTTTTTTGCTTTAGAGTAATGTCTCAAACAACCAATAACAAAAACATTAAAAATAAATTTTATACAAGTAATAAATGATCAGCTTATATTATTAGTGGTACTTTCCCGGTCGAATTGGTCCATTTGTGCCACAGCTTAACATTACCACCTTACTTTAAATCTAATTCATACCTAAAGAAATTTTAAAAATAAGACTAATCTTTAATTTTATAATCCACCACTGAAATGCTGGTTCTGATGTTATTGTTGGAATTAATTATAGTAAAATGTGCACAATATTCGCTATTATACCGTTATTGTATATACTGAACGTTTAACATATTGTAGCATGCCAGCCGTTTTGCTTACGGCGACACCCGGGATCTTTAGGGGGTTTTTATCTTCTATAAAATGAAATTCTACCAAGTGAAATTAATTTATTTTTCTATTCATTGAACATTTATATTTTATTCACATTTTATGAATATTATTTATTTGTGCAATGATTGGCGATATGTTACATTCGAGACGTGACGATCGAATGCATTTGGTTTTATAAAAAACAATTTCTTTTTTATATTAAATTTTAAAATTACGAATTTAAAAAGAAGTAATATAATATTCAAATAAAATGTTTTTTATATTAGTGATACATTTATGAATGTATCACTACAATACACATGTACAATTCCTAAAATTGCATATGCGAGACGAAAGGATTAATTTTCAATTAGTAAATTACACGGAACTGCTTAGTGAAAAAAGAATCAATCATGGAAAGTATGAATTGAGGAGATAATGGCCAAATTCCGTTCAAACTTCACAAAGGATATATAAATATCTTTGAGCACCAAAACAAAAATCTTTTAACGTAAGTAATTAATTTGTATATTGTCAGTAATGAAGTTAACTTTGAAATTGTTCTACTTTCCTTAAAAACAGGTTCCATCCTGGCACCACCATTGTGCAATAAGTCACAATTTAGACCAAAAACTGTGCAACTTTGGAACGATATCTAAACTATTCCCGATTATTATGACAGTTTGATGTTCTAAAAACAAGTGTGCTTACTAAAGGCCGACAACGCATTTATGACGCCTCTGTTGCTGCGGATGTCTTTAGACGGTAGTGATCACTAAGCATCAGCTGATCTGTATGCTTGTATGTTTGCTCTACTTACTATAACACTTCACTTCTTAGAAAATAACTATTGTCCGAATATCTCAAAACGAGGGTCAATCTGCTAGTAGATAAACTTGGGCCTTCCTGCCACTTGTTACGCCAATGGTCATTGTTAATAATATTTTATGTATTTTTTTTCACAACCCATATATATCCCATTACTGAACATGGGACCTGGGGGAACGGACATTAACTCAAACGACTTCAAAAATTCCTGCCTCTTCATACTAAAATAACCCTTGCCCAATCTCTTCTTCTTTCACTTCTAGACTATGCTGATGTCTGTTTTCTTGATGCAACAGAGGAGCTCCTTAACAAACTCGAGCGTCTGCAGAATTTGTGCATCCGCTTCATTTTTGGACTTCGGAAGTACGATCATGTATCGGAATTTCGGGTCCGGTTGAAGTGGTTGCCTATTCGATGGCGTCGAGATACTCACATCCTTTCTTTACTCTGTACTACATAATTCCAGATCTCCAGTATATCTTCAAGAGCGTTTCCAGTTTCTTGTCCCCAGGGGTCAGCCCTGTCGCACGTCCTCCTCCCTTCTCCTTCGTATTCCTCCACATTCTTCTAGCCGTTACGGTGGCTCATTCACTGTACACGCAGTGCGCTTGTGGAACTCTCTCCCACATACTATACGTGATAGCCTCTCACTGGATGTATTTAAGAGAAGAATTTAAGAACATTTCCTTCCAGTATAAAATATTTATATTTATGTGTATATTATATATATGTATCCTTTTATTTATATAGTATTATATTATATATTATTAGTATTTATATGTTTATATATGTATGGTTTCATATAGTATGTATTGTTAATTTGTTATGTATATTATTATTATATTTTGTTGTTGTACACTTATTTCTATCCTCACAGCTTTTCTTATCTCTCTTTCACTCCTGGGTTTACTGGAAGAAAACTCAATTTTGAGTTAAGCTCGCCCTTGTACATCTTCTTTCCTTTTAATTCTTATATTTCCTGTTTTGTGTACAATAAAGTATTAAATAAATAAAAATAAATAAACTCACCACTCTTGTCCAATTCGGATTGTCAGGGTTACTAGACTCGGAATAAATATTTGTAGGCCATACATATATTTACTCCGCTGCGGGGTTTGAACCCGCGACCATTAACTCCGTGGGCGAGGGGTCCGACCACTGCGTCAATTGGTCGTCTGTTGCATATATAACATCTTTTTTATATATGATATATGCAAATTCTTGTCGTATACTATTACATAATAAAGAGCTAAAATGTCTTTACTAATTCCCTTAAACGGAGAACCATAAAAGAAGTCATGGCAGAAATCTTCGAAAAACAAACGAACTTCACGTTTTAGTGAAGATTGGTCATTATCATCAACCTGCGATAATCCAGTGCTTAACATAGGCCTCCCACAACGTGCACTCAATCTTCGACTACACGCATTTAGTTTCTGCTAGCTGCTCCATGCAAATCTTCGCTCAACTCCCAGACAACGTATATAAAAAAGTAGTCAACACAAGTATACTTTAACGGTTGTCAGTTCTTCGATACTGACTGTATCGAAGAACTGACAACCGTTAAAGTTGGCATTTCATTTTGGCATAATATGACTCGTTTTCTAGCAGATTTCTTCGTTGCATAAGTTATCCTCCAGAGTGACTCCAATCAAAGCACTCTCCATAACTCTGGGGTAGATTAATTAGTAATGATTGACGGATTCCTTCTTTCAGATGTCATGCCTGCTTCGAGGTACGTGTGTGATCTTGTTGTCAATACTACTACTTCAACAAATCGAATCACGTCATTTAAGAAGAAATAACCAAAACGGGAATCCCCCTATTTGCCATTGCAACTGCACTTTAGATCCAAAGTGTTATCCTTATTTCTATTATCCTTATTTTTATTACTACCCTTACCCTTATTTTTATTATCCTGTATATTATGGATAATCATATAAGTATAATATTTTAATTAATTATTTGTAAAATAAATATCAAGCGCCACATCTCGGCGTTAAGATAAAATTAATTTAATAAATAAAACATTAATTGATTCATCAATATAAATAAACAAAATGAAAGTTTAAGGTTTTCATACCTATTTTATTTTTTTGAACACGTACAAGTTTTTGTGTATCAGCTAAAAGCTGGTTTATTATTATTTTTATTGTATTAGCTAAAAGTGCGTAAATTTACCTGGTAAATACTAAAGATAATTTAATACGTAAATAAAACAAAAAGTAGGAAACGTGTCTTATATTTGTCAACATTCAACATTACATACAAATGGATCGTTTATTCTTAACGTTTCTAAAAAACTATAAAAACTTGACACCTCCAATGATATTCACGGGCCTACCCTTGTACTTTTTCGAAATGTCACCTTCAATCTGAAAAAAAAATAAAAAGATATAGTATATTCAATTACAAGAAATAATTCACATTCAACTAAACTGAAATTGATAAAAGCATTTAAAAAGATTCCAATGGTGTCTTCACAACTATGAGAGCATGACAAAATATAACACTAAAAGTAAATAAATGTATTTATTTTTCACAATGCCTTTAAATAGTTACATATATATACAGAGCGACTACAATAATGTACTGTAAATATATAAAAATGTAATGCGTATAAACTGATACTTAACAAATTCCTATCGGGAAACGAGATTACTCGTTTTTAAAAAAAATTCGTAGATATAGAGAAACGAGGTTTCGTTTTTGATAAAAATTATACATTATTCATTTAATATCACCCATTGCTTTATTCAAATTGAAAATACGGAATACGCATTCTTTCAAATAAAGAAGTTTTAAGAAAAAAAATTAATGAAAATCTTTATTAATTTCGACTTCAATAATTATGTATCGATAGTTTTCATCAATATTGAAATTTTATATGTAAAATACGATTCAACGAGCGTTCAGCTAAATCTAAGACTATTATTAAAATCAGAATAATAACCGCAGTTTTAATTCACGCGTCGAAATATTTTGATTTCAAAAAAATACCTCGATTAATAGGCAAGTTTGAGCAAAAATAGCCCGATGGAAATGTGTTAAAATAAGAATCCCTGAGTTATAAACCGATGAGTTAGATGAAGCGACTCCTAGGGGTATGTAGTGGGAAAACATGTAGCTAGCAGTGGACTACCGCAGACTGATAGTGATGATAATGAGCTATAAGAATTAAACCTTTCACATTTTATGTACGTATTGTGTTTATCAGACGAACGAGTCATTATTTTATTAAAGAAATAGGCAAACGGGTCACCTGGTGGTAAGCAACCACCACAGCCGCTCATGAACATATGCAGCACTATAGGCACTGCAGATACGTTGTTTACCTCAGGGTATAGAATGATGATGAATAGAAGGAGGAGAAGAAAGAAGTAATGGTAGAGAAGGAAGGAAATAAAGGAAGAGGAAAGGAATTGGGCCGCCGGATCCTTGCGAGTGTAAGAATGGGTAAGAATGGGTAAAAACCGTACAAAACGCGGTAACAGTGAAATGCTAAAAGTTGACGCCGATATTTTATTAGGGTGTTGTAATTCCTGGGTCAGGTCAGCCCATTCGTGCTACCACCTGCGGTGTTCCCATGTAATTATGACATAGAGGCATTTAAGAAGAGCGTATGTGTTTGTTAAAGGCCGGCAAATACATGTGCGACGCCTCCGGCGGTGCGGACGTTTGGGTGGAGGTGATCGCTTACCACCACGGTACCTGCCTGCTCTGCTGTAGAAAAAAATAAAACTCTAACACTATTAAAACTATTAATGTCACGCCGGCGATATAGTATTACCTGCTGCTGTAACTCCTTGGTGCGTTGTATGATGCGTGCGAGCTGTGGACGAAACTCTGCAACACGCGTTTCAGCTGCCACTCGTCTCTCGGACTCACGGTCCGCCAGCTTCGACAACTTGCTGCACAATGACAGCTTCTGCTCCAGTTGTGCGGTCAGCACATCCACATATCTGGCACATTTATAATGAGATTATTTTTAGCAGAACAAACAAACCACAATGGCACCTTCAAAAATCAATCCTACATACCTTATAGGCCGACAACGCTTCCGAAAATTGGGACTAAGTCTCACGGTTGCCTCGCACGTGGCAGAAAATTGGGACTAAATGGCAAGGTTGTGCCCCACGTGGCAGAAAATTGCAACTAAATCGCAACTAATCTTGCGACTAATCGAACCATTTAGTTCGATTTAGTCGCAATTTTCTGCCACTTGCGGTGTAACCGTGCGATTTAGTTGCAATTTTCTGCCACGTGGGGCACAACCTTGCCATTTAGTCCCAATTTTCTGCCACGTGCGAGGCAACCGTGAGACTACTAACCATCTAGGTGTGAATGGAACATAAATTTATTGCGTTTTAGAATATCTCATAGTATATTACAAATTATGTTTAAAAACTAATAAAATGGTCGGGTATGTATGCAAAGGAGCAAACTTGACATGCGATGGTAAGGAACCATTGCCTGCCATAGACATAACAAGGGTACTTAGTACAAATGCTTAGCCTAGCTTTAGATCCATCCATTCATAACTTAAGCACTACACAGTTGTCAATGAAGCATTTTAAGCAATATGGATGGATAGATGAAAGATAAATAATATTGTAAAAAGAGTAGTCATTCAGAGGTGACGTTGACGGGTGTTTACTTCATTCTGGAGTAACACATTACATGTTAGTTTATGTAGTACATACTAAATACACAATACATATCAAATTATAATTCATACACAACTGATTTAATATATATATATATATATATATATATATATATATATATATATATATATATATATATATATATATATATATATATATATATATATATATATATATATATGTGTGTGTGTGTGTGTGCATACACATTTATACATACACATATACCACTCATACATCAGGGCGAATGGAGCGGCCACTCCCAACGCCTTACAAGTGATAGGAGATAATAGAGAAAAATAAAAGTAACTTAAATAATGTTATGTTAGTATTTTAAGATCATCTGTGGCAGTCACTATCGATAAAGTAATATTTACCCAGTCTTATACACAGGTCTTGCGTCAACAGAAGTGGGGTTAGTCGGCTTATTATTGCGCTATTGTTTTTTATTTAATGCCGCCAGAAGCATGACGATAGATGGGTGTGCTTCGCAACGAAGATAGAATAGCATTCTCATTTAATATAACCAATTATAATGAAACGAATAAAGCGATAATACAATCAAACAAGTCGCTTACAGTCGCTCGTCAACCGGCGTGCACCCATCGTTAGCAGCGGTGTTGACGCGAAAGAGAACTTATGAAACGATCGTACTAATCTCTCACCACTGAAATTGGGCATCATGACAGGACCTGTGTATAAGACCATGGTCTGGTCATTTACCTCGGCGAGTGTTTAACGTTATGTAGATGCGTGAGCTCCGGCGCGGCGAGCGTAGTGACGACGTTGTGTACCGCGGCCAACATGGCGCTCAGCGCGGCCTCACTCTCCGTGGGCAACTGCTGCAAGAGAGACAACATCTGCCCCTCAGACTGGTTCGTTTCGTACACCCGCATCTTGAGGAACGACTCCAACTAGAATGTAAAATGTTTTATGTTAAGGTTTTTTTTTAACACTTAAATCCTAGAATCGGTGTTTTAGTTAATGTAAACAAAAATCCCTTGTAAAAATGAAATTTTTCATGGATATAACAAAATTAAGGCTACGAATATTTTTATGATACTTTAACAAAAATAGACAATTAATTAATAACAAGTATGACCTCCCCTCACAGCAATCATGAGGCTCTTGGTGGTGTCCTATGTAATATGTTCCCACTCAACTGAGATAACACGTTTAAGCTCCCTGATGTTTTGTGGAGGTGGTTGGACAGACCATACTCGCCTTTTTAGGATGTCCCACACGTGCTCAATGGGGTTAAGGTCGGGGCTCCGTATTATCATCCATGTAAATGGCACAAGCACTATCATTCATGTAAATGGCACAAGCACTATCATTCATGTAAATGGCATCTTCACCAATTACAGTCCGCACTGCCTATGGCGCTGAGTGAGTCTATGGGCGACGTTGATTGCTTTCCATAAGATGACACGCCTGCTAGTTTGCCTTCCTATACCATAAAAAAAAATAGAAAGCATGAATTAATCATTCCTACCTCGACTAACTGATCTATAATCTGATTCCTAGTTGCGGGGTTATCGAGCAGCGTCAAAGCGTCTCTGCCACGAGCCACACCACCTCCAACACCCTGCTCTTCCACCACTATACCTGACTCCTCCAACGAAATTGCAGCGACATCCACAGACGCGTCCTAGAAGAAAAGATTTAATTATAGAACACTTACACAATATTAGCAATAATTAAAGACATAAGTGGAAAAAGATTATACAGTAAAACCTCGATTACCCCAATCAATTGGGGCCGAGGCTAGTTCGGATAATCAAAAGTCCGGATAATCGAAACATAGGTTTTTTGGGACGAGATGATAAACAACACCTTATTACATAAAAACAGTACATACATATTTATTAAAATTTGATATACATATTAACGTACGTTATATAAGTACGTAACAAACGAAATTATAATGAAAAAGGAATGCCTACTATAACCTAGACTTCTAGCCTCAAAACTCTTTTTTTAATAATATTGAATGGCTTCTTTATCAACCAGCTACCAATCAGAATTACTTTTGCTAACTTAAGTGAGGTGTCAATAGTGATATATATATAACACTAATAATGAATACATTAACCTCTCACCCTTATGATTAATTATGTTATCCTAGCCAATGCAGCTAAAGCAATCGTTTTTAAGAAATCCCAGAAGTATCAACTGCGCAAGATATTTAAGTGTATTAAGTATATGCTCAAATGAAAGCAATTTCTCATTACATACTTCTTTATCCAATAAAGCGATTTTAGTAAGAATAATTGCTTGAAACAAGAATTTAAGTACAATTAAAAATTTTCAACAAAATTTTCTTAAAAAAATATTTTTAAGAACATACAACGTCCGCCGGCGTTACATCGATATTGCCCCAATCGATCTCTCCACCCGCATCACCATCGCCGAAATCGATGTCAGTCGACGCCTCAATCGTACCAAAATCTATTGTGTTATCACCAAAGTCTATCTGCAAATACAGTAAACAAACTATTTTTATTTATATTGTGAATATATGTTCGATGATGGGATAATATATGTTTGATGGATAGAGTAAGGAAGGGAAAAAAATAAAAAAGAAATCTTTGAAAAATAAAATAAAAGATTTATATCTCGACAAAAGTGCTGCCTATCGAGTCTAAAAGTATCGTATCTTTCAAGGTAGAACCAACCATACCTGCTTAAAAATTTAATTTATGCAAACAGTTTTTATAAGCTGTTTATTGTTTGTAGAGAACTACTTAAAGGATTAATTTTTAAAGATTTGTACCAGATAACAAAGAGATAATTAGTTTTCCACATTATATTAATAAATACATTAATTCCCATATAACAAGGGTGGCCAACCGGTCGATCGAGGCTATTAGTTCAGCAGATCAGAAGAAGTATTGATTGTCTTATAAAAAGTAGATAGCAGTCTGATGAATCACCTGCTTACTAACAAGACTCTGTGTGATCTAGGGTAATCAAGTTGTCAAGTTATTGCACATAAATCTAAACTTGTAATCATATAATATTTACCTGATCGCCAGCTCCTTCATTTTCCATTTCCAAATCAATATGTATAGGATCTGGCTCTATACTAAGTGGTGGTTCACCATATGTCCATTCATATACTGAAGTGTTGCCATGCTCTACCACATATTGTAGTAATGGAAGGACTGGGGGTGCTTGTTCCCCAATAATATATTTTGTAAACACCGAATAAAGTTCTATTGCTGGTAAGAGTGGTTTGAGAGAACTCCCAAGCTGAAAAATAATATGCAAAATTTTCACACACAAAATCTAATGAATATCTCTGAAGGGAGGCTAACTCCAGTCTCTCCGACATGACTCTATTGCATACCAATCTTAGCCAATCTGAGCCCACTGACAGTATTTGTTTGTCTTCTCATCTGTTCTGTTGTTTTTTAAGTCACCTCTATGGTGCCAAATGTGTGTAATATGTGTATGGACTATGTGAATAAGCTTTATTCACATTGTCCATATGCTGGTCATATTTATTGCAAAACAAGTGTTAGAAAGACTATTGGACTATTGAATTAAATTTTCTATGTTTATCTTCATACACAACTTATAGAATACTATATAAAATTGAAACTAGAAAGATACTAGGATTGTCTTTAAGTTGTTTATGATTCAATCATAATTAACCTGTAGCAGTCCAATGTAAAACATCTGTCCATCATCAACCTGTACTCCTGACTATTTATTCCCAAGCTTCATTTTAAGATAGTTTAGTAACATAACCAAACGATCCTGAAAATGTTGTCGGACATCAAAGATCATTGGAGTTGCCAGACACTGGAGTGGAGCTAGAGCATTTTAGTAAATATATTGTAAGATGACTGCAAATCCACACTCTGATATGATCAGAACAGTTTGGTTGACAGCAGTTAAATACATACAACTAAAGATAGGGTTGCGTCATTCCTTGGGCAAAGCTTTTGTTCAGTGCTTGAGCAGTGAAGTACCACAAGCAGTTAATGATAATGGCTCCAGCAATGGGTACAGGAATGCTAGCATGCAATGTTCAAACTGGGATACTAAAATGTAGTTCCCAATGTCGGATATTCTTTACAATATAAATTTATTATAAATTAACACACAATAGAAATGAAATAAAATTAATAAATGTAAAGGCAAAATACCCCAGATTACCTTTTCATATATTTCTGGTAGCTCCTTTAATCTTTCCACTAATTCTCTTTTGATCTTGTTTCCTTTTATACCCAACTGCTTACATGATGTTAAGAACTCGGATTTGCTTGATGTCTCATTTTTTAAATACTCTGCTTGTTTTTTTTCACATTCCTAGAAAAAATTACAATTTATACATAAAAAAATACTAAGTGATAACCTTCATATTCTAAATAATAAATTTGTGTCAGAAAAAAAAGAAATTTTATTAGTACACCTATAAGTTATATATGTATGATTTGAATAGATCATTTCTCTGTAGTGCACCTTATATAGGTTTATGTCACGGACTTTTAACAACTACTTACATGTTTGTGGTTTATGTACATAATTATGACTGGAGGAAAGCAATTTTTTTGTGTCATCTTTTTTTTATATTCTAATAAACTTTAAAGATGAGCCCCTTATATTGTTAAATGTCCTAGGACTTAATTACAATTATTTTAAAACATAATTATGATTATTTTAAAGTCTCTATATAATAATTTCAGAAGATGAAATTTGTCACAATTAATTTATTGACATACCTCAATAACACAGGTTCCGATTCAATGGGGAGGCATTTGAATCTGAACCTGGAACCCGGCACCATAATGGTGTTCTGTAAAAACATTCAGGCAAGGACCAATAACACCACATATGTCAAGAACAAAAATGTATTGGTGTCATACACAACACTATTGGGCAAAGCCTATGACACTGTATTTAAGTCTTGAAAGGAGTTAAATATACCAACCATTTGTAATTGTTCTTCTTTAGCAATTTGCTTTTTTAAACTAGGAATCTCATAGCTTATATTTCTCACTAACATTTGTGCAGCCTCAGCTAAGTAGAGATTTTCTTTTTCATAGCTCTTCACAACATCCTGCCAATCTTTCATTCTTTGTGAACCATATCTTCCAAACAAATTTTTTGTATCTGCTTCAGTTTCTTTGAGTATCTCTATAATCTTAAAGCAATGAAAGTAGTTAATATAACTACCTGATAACAGTGCTGCTATATCGTTGTGCACTGGCATGTCTTGAATTGCATTATTAATTTTTTCTCTGACCGCTAAAATATTTTTTTGCCATTCTTTGTTAACATGTCGACGACTTACTAACCAGTCCTGTAACTTGCCTATATTGATGTCAATAGGTATATTACTTTCCTGAAATATTATACATATTTATATTTCGATTCAAAAACTGTAATCAATGCACGAAATTACCAAGAAACACTTATATGCACGACTTCCCTTATATATTTTTTTACATCAGATACTTACATCCATGTTTTTATGATTATAAGAGATTTTTATAAAAACATTTATTATATTATAGTGTTGTTATTATTACATTAAACTACACGAGTTCAAATTCAATTCAATTCTTTGATTATAGTACTACAAGAGTTTTGAATTCCTGGAAAGTAGGTGACGTGGGTTGCGAACTGTCAATATCTTCTAAATGCACTTTTCTATACGTCAAAGTCAGTGTAGGTCAAAAAAATAACAGGATTTTATGACAGACTCACTACTATTGCCAATGCAAATTTTGTGGTGACCATGGTGGTACACGGTAAAACGTATACCACAAAAAGACATTAGCTCCTAAGATTATCTGTATATGGCCCATAGAACCAACAAAGCTATGTTATATAACAAAGAATATATTAGAGTAATGGTTAAAATATCATCATTAAAATCCATGTTTTTGTAACCCATAACTCCAAGTCTGAAGACTTCGACTAATGTGTCCTATCTTTACTCATTCAAGTGCAAACTCCACGAGTGCTAAAACATGGACACTAACAGCATTATCTTTCAGAGTTTCTCCGATGGATATGATTCGAAATAAACAATCCATTGGAGAACCAAAGTCACCGTAATATTTCGAGTTAGCACTTTGAAATGGCAATAGGCTAATCAAATTTGTTGGAGAATTAATAATCGCTAGATTGTTAAAACAGTAATCATGTTTTAAAATACGACTCTCGGCAAGATGGAGCGATGATATGCACAATGCAGCGAGCAGATACTATATACGTGTAGCCGAAAATCGGGCTAGATCATATACTTTTAGTGAAGCCTATATCCAACAGTGGAACACCGAAGATTAATGATGATGATGGAAGCATTATCCAAATAGAAGACACATCATATTTGGCTATAGGATTATCATAACGTAAATATATACGGATAAACGTAACGTATATACATTGATAGACGTCTGCTTTGGACGTTATAATCCTTCCACTTCATTCAAAATAAGTGGTTTAACAAATAGTCGTTGTCATTGTTTGACATGTTTGACGTTATAGCTTATATTTCACAACTAGAACTACATCGCTGACTTTGATCCGGACTGGATTCATAATCTTAAAGCGTTGTGATGCGAGCATTGCATGGTCAAAAAATTTAATTTAAGTTATGCAGAAATTCAGTCGAAAATTAATACTTGATTTGAGAATCGGATCATGATTCCAATACCAGAAAACTTTACTACTCTATTGTGTGGAAGGTCTTAGTGTCGTACATAATTACGATATACAGGTCTGGATTGATAAGGCTAAACTGCAAACAAACTAAACAATATGCTTATCTCTACATTAGTCGAACTCAATTGATAAGTGCGTTACGTTTATTGTTAACTTTAAACTCTTATTTTGTCCAAATAGTAATTAACTTAAATAAAATTATATCGTTTTGATACGATTTAACACAAACTTTAATATACTGAACACCAACACTTAAATTTACTTCAGAATCGATATACTTACTCAATGGACAATAAAAATTCAACTAATATTCAGTAAGTAGTATTATTAATTTAGTTATAAGTTAAAAGACCATTATGTGTCATAATAAATTTACTATTCAGTAACTTTAACTATTTGCATTTATATTAAAATTATCTTTATATTGAAATATTTATATAATGAATCTAATTTGGAATATTAATAATTTATTTATATTTAGTGACATATGAAATCTATTATATCATAAGTCCTTAATGAACATTATTGTCGCTACTAGTTTTCAAATACTAAGTATAACAATAGTAGTCATAAAGAAATGTTTAAGCACGGAGAACTGAAAAATATTTGTAACGTTTATCTATTAAAATCAAACATTGTATAGGTACGTATTTAAAAAGTATATGTTAAAGTTAAACAATATTATATTATAGTATTTTTTAACATTTATGCACATACAGTTAACTTATTAAAAAGTACTTGACTATGACATTGGCATAATAAATTCATTTCTTTTTTGCCATCAAAATCATTAGGCGAAAAATAAAAAAAAAAGAAATACGAATTTACTTTCTTGTCAGCGATACCATTATTAATGGATAAGATGAACTTGTTTTCTTACTTATATTACAATAATTAATTATACTATAGCAATTTAACTAGATATATATGTCATTAATTTCATTTAAATAAAAAGTAGTTATATGAAAAAACAGAGTTTGGTGGATGAATATCTTGTGTTATTGAAATTCAAAGTGAATTTCGGCTTTAGCTTTCAGAATACGAGTGTTTCTAATAGCCATAGCCACGAAGACGGAATTATAATTGCACTGGATCTATCAAGTGATGTCCTGGTAGATTCTATGACAATTATGTCGAATATAACTATACCTTCGGATCTTATGAAGTAATAATATTTTTGTTATTATAGTTATATATGAGTTCTGATTTAAGTATATGCTTTAAATATAACTAAGATCTCCTGTAGCGTAGATGAGCACTTTTAAACCAACTAATATAGATCAACCACGAACAGACTTAAAATAATACCTTTAGAACATACAAATATGTATTGCAATGTAAAGTTAAACAACCCTCAGCTCCAGAAGTGATCTGCTTCTGCTCTATCTATGTCATTTATCATTACTAATTTTTTAAATAGGTCTAAGGTGCATGTCACTGACACTTGACATGAACCTAATATATTTAATCACATGTTTATTTATGCTATTTTTACATTTAAATATGAAATCAATGGTCTATGAGTTTATGTTAGAAAAATATATCAATCTAATAGATTTAATTAGTTTTATCATCACCATCACCATGACAAAAGTCTCAATTAGAAGTATTTATCAAAGCCTTAATCAAATCCAAATAGTATTGGAAGAAATATAAACTTGGTCTTTTTTCTAAAAGTGCATCTATTGTAACAAATGAAAAAGTCTCTCAAATATGAAAAAAATTGAAAAGTCGATTTGATTTGACCCATACCTTAGTTTAGAGCAGATTATATTGATAAATAAAATATCACAAGAAACTTAAAGAAAAGTCAGGGTAGATAGTGGGTCTCATTGAAAATGTATGTCCAACAATGGACTACCACAGGTTGTTGTTGATGATGATGATATAAAACAATTCTGTATGTTTCCCAGACTTGATGATGCTACATGCTCACTACCATTGGTAAATAAATTTATCTAATTCCAGATCAAGTGATGGTACTATAGAGGATGATGACACAAGGCTCACTCTAGCTTATGAAAATTTATATGAATTACCAAAAACCATTGTAGAAAGATTTTCAGACCACATTAAATATTTAGACATAAGTCATAACAAAATTAGGTAATTAATTTTCATTTTTTCTGTAAATCTTTCAAAAACATAGCTTATAGAAATAAATAATGTCTTAGTTATAAATATGTAAGTAATGGTGAGTACATTTCACATGCTTTTCCAATGATTTCTTGATCCATTGAATCACTGAAAGCATTGTAAGAAATGCTGTGCAGCCTAAATGAATCCTTGTTGGTTGGATAGGCCATGAACGTAAATAGTACCAAAGTGGTTGTCAGTGACTGGACTGAGCCAAAACTGACCTTAGCTGATGGTAAGATTTTTGAACCTCAATCAGAACTAAAGAAACTCGGAACAGCCCTTTCTATGGCGCTTAATAAGTAACTATTTATTAACTTAATAAGTAACTATTTAGATTGTGATAAAACGAACAAGAACTTTTATTTGGATTTAAGAAATTTTCATTAAATAGACTTGATTCCACATAGGTCTTATTAAAATCAGATTAACATGTATTATTGTTGTTTACAGCAATTTGGAAGCTATTTACAACTTTAAGCATCTCACATCTCTTATAGCTGATACCAACCCAATTACTGAGATATGCATATTACCACCATTACCAAAACTTGAATTATTGTGGTAAGATTATATTCTGCTTAAATTTTTTTTTCAATATTCTTGTGTGTGTGATGTTTATGATCATGTGTGTGTGTTTTTCTCTCTGTCGTCTGTTTTAATTAATTTTATCATTTATCAAGAAGAATAAAAATTTACAGGCTAAATCATTGCAAAATTGCATCGCTATACCCTTGGGTAGGCAAGTTGAAAGAGTCATGCCCTAACCTACAATATATCAGTTTGATGGGTAATCCAGCTGCCCCAAGCTTTTTTAATGGAGGCACTTTCTATGAATATCTTCAATACAGGTAAGATATTACTTTATTTAAATATAATGTTATGTGTATTTTAATATGAATTGAACTAACAACTGAAGAAATAAAAAATCAGAATTCGTTAGTCGTTATTTTTTTTATTTCGAGTTAAGAATCCTGATAATTAGGCCAACAATATGCAGAAAGAATCTAGGAAGATAAAATAATAATAAAAATTATGAGATAAGATAAAATAATAATAATTTATATATATAACTATAATAATGGACCACCATTAGTAATTATAAATTCTCGTCAGATGTTTATATTTACTTTTCATGAGCACATACTTCTTGTTACATGATATAGATAGAGAGGATGGCTTGGCTCATTAGTTGGAAGACCTGATTTCCAAGTCGAGGGTTGTGGTTTCAATCTCGGCTGTGATTGAAATTATTTTAAAACAGATTGATGAGGCCCCATACCCAACAATGGAATATACATATATGGGGCTATATAATCAAATAAACGTAGTCTGATCTTTGTGATGTTAAACCATAAATTCCATCATTGAAATGTTTGTATAATACTTAAAGTATGCACCATTTCTATAGTTAATAAATGTTAAAAAACCGAACGAACTTACGTGACAATCCAATAACTAAGTAGTACAAACCAACTTAAAAACTTTTGACTGTCCATATAGTGATGGATTTCCGCAAAGTAACGCCTGACTCCATTAATAGTACAAACCAATCTGCCAATAACGGCAACAACTCTTACGGCTGCATTGATCATTCCTATTGAACTGCGTGTTTGAACTTCGTGTGTGTTCAAAAGTTCTCAAGTAAAATTACTTTTCTTTGTATTTCAGACTTTTTGTTATCTCACAATTTCCATCCCTATACCACTTAGACGACAGAAAAGTGACAGAAGATGAAAAGGTAGAAGCGCAACGATTGTACAAACGCCCTTTGTTAGAAAGAATCGCAAACCCGGGGAGAAATGGCGTCGCACAATTTATGAACAACTCCATATCCTGGAACAGTATACAAAATAGATTGAGTTCCGTTTGGACTCGAGAGAAGCGAGGCAGTAGAAATCTTTTGATATAATTTATTTCTAGTGCTATGATAAATAATCAGGTCTGATATCGGAGTTAAGTGTTAAGATTTTAATTTATTACTGCGTTTCGAACCGTGAGCGTTGAAATCGGAGGTCTAATTCGTTTACCATTCCTTTATTTCCTTCTAACGCTTCCATTATTCACATCCTTGTTTTACCTTTGTATTCCGGATATGGACTTGGACGGCGCTGATTGGTTACCATCAAGTGATTCGCTAGCTTGTTTGCCTATCTTTAATATAACAATTTATATGTTGATCTGTCATAAGTTATCACTTGATGAAATTTTACATTTCGTTATTTATAATTTAATCTGTATTATCATTTATATATAGTTTTCTTTACAAGATTTAAAACATTATTAACATAGCCATAGACAAAGCTTAAAAGTTGCATGGTATCTCCAGTTAAATTCTAAATTTTTTTAGGACTAATTATTAACAACATAATGCAAGACTTGGTTTTTTAAAAGCATTTTAACGTAATGCTTAAACCAAATTTATGCAGACTAGATACAAAGAGTACCAAAAGTTATCGTGCAAGATCTGCGCAAAGCAGACGCCATGGTTATTAGAAGCTGGTGAGTCCTGATGAATCTTGGAATCGAGGAGCTTGTAACCAATGCCAACATAATCTTAGAGACAAAGAGATATAGACTCTGTTGGCTCGAACACATAAAGGAGATCGCGCTGCCGAAAGAATATGTATAGGAATACAATCTAATTAACATCCAGTCGGTTGCCTCAAGTCGAACTTCAAGGAACCATCTGCCAAAACTGGGACTAGTGGCAAGTTCTCGGAGGCCAAGATACGTTTTGTCATAGTTAAAGTAGTGAAAGCATTAGTATAGTGTTGTTTGTACGACAAAAAAATGTAAATTCGAGCTCTGCCCACATAGAGCTAATACATAAAACCTCCTATAACGCGGTAATCTTATAACGCGATTTCATGGCCCTCGTATAACGCGGGGATTTCCCATGTCATATATTTATGATTATTTGACAGTTCCTAATCAATTATTATGTTTGCATATTTTGTTGTTTTTATTCCTAATATTTGAGTTTTAGGAACAGTGAGTATACATACAGTGATCCCTCATATAACGCGTTTTCCTATAACGTGTAACTAATCTACCGCGTTATAGGCGGGTGTACTGTATAGATAAATCTATATTTCACAATAAATTGCTCAGATATATTATTTCATTCGTTTCGTTTTATGTCATATCGTTAGTAATGCTTGGCACTATTGTACAAAATGCAATTGATAAGGAATAAATGCGTGTTATATCTCTTTAAGATTGCGAGTTGATTGTTATGTAGCTTTAAACTATAACTTATACCCGAGACCAGTGGTTCTCAACCACCGGGTCGCGACACATCACGAGACGTATCACGACCTTTACAAATACGATATTGCAATCAATTTTTTACTTTATATGTTTGTATGTTACTTCTCACGCAATTAAAATATGTTTATTAGATTAATGATGTACAATTTAATAAATGCACCTATACCTACTACTTCACTTAAATATCAAAAATGTTGCACGGGTGGGATTTGTAACGACTATGTTAGTGTGTTGCTGGACCAGCGGTCGAAAACCTTTGACAGCCAAGGACCACAAGGTGACAAAATAAAGAAGTGGAACACACACATTCCACAATTGTGAAAATAAAGATGCTCAAACATTTCACGTTAATTCATTTATAAAAAGAAACGTACAATAATAACGAAAAATTTAAATTATAATTTGTTTATTCAAAAATCATTGTGCAAAAAAGCGTCTCAAATACAGTCTCAAACATACTGTATTTGAAAAGCTTTTTTTAAATGTTTGTTTTTATATTTGTAGTTGTTATTCGCAGTATGGCTCTCAAATACTTAGTATGCTAATACATACTCAAATTTATTTTAGTTACAAGACTCAATTACAAAATAGTCGCGGGCCGCACGTTGCCTTAGACCTACGATAAACCTGAGTATGCCATGCTCGTTTAAAAGTCTTTCCGTGTCGTAACGGGTCGTCCACTTCGAATTTTTCAAAACGATGGCTGACATGAGTTAGCTGGTGAACAGGTGCATTCTTTTCTTTTTGTTTGTGTATCTATACTAGGTGATAAATAAGAACATAAGATTGTACCTAATAAATAGTGTATATTATCCATTGATTATGTATAAATAAAATTGATTTTGTTATATATATTATATATTATTTTATTACCTAAAATTCTTAGAAATAAGTTAAAAATGTAGATAAAAAAATAATTGTATTAACACTTAACTAGACAACACTATATTTATATTCCTCATCACAAGTGTATTTAAAGGCTAAACAGAGGCTTGGACCCCTGTAGACACGTCTAACCCTAAATTACACAGCAAACAGTGATTGATATCCCGTATTAAGTTACGTCATTATTTACAATATTTATCACTAATTTCCAACTTTAGTGAAATTATCACTAATTTCACTAAAATTGGAAAGAAGAATTGGTTACAGTCAAAGGTCGTAGATTCCATTCTACAATTGGACTACTAATGTTAACCATATTTTTCTAGCACAAGCACTATTAACATAGTTAAAAGGTTAACAGGAATTCTTATTATATCAAAATATTGCTAGTCTTGTTTGTTTGTGACAAACATTTTTGTGACATATGGGATAAGAAACTTGCATTAAACATTTTTATGGAACTATCCATCTGAATGTGCATTTTTTTACCAACACAGTTTTATTGTTACTCTCCTTTGTTCATTCTTAGTCATACAGCTCATAGGTAGGTCTCTTCCAAGCCGTGAGATCAACAAAGGGTATCGCGTCGTAGTCAAAGCAGCTGTACTTTGGATTGTGTGCCGATTCCATCTCGAAAGCTTTCCTCTGTATATAATTCACTCCATCTGTGTTGTCACATATCAGCCTCGCCATCGACGCTTTCTTTATTTCCTTTAACTGTTCTGTAATGTTAATTATTTATTACATAATAGTATCCTTATCGGATCGACATAATAAAGGGTATCATCATCAGTCTATGGCAGTCTACTGCTGGAGATAGGCCTTTTCGAAGGTGGGTCACCTAGCTCAATTATCGGTAATACGTATCCAATTTATTCCAGCCGGCCTGCGCAGATCAAAGTAAGGTATAAAATGTGTCATCTATTCAGATCAGAGTACTATAAATACCTTCATATTAGATACATTTTTAAATTAATTATTTATTTTATTCGCCTCACAAAATACCAGTAAGCTATACATATATTATTCCAATTCTGAACTCGCAACCTAAGTTTAAACCGATTAAGTCGTCTTTCATCTTAAATATAATGTATTAATTAACTTAATTATTATCTTCATAATTAAATCATAGATAAATTCGGTACCCTTACCCGGCGAAAACGAATGTGGCATTTCACTGTTGTCATAGAAAAATCTGTCGCCAATCCTCGTCCGATAGAACTGTTCAGCTATAATGCACTGAAACGTGTGGCCCAAGATGGAACCCTTTATATTTTTCTCCATCGCGCCTCCGACAAATAGGTCTATGTCATCTACACACTCATAAAATTTGGACAAGGCTTTTATACGCTGAAAGAAATATTTTAACATAACATTATTTAAAAATAAACTATTTCTCAAACAAAAACTTGTAAAAAGCACTTTTCATAGAATGGCCTTGTTGAAAATTTGTCTACAAGGAAAAAAAATAATATTTTTGGCAGTACAAGAAATCCACTCGCATATATAATTTCCTTATTGACAAAAAATTCTTATATTTCCTTTAGTATAATCATAAAATAAAAAAAAAACTTACGTCTTGTGGTATTTCGCTAGACAAATCTTGAAAGCAGGTAGCCTTTTTCAAACCACATGTTTCTCTGTAGAAAAACAAAGCTGTGTCATCATAAACAGCGCTATTAGGAATTTACTTCGATTATTAATTATTTGGTTTCAAACTCTGGATACCCCGTAGTTTTTCGATATATTATAGGTACACGGTAGGATCATGTTCAAAGGAAATTAAAATAGGATAAAATAATTGTCCATCATAAATAAGTGTATGCCTATAGATACTTTTTCAACAAATGAATACACAAACATTGAAGAAAGTTAAAATTATTTTTTTTATTGGGATAGGAAGGCAAACGAGCAAGCGTGCCACCTGATGGAAAGCAATCAACGTCGCCCATAGACAACCGCGACACCGCAGGAATCACTGAAGCGTTGCCGGCCTTTTAGGTATGTGTAGGCTTGTTTTTTGAAGGTGCCAATGTTGTATCGGTTCGGAAAGACCGTCGAAGGTAGCTGGTTCCACAGAGTGGTTGTGCGTGGAAAGAAGTTTCGAGAGAAGCACACCATAGTAGATCGTTATTCATCCAGATGGTGGGGTTGAAACCTGTCTTTACGGCGAGTTGTGCGGTTGTGGACTTCGGCGGCGGGAATTATTCCAAACAATTCCTCGGAGCATTCCCCTTGATAAAAGCGGTAAAAATGCTGAGTAATTTAATAATATCTTGTTCACGCGATAAACATTTAAATTGAATTAAGCGTACTTAGTACCTGTAATCATTATAGGATGCCAAACCATGATCCCGTCCACGTTGAATGTCCATAGCGATGAGATCCATTCCCCATCGATTATTTAGCTTAAATAATAAATTGGTGATCTCCCTGGTACAGTGAGGATCACACTCTGCAGCGCTCTGTGTCACGATACCTCGCACGATGTCATCAACAGCCTCCGTGGAGGACTCGAGGAGCCCAGGGTTAAAATAATAGTCACTTAACCTATAATTTATATATCTAACTTTTATTTCGAATAACTAGGCATCACGCTATTTTATATATTTAAAATAATACGGAAAATATGGCCGAGATCTGTTTCATATAGGACCCGATGGAAGTCTAATCTACATCATGATAAGACTATGCACGTAATCGTAATAGCACAAAGTAGGATTCATTCAGTCAATTAATATAGCCGTAACAGTTCACTGCTGTAAAAAGGGTCTTCTTCAAAATTGAACCATGTTGGCATAATTCCCACGTTTGCGAGCGGACAAGGGATCGTAAACTGATTTTTATTATTTCGATAGACTCTAATGCCTATCTACTAGAAATTCTCCTCCTCTGATGCTCCTTAATTCACCTTCTAGTACACATACAAGCAAGCAATAAGCTGGCAAATAATAAGATGGTTCCATTTTATGCTATGAACCTTAATATAAATTAATTAATAAACGTGGCCCATAAAATAATTAATACTCTCTTGTTGCTCCTTTAAATAATATATTTTTTTGAAAATTTTACCACTCCATAGTTTTACTTAGCGGAAATAGCAACGGAATAGCAAATGAACATAGCTTCAAATGAATATTTATATCATCACAGGAATAAATCAACGTCAAAAAAGCCGACCGTGCAAGAATTTTTATTTGAACATTTCACAACAAATATTGTGAAATCTTTTGGTGTCATTAAAAAATTATTATTATTAAGTGCATCTTACTTGTACATATAGGCGCACTCGTAAGTTGAAGGACAAGTTAGGAAGGAGTCCGGAATAATCGAATGCAGAAATCGGAAAGCACCAGCTCCGAAGCCACTAATGACGCCGGGATTCACTTCTTCGTCGTAGTCGCGGCTGTAGAGGGTTGTGGGGGAAATACGATAACAGCGAAAATAGTTCTCTCCTGGAATTACATTGTGCAGTTACTGAAATACTTGTAATCACATGTTATTGTTAGTTATCTTTATAAAGATTTCTTTACACAGTGTATTATAGGCAACTAAATTCTTCCCTAGTCCCTTTTTGGGTAAATCCTCTATTTTTAACCATTTCTCATCCAGTTTTCTCCTCCTCCTTCTGCCCATGTCATTTGCCCATGTTTTCCTTTGCCTTCCTAGACTCCTTTTTCCTGTTGGACTCGACTAATTTGTTATGGCTGGATTTTCCCTATCGGGCCAGACTAAATTCACCGAATATTAAAACAACAAGAGACAAAACTAATTTTATTATAAAATGTATTGATTACCTAATACAAATATTACAACTACGGAACAATCTACCATTTACGATCATTCCGAGTTACGATATCGGGCTATGTAAAAAAGGAAAGCACGTGTCTAGTGTTGCAGACAGGTAACGCTCTTTTACGAAAGTGAACTATAGGATCGTTTGCTTGCTGTACTTTTAAAAAATAAAAATAAAAACTTAAGGCGACAGAAAACATTTGTTCTGTGAAGTATTTGTCTTACTACCAAACTACGTACCAAAATTCAATGGTAGCCACTCCTGATACGTTATGTGCTGTATTTCCGCAATGACGATTTTCCTCGCTTCCTGGAATATTTTCTCGTTACTCCACAAAGGGTTCATTGAACTGAGGATGTCCGCTACTCTATTGTGTTCGCGAAGCAGTAAAGTATGAAGAACTGCTAGGGTTGGGGTCTGATTTATTCTTCGGTCTCCTGCAAAACAAATATGATTGTATAAATTTATCTTCTTTCTCCCTAGAAAAAGTTTTTTTCACTAGAACTTTTTTCTTATTAATATTAAATACTTCCTACTGACAATAAAACAGAGATCTTTGGAAATTTCTCCTTTTGCAAATAACAAGAAACATGAGTGTGACACTGTTTTGTCTTAACAAACAAAACGGCCTTATGATATCTGCAACGAATGTCAAGATATGGATGGCAAAGCAAAGTTAGATCACTCTTGCAATCTTGACCATTTTAGAGGCCGTAATGCTTAAGTAGGAACATTGATTTGTTAAATATCTTTACTTCTGTAATATGTGCTGAAGATCTACAACAGGTTTTCAGATGGTAAAATTAATGTTTTAGTCATTAAAACATGTTTTAATCGAAATATTTCAATTAAGTAAAAAATTAGTTAGGTTGGTAAGGTCGAAAAGGAAGAAGAATTATCAAATCAATCAATATCAATTTAAAATCATAAGACCTGTGGAAAACGAGTTGACTTTTGTTCTTACCAGCAAGGTAGCACGGATCTGATACATTGCGTGAATCACAGAATTTCTTATCATCAGCAGTCGGTAAAAATCCTCGCTTGCAATTTTTCTTCTTAGACTCGCTCATACGGCCGCCGCTCGTAGCTCGCAGCTTTGAGGCGAGCGTGGAATCAGACCCGTAGAGTGGAGATCCGTCCAGGAAACTGGTTACCGTGTTCATCTAATTCAAATTTTCTTATTAAATAACTTTCGTAAATAATAATAATAATAATCATTTATTTATATGTACATTTAAATACAACATTCGCCGCTTTATATGTATATTTACGCGATAACTCGTTGAGGGCAACTTTTTTAATATTATACCCATCAGTGTAACTGTATTAACGTGTTAATTTTTCTATGATTAAATCTCATCCTCAGTATTTGTTTTTATGAGAAGTGACTTAAAAAACCACGGTAAAAATTAAAAAGGTTATAATTAAATTTCACTTTTAAATTTTTTTATAGCAAAACAGGTTTCAGTATTCTATATTTTGTTTATTTTACTTCTTTCCAACTTACCTGTTCTGCATAGCCCAAACTGCAGTCATCCCGTGGGGTTGTGACACTTCTAACAAAGTTGAGACACCGCACGCCATGGTGACGGTAAAACGGATCGTCTTCCGGTACGCAGATTGGAATGCATTTGTCGTTCTGCCATTCAGGTGGAAGCACCTCTTGGCCGTTGCCGAAACAGCACTGAATTCCTCCTTCATCTAGAGGAAAAAATTCTTAAGTGACTTATTGGTATCTTAATACCCGACAAGGGACATTTCGATCTAAAGTGTCGAACATTAGGCAAGTCATTTGATAAAAGCAAAAATAAAATAACACAATCAGTGTTGCACATATAATAATAAAATAATGTAACCCTAAATTGGTTAAATTATTATTTTTTATGTTAATAATAAAAAATCCAGGTTCAATATGTTAAAATACCATTGAATCCTGCAAAATTCTGAAAAACTAGCATCAAAAGTGAAATTATTTTAAATAGATTGAACAGACAAAAGTAAGAAATGTGAAAAGAATAAATTCTTCTATATAAAGTTACTTTAGTAAGTCATTTAGAAATCTTTGAGTTCCTAATTAAGTACACAGATTTGTAGAACTTCGACATAGTTATTCGAAATAGGTAATTTCTAGAAAAAAAATTCTATCTATAAATATCTAAAATTCAACTTTATTTTTATTAATAGTAAAGATAACACTTATTATATAACGTATTATTTAACATAAATATAATACTTTAATTTATTCAAGCGGTTTCGGCATTATCAGAGTTGTTAAACATTTTATATTTATATAGGGTTGTATTACATTTTAAAAAACGTAATAACTCAGATAATTTATGTCACCGCCATAACTCTCCGCATAAACAAACAAATGACAATGGGCCAGCGATGACTACCGGAGAACTGATAACTGCAGAGAATTGAACTGAAGTAGACGTGTGCTGGACAGGAAATCGCGTTTTACATAAGTACATTACTTTTGCTATAGTGCACCCCTTCCCCACACCAGATGGAGCAAGGATTTGCGCCGTACAACTAGTAGAAACTGAATGCGTGAAACCGACTTTCGGGCTAGATAGAGCATTTTGGGAAAGTTCCAGTAGTGGTTTGCCGTAGGTTGATGATGTTGAATACCTTGAATTAGAATGATCTTCATAAACATGGAAAATGTACAAAATCACCTTCGTAAAATATATAAATATCTTTTATCTGTACGCAGAGATGTATCATCTCTCTGCGTACTATATTGAATTTATTACAGCGAATGCTCTGAGGAGTTGTTTAATCTGCCTCCAGCCGCACAGTTCCACCATCACACTACGCGCCACAAAAATAGGTTCCATCCCCATCACCTGGATGGCCGTCAATCACCGTACGATTTAGTCGCAGTTTTCTGCCATGAACTGTGACAATGTGGAACAATTTACCACCTGCGGTGTTTCCGAATTGCGCAATATGGGGGTATTCAAGAAAAGAGCGTATGTTAAAGACCGACAACACATCTGCAACGCCTCCGGCGGTGGGGACGTTTATGGGCGGCAGTGATCACTTATCAGCAGGTAACCCATATGTTCGTTTGCCTGCTTTGCTATAAAAAATATATAATCATACCATTAACCTCCATCGCTTGTGATAAAAGGTCGTGTGTCACGAATTGACCCCACTGCATGTTCATGTAGGTAAATATTTGGCTGGGGACCGGTCGATCCTCAAATAGATTTGTGGAAAGAATTCTGGCGTTGGGCAGTGGCCGTCCACTCCGGGCCAATGGCATCGCGTATATTCCTAAATAAAATAAAATAAAAATATTTAATGCAAAATAATACAGAATATGAAAGAAAAATTAATACAAATGAGAAAGGTAAATGATTAGTATATAGAGATTTAATTTCCTCTCGAAAATTCTATTTGAATTCCTTTTACAATAGTACGAATATCAAAGTAAATCCGGTATTTAATTAAATTATTCCATCTCTGTGTGACAAGGAAAAATTTGGGCAAACAAGGGCAAATTTAATTTATTTAAAAATTACTTCCTTATGTCAAAAGGCATTTCTTATAAGAGGACAATGCAGCATTTGGGGCACCGTCATAGTGACGACGTGTCGTGATACTTTTTGGATTTCGAATTGTTCGTTTAAAACAAACCCCACCAGTATCGAAGCTTTTATTACCTGCTTTATTACCTGGGATAGCAACATGCTTACCATCCGAATATCGTGGAGTTGCAATCCTGGTAAAGTGCGCGCCACGCCTACCCCACTCCGGATGCTTCACGTTGTTGGAAGTACCATCAAAGCTACGATATTTTGATTTGACGAAATGGACCTTGGTCGGCTTGCAGTACGCTACGTCTTTGATTTTGATGACTTGATTCTCCAAGAAAGACAAGAATGTGTTCGGTGTCATATCTCCACTGAAACAATTACTTATTTATTAGTTTGACCCCAATTTTATTCCTTTTTCGTATTTACCTCCAAAAACAAATAACCTTGTTGCCTTGCTGCCTTTTAACATATGGCGTATTTTAAGAATATTTTATATTTTTATCTATTTTCTCGTAATTCGGGTAAAACTGATCGTATTATAATTATTATAACTAAATACTATTAATATAGTGTATATTAATAGTACTTGGTTTCAATTTAAAAACATTCTTAAAAAATATTATTCATCAAGTTGAGTGAAAAAGTCCATAGAAGGTTTTGGTAGAATAGCCACCATTTTATCAAGACGTAACGTGATAAGCGGACATTTTAAGATTTGATATTATTATATTTTACTTGACACTGGTATAACAGTTATAACTAATTTCCGTCAAAGAAAAGAAAACACATATCAGGAGATAGACGGCAGCGTCTGAGTAATAAAAACTAATCTGCGATCCCCAATCCGCCTATCAAATATGCGAATTACAAGTGAAAATACTCAACTGCTGAACTTAGTCTTGAAGTCAGTAGTGACCAAATCAAAAACAAAATGCAAAATTACAGCAGTTTGAGACACACGGTGTGCATCATTAATATACATTTTTATATTAAGAATAGTAATGTAAATAATGATTACTCATAGTAATAAACTCCTCACTTAAAGCCCTGTACAGAATTAATATAACAAGAACCTGGCGCAAAGCTTCATTTGTAGCAATTTTGTAGTTGTAAGAAGCTCGTGTGAGACTTCAGCAGACTTTTTAGCATCAGGCGAGAGTTTTGGTGAGAAGAAGTTCAATAAGGCAGGTGAGCAGGCGTCCAGACTAACTCCACTGCGCGCGAGCTGGTTTCCGCGATTATTGGCCGATCGGGTGAGCTCGCGTCCGCGTCGGAGGCAATCAGCCACCATCTCCTTTGTAATTGTACCGCTATCGTCATTACACGTTTCTGTTGTGGAGATCGGTAAAATAAAATATATTGTCAGTGTTCCATAACAATTTTTTTAATCTCTTGAGGAGCAAAAATAATACACCTGTAGCCGATTCGGCTATGGCTACATTTTCTGAAAAAAGCTTCCAGTTACGTTTCAAAACTAAAAAATAATTATTTTTTATGAAAGAGATAGACAAACTAGTTTTTAATTGTAAAAAATCATCAAGTTAACCATGAACATTTGTAACACCCAGGGCTCTGCAGATGCATGGAAGAATGGATCTTCAGCTCCCAACGAAGAATTTCACTTGGAGTATTGATTCATTACATAAAATTCTCATATAAATCTTCGGAGGGAAAAATTAAGAACTTTAAGAATCTAAACTCAATGATTACTAAAATAAAAAGAGATTTTTAGACTGCAACTATTCGCCCTATACTTTATGCACTCAATTTTCCTAATGAGAAAAACTTTAATCATTTATTTCCTATACTCGTTAGATTCTAGTATGTTGAGTCGCCTTTAAAAATCAGAATATCGTTGAACAAATTGTTGAATAAGCTTAAGGACAAAGTGATAAACTTTTGCCTCCTTGAATCGGTTGTACAGAGTAGTTGTATTAATAAATAAGATTTCTTAATGTAACGTTATAGGAAAAATATTTATTTATTCTAATGGACTTTGACTCATGTACCTACTAATGCATGGAATTTCAACGTATGCAATTGACTTTTGGTAACTCTTTTTCATATTAAATTTTTCATTACATCCACAGAACATTATTTTGCAAATACTAATAGCTCTACGTATACTCAATTGTGACCAATTTTTGGAAATGATAAAATATAATTATATCGTTTATGACCACATTCCTAGGTAAATCTGTTTGATATTAATTTAAAAAAATAAAAATTAGTCTTTAATTCATCATCAGTTTACGGTAGACCACTGTTGCACATAGGGGCTTATGGGCTCTAGACCTAAGGGCAAAGTCCCCACAGCGCAATCTTCACTTATATGGATCCAGTTGTTTTCTGCTGCCCTGCGCAGAGCGTCGCTCAATCTCTCTGCGTGACATCCCACACAATATTTGTCCAGACGTGGTCTCCTCTCTAATACTCGTCTACTCCAACGAAAAAGTTTGTAAGTATACTTGCCTAATGGAAATGGTGTTAGGAAATTCTTCACTGCCGAAGTAACTCCAGCCAGTACTGGACGTACATCGGAAAATAAGTCATCCAAAAAACACTCCCAGTCCGTATTAAAGCAACCACTTACACTATTAAGGAGAAAATAAAACAAAACTGAAGTTACAAGAAAATTCTTACTGCCACGAAACAAATTGTAAGCTTTCATAATTGTGATTAAATATATTTCTCAGCAGTATAAATTTGTCGAGGTCTAACTAGTATTTATGTTTAAAAAATTAATAACATTTTTAACTTCATTATTTTTATATAAAGTCACTGGGTAGTACGATTTTTTTAATTTATTTTCAAATAAATATTGCGTCTAAACACCACATAAACTGAAAACACAATAAATCTTATTTTAGACAGTAATTTAAAGAACTTATCATGTCACGTTTAGTATTTATGTAATAATTTTAAAACATAGCATCATATTTTAAGTTTAATCAAACGTTACAAAATTCGAGTACATAATTTATCTACCAATTATTGCGATATTAGAAACTTTTTTTTTAAATCATCTTTAAATTTTCTTCAATTGGAATACACACAATCATAGTGAGAGCTTATGAGTGAATATCTATTTATTTTTTATTTCATGTTATTAAAAAACTAAAATAAACACACGCGTCCTTTGTGAATACCTTTAAGTTGAAAATGCAGTGTATAAGGGTTTACGCAAATTTAATACCTGAGGTGCACTGTGACTGAAACCAACAGTCGAGAGGACGAACCTTTTTTTGCCTTTGCACCTTGCGATGCAGCGCAGCTCTTCACAAGGTGTTGGTGTCCAAGCTTCTCAGTATAAAGTCGAAACTCCAAATCTATAATACATATGATTATTCGGTCTATTCTAACGTATGGTTGTGAGGCTTGGACACTAATGCTAAAGGAAGCGAAGAAACTTCTAGTTGCAGAACAAAAAGTCTTCTGAAACATCCTGGGCCGAATCAAAAGTGATGATAGCAGTTGGCGAATTCGAAAAAATGTCGAAATCGAGCATCTAGTGGCCCAACCCAATGTAATATGAGTGACTAAGGATCACCGACTTCGTTGGCTGGGCCACGTTGAGAGGATGGGGGAGGATCGCGCACTCAAGAGAGCGTATGTGGGTCGCCCAACTGGATGACGTCCTATGGGGTGCCCCAGGTAATGCTGGAGAGACATGATCGAGAATGACTTGCGCAACCTTCAAGCATGCAAATGGCAGGAGGTGGCGCAGGACAGGGCACGGTAATGTAACTTAACGTAACGTAGGTAAGATCTGTTCGGAGGCCAAGATCCATTTTGAGTCGCTGCGCCATCAAAGTTAGTTAGTTAAAAAACCAAAATGAATGGAATGGATAGGATTAAAGTTAATCAAAGTATGAAATTAAAAAAAAAGAATATATCTAATAAGACTGTGATTTGTATTGAGGTATTTGACATACCTATTGCGGCATTAGATATTTTGATAAGTTTACATACAATTATTACATACATTTTGATAATTACATACAACTAAATATGTATACTATAAGTGCTTCGTATTTTTACGTTGAATCTTATGAATCTTAGTGACTTATCAATTAGTTGTTACCTAGCGTGCACTATATTGTTATTTGTAAACTATTCTTAGAAATGTATTTTTTTTTATTTACATTATTTAGTTATTATATAGGACTTTGTTACAAATATTTGTATCTGTAAGAAGGTCAAGAATGAAATGATAACATTTTACATAAATAACTTATATTTAAGTTATTAATGAGCATTTTTGTACTTTGATGAACGTGAGAATATACTAATCATTTAATATTTTCTTGTTTTATTATTTTATCACCAACAGCAGATAATGACTACCCTCCTACTAGTTGCAATACTATTACTAGCTATAATTCTCACCTATTGTAAAATGTTTGTATTGCAAAACTCCAAACCCTTCTCAAGCGTCGCACCAACGGCTCCCTAAAATACACACAATTCCAGGATTCCATTTCTTCAGGATAATTCTTGTCGTTGCATTGCACCATCGCACATCGCATCATAAAGAAACATTTCCTCCATCTCCATCCTCATTACCTAGACGAGGAGTATATATGGTGCGTTTTTAAAATAACCATCCACAATATCCTAGTGCAACCAAGTCCTTCAGCGGTATTTTTAAATTGATACGACATTGAAGTTTGATAAGAAACGAGTCTATATTTTTAAAAACACCACTGCAGTACCATGGTATTTTGGCTGTCTATGAGCACAGTAGAACAAATTATGCAAGTGAAATAAAACAAAATTGAAGAAATATCACTTTATTTCTTTGAACTATAACAACTCGCGTTCCTTTTTTTAAAATTCGACAGTTTTACTCAAATAAATATGCATATATCCTAATAAAAACAAACACTACAAAAATACCAAATGCAATCCTTGATGACTTTGATTATTAAAAGCTTTCAAATATGATTCACAATTAAGAAATGAAATCAATCGATTACAATTTTCTTAAAAATAGCTTTAAAGACATATTCAAAAGCGAACACGTTAATACACCACCATAAGAAGCCGGTTAATATTAATAACATATTTTGTTTAAAAATGTATTACAATCGGTTGAAATTCCTGAATTATGTTTGTTAATTATCTTTCGAAATTTGTTTTAAACATTTGAAGTTACAACAAACTCACCCATTCAAAAAAATCAATAATATGACCACTATTGGTAAATCTAAAATTATCTATAGTTTTGCAGACCTAACTTATCGCCTATTTCCAGGTTCACGTATGTATGTATGTATGTACTACTCTTACATTTAATTTGTAATTTTAATTGTTAGAACCGCACTATTAATTAATAAATAATGTTTAACTAATTACTTCTATCTTCTTACTCTAAAAACATAAATATTCCTCCATACAAAACAAAGATTTTCAAGGACATTCAGGATAATTCACAGCTCCAGAATAGGTTGGGAAAATTAACATCTCTCCAAAAAATTTCGACAATATTTAAGTCTTTCTTAGATTCTATATTTTTATTATAACTAACAAAAAGTCATTAAAAATATATCACATAATTTCTATCACATTCGACGTTTTATCTGAAACCTATTATGATAATAAGCTGATCCTCAGATAAGAAAACGTCATCTTGTCTTGCGGTTCAAATTCGATTTATACATATATCATTACATGATCAAATAGGCAAAATATTTAGTTTTTTATTGAACTCTATAGCTTAACAGTAAAAAAAGATGTTTACAATACGTCTAAAACGAAACAATGCATCATTCCTTTATAAATATGTATACATTTAAATGTATTATAATTTATTGCATTGCAATGTTAATCAATAATTATCTAAAATAATACTATTGCCTTTCCTGCCACTGAATCACTTTCCTATCAAAGCGCCACTCGTCTTAATCTACGGTCGCATTTTAATATCTATATAATATCTATCTTATTTTAAATTATCACCGTAATTCAACTATCGATAACGACTTTTCACCAATACAAACTAAAATTAAGCTTCTTCACATGGACGAACGTCTTAAAAATATAATCCCAAATTTTGCTGCTGATTCCGAAAGCTGAAAAAATAGGTACAAATGAGAAGCATAAAGCAAAAATTTTACAATTGTTGATAAAACCAGCTGTAAAATACAGCTGGTTTTATCCTCATATAGATATTCAATTTCAATTCTTTGTTTATGGCAACTATCAGTGAATTCTGCCAGTGTCAAGTCAATCATGGAAGTCACACAATCAAATAAAAACTTAAAAAATAACGAAATATATAAACAGAAAAAAACTCGCACCGTGGTAACTTTCACGAGAGTATTAGAGAGATAAAAAAAGGAAACAACAAAAAGTTAAACTACACATAAATAAGAAGAAGAAAATGATCTTAATGCTATTAAAATAAAAGAGCAAAATGACATGAATAATAATAATAATAATTAATTACAATTGTATTTTGATATATAGCGACGAAGCAAAATGTGTTAGGCTCATGACGGAGAATTGTGAAAAAAAATATTTTAATTAATTAACTTGTAGCGGACTCCACAACTTAGTATAAATATAATTAACGGGAATAGTTCTTAGTAAATATTACCATTACCGTATAGCTCCGTGAGAAAGCCGCCGTCATAAAGTTATAAAGGGAATTGCTTTACAACCCTCTAACGACGGCGGCGAAAAAGACCTGGCCGAGAGGTACACAAGGACAGATAATAAACAGACAGGAGAGAGATAACCACTCAACAGTCAGCGCACAGGCTCGCTATAACTATCTGTTCTTTAGTTCTGTGATTAACACTAAATGTATTCTGAATGTTTATTTTAGATCACTTTGTAAAATTAGAACGTATAGTTAAGTTAATTGTAATAACTATTAATAAACAACTGTTGGTGGATCTGAGTGCTAATTCATTTAATACGCATCTGACAACCATCACATTCAAAACAAGCACACCTCAGAGACCTCCACAAACTCATATGAGCCGTGGTTAGTTTTGCAATATAAACATTAATTTGATTATGAAGTATGTCCTGTCAAAAGTTGTTGATAATGCTGATGATAAAGTAATTTCATATTTATGATAAAAAATACATATTTGACATTAAATATGCATCATCATTAGCTTACATCAGACGTACATAGTCAAGTTATCGCCTACCCTCCGTAGGTCGATACTTCAACTGACATTATATAAACTGACTTGGACTCGATTTGACAACACGCAGAACAAGAGTAGCATATAAATTTAATATTCCTCAGCACAAAACTGCTGAGTTTCAACACAGTTTTCAGTTTAGAGGGTCAAAGATATGGAATGATCGTCTTCCGTATTTACTAAAATGCTAGTTTAAAACTATATTTGTTTCAAAACTCAAAGCATATTTTTGGAAAAAGGACTCAGCAAACCATGACTGTTTAATCATCATCTAATAGTTTTTTCCCTTCATATTAGTTTGTTTTATTATGCATTGTACTGTGATAGTGATATAAAACCTTTACGTCGCCTATTTTATTGTATTTTAGAAGAGTTTTATCATGTCATATTGTATCATTATACTTGAGTCTTTTATCAAAATTATTTACCTTTATCGTGGTTGACGAAATGGTGATTAGAGTGGTATCTCTTCATCGCATAGAGATAGGTGCCATCCCTCGGTGATCCGTGATGTACATAGAAGTGGATCATGTCGTACGTAAGATAACCTGTAATAAAGGAGTTTAGACATATTGAAAACTGGTTTGAAACAATCGGGAGTGTTTAGTGTAGAATTTAGTTTTCTGTATGGATTTCACCATAGAATAGGGCCGTTTCTCCTCATGGGTGTAAATACTCTGGAAACAAATCAAATACTCTGGGAACAAATACTCGTAGATTGGCAACAGCCTTTACCTGAATAATTAAAACCAATATGCAATCCCCAATCTGCCCGCCAAACGTGGGAATTACGGTAGAATTTGTCATCTTGGATCCTGATGATTAGTTTAATACACTTTTTTAATTTTCTAGAAAATAGCATTAAAAAAATTGTGCTCCCACTAAATATACTGTAATGGCCTATTATCTTGTGACCTTTTAAATATAAATAGTACGCCGTCCATTTTTATAGATCATGTTAAGAATTGTTTACTTTGTTTAAAACGTCTCAGGGTTCTCATCGTCAAAATTCTCAAATGGCTTATTTTCTTTCTTTTATCTTATTTAATTATTTTCATAGTTTCTTTCAAGGCGATCAAGTAAAATAAAACATGTGTTGAGTCTTTCATTTTTACAATCTTTGCATGACGAGTTATATGACTTCGCAAATTCATTGAATACAGAGGATTTTATAAATGACATTGCCTTACTCGTACATTTATATAGAATCATCACCAATCCATGCAACAACACCATTTGAAAAAGCTCCACTTCACCACATCATTGCTGACTAATGACATGGTGAAAAGACTCCAGAAACCCCACAAAATTCCACCACTAGGCTACTAAGAAAAATAGTTTATACTAACTTTTTTACTTAAAATAATTTTTAAAACTACAGTTACATATTCATATTAGACGGTTTGTAAATGAAAACAAGTACATAATAGAATAGAATCTTACTACAATTGTTACGCCACCATCAACACGTCAGCAAAATTAAAAATAATTAGAATATAACGCCTCATTTCTCACCGTATCATGCTAACGCAAGTGCGTTACCTTATAACAATAAAACACCTGTAATATAGTGAGGATAAACACTATCTCTGTAGATAGTATAAAGTCATTATCAAATATGTCTTCAAGATGTAGTAATGACACGTAATTATTGCTTCGAGCGATAAGAGAGAATGCCATAAAAACTGATCGCTTATCATTATCACCGAAGAATCGTAATATCTGCAACGCAATTATTTAAAAAAAGCGTTTTGAGATACGTGTAACACTCATGTGACGTCACAATTAGTTGATTACCTTTGTCGCATAATCGACAATCGTTAGAGTAGATTAATGCGGGAGTTAGTCCCCTATTTAATGGAGCGACGATCTGTGCGAACGTCTGGACCAAACTGGACGCGTGTAGCCAAAAATCAAACTAAATAGCGCACCTTGGGTGAACCAATGTCTAGTGTTGACCTGCCGCAAACTAATGATATTGAAACGAAATATAAGTACCAACGTAAAGAAAATCTTTAAACATCAATGGAAAATTATAGCTTACATACCAAGACATTGCTTTTTATAACGGGTATTAATGATGGTTTACAACACATGATAAGGGCTTAATATATTTCCACCGCGTAAAATATATGTTGATAAACGTTTTTACATACAACAATAAATAAACGCCAAAAAAAGCAATTCTAACACAACAGTTACAAAAACCAGTTTCTATCAAGGTTAAAAATACACACACACATACTTATATTATCACAAGTGATAGTATTTTATTATGTTACTACGTTTCATATGGTGAGTGTAGGGATCCGTAGGCCCAATTTTTTTAGCTTTTTTTTATTTGCTTCTTCTCTTCACATAACTTCCTTCTACTCCTATTATTCACATCTTTACTCTAGGTAGACACCATCTGCAGTACCCTAAATACTCCAGATATTTATGGGTAACGGAAAGTGCTCATTTACATATATCTTCAAAAAAAGGTTTTTTATTCATTAAATCGTTTGTTTGATAATTATTTTTTTATCATCTAATATAGACTATATAAGGAATTTTACCTATTAATCCACCCGTGAGCTTAATGAGTGGATATGACATAATTAACTGCAGTGGTGCGTAAATGATACACGTCAGTAGAAGAGCAGGCACAGGGGGGAACACCTGTCTCAGCCCGTCGAATGGTACCTTTAAGAAAACCAATATACTTGTCACAATGTTAATCAATAATAAAAACCATCTTTTGTTCCATATACTAACTACATCTTAAACGAAGCAAATATATTTTATGTAGTTAATGGAGTGGAAGAGCCATGAAGTCAACCATGGACAAGCTCGACCTGGGACGGACCACGCCCTCGCAAAATATCATCCCAAAAACGCCAGAGGCCCAATTCCTTTCCCCTTCCTTTATTTCTTTCTTCCTCTCGTTAGTTTGTACGTGTTTTATTTCATTTTCATAATTGCATGTTATTATCAGTTATATTATTTAATTCTAAAGGTACATATATTGATGAATATAGCTCAGTTAAGGCGTAGAAGTGAATTGAAATAAAATAAATGCGCTTATCGAGACTTTTTTACATTTACTGCAAAAGTCCATAGCCAATTTTGATAGAATTTACTATGGGTGACCCCCAGACTTAGAAAAAATACCTACTATTTACTCCGACGCGAGAATTCAACTCGCGTCCATTGACTCCGAAAACGATAACTTCGGCACTGAGACAATTCGTTTCCACTGAGGCATATTATAAAATATATAATATATAAGGATGCTATGTAAACCTACATAATAATTTTGAAGTAACTACGAAGTTTTGACAACTTGTGGTGGCGTTCATTTCTCGAACGTCTTAACTTCATTTCTCAACATCTCAGATAGAACTTAAAGCTCTCAAGTAGTAGTAACAAGAGAGATATAACGCCTTTTCTTGACCTTATAGGTCCAAGGTTCGGTTGTAATATACTTAATCCTATAACATCATCTTTGTTACTTCCTGTTGAGTGAAAGAGTTCCTTCAAGAAAGAATAAATAGCTACCTTAATCGATTAGTTACCGTCAAAAACAGTTCCAGACTATTAACGTTGATTCTATTATTTTGAATATATACAGAAAAGCTAATTGAATATACACTAATTACTGAAAAGGTTTGAAAGATATAAGATTTTAAAGACGAAGAAAGACCATAATTTATTAATTTTAAAACCCGTTTTTTACTCAGTTTAATTGATAAAATATTAATAAAACCTAATGTTGCAGATAAAACAAAAAAATAAGTACACTGGCATAATTGCGCACCACAATTGTTCCCGGTTGATAAAATAATAATGTGGTTCGTGATCGATATCTATTTAAATTTTAAAGGAATAGTATAAACATCGTGTCATAACACACAATCATATTATAATTGCCTATTTTTACGACGTATTCGTTAAAATACTTTCGTTTTATTTTGATAAATAATTTTGTTTTAGAAAATACATTACAAGACAAGATTACCCAGTTGTAAGCTATAACTATGATATACTACAATAATTTTTAAAAGAAATGTACCCAAAGCTACGAGGAGTCTTTCTTCGAAGTTGTTAATATCCCTAAGGCCAACAACACTTTGTTACATATAAAGAAAAACAAAAGCCGCTAATTCTTTTTTTTCTACAAATAGTTTTCAATTAATAGAGAAAATCAATAACATCTGTTTAACGATGCTTTGAGATATAACTGTGGTTCCGTAAATATGCTAGATATCACGAAGGAGATTTCAAACACGAAATCTTGGTCGGAGTATCATGTTTTCTTTTTTTTTAGATTTACGAAAGAGGAGATTCGTTTATGATACTCACGTTTTTAGCCAGGTTACTTAATCTAGTAGCTCTATGACCATAGGCTATCCAAATATTTCCTCAGATTTGGCAAGTGAACCCATAAACATTTGATCATTCATCATTAAATGTTACCTTGTGATGCATTCCATGTATTAGAAAGTGTATCTTGATTAGCGTTAAAGATGAACCTGGGTCGCAGTGAAATACCCATCTATGTAACGAATACTCCAGTACCGTCCAGATAAGGAGACCAAGGATCAGGTGTTCACAATACTGGATGAAGGAGATATGTTTGTCTATGCAGAAGTCTGAGAAAGAATGTAAGGCGCCGTTTATTTATCAATAAGTGCATCTAATTTCTCAGTAATGCTGATTTATAATAGCTACATTTCTTATGTGACGTATTGTGAATCACAGATAGGTTTTTATTCTCTCTTATACTTGCTCGTTTTGGCAACCGTATTTACCACAATGTACACAATAAGTGTTTCGCCTGAACTAGAGGCATCATCAGGTATGACAGACATATACAGGAATATACAGGGACTCTACGGAAGGCAACCGTTAAATTTCTTGCCATTGCAATGGGCGTTATAGATAAAGAACATCCATCCGACCGACAACACAATTAAGTAAAAATTTCTGACTGTCCACATAGTAACGGATTTCCGCAAAGTATCGCCTGACTCCATTAATCAAACATATAAATATAACATCCCTCAGTCAATCTTTACTAGCCCACACAAGAAATAAATCATTATTTAATGTCCTTGATAGAGGCTTATAAAAACTCATTACGTTTTTCAAAACATTATAATTCGAAATAGATTAACTCACCATCACACATTACGAACTCGAAATATTGCCATGTGCCAAGACACAGTATGATCGGCACCCAAACCATGGGCACCAGATACCATGGTGTGTAAGTCAAACTCTCCAAAAGTGGATTGGAAAATAGACGACATTTTCTGTACACCGCACTGTGCACCCACATATCATAGTGCGGCGCGATAGCTCCCAGTTGACTAAGTAGGGGTTTCGACCAATCCAATCTACCCTGCAACAAAACGAGATGTTCTGAAACGGATAAAAATGCGGTACGACCGTTAAAACTTATTTTTCTCGTGGGTACAAGACGGCCAGAATTCCGCGCGGGCATGAAGCTAGTGGGCCTATATACGCCAGTTAGCAAGTAAACAATAAAAATAAACACTTTTTAATGTTCTTTATTCTGAACAATTGCAACAATACAATACAATCAGTCTTCACATTAACTACAATTATTTTTATTATAACAAATCATGAAAATAAAAATAAATCACCATCTTTATTAAAGCAAAGTTTCTGTGACCAAAACAATTTTGAGACTGTATTTGATGTATTATATGTTATGTAATTTATAATTAGATCACTGGTTCTATATAAAAGTAAGGTAAGGTAAGATATGATATGAGAACAGTATGGTCCGCTTCCCGGAAGTAAGACGAAATAATGACACGAACACAATGACCGAACAAAGCATATTATTATTAAGTGCGATTACACGGCTTCATTATATATAAAATAACTATACGTTTCGATGATCGAGGTCCTTATTATGTACATGTCTATATTTGTATTGTACATCACGGATGATATATCAATAATCTTATAAAATAAGTAACAAAACGCATACAAGATGTTTTATAAGCGTGTGTAACAAAATCAATAACTTGTTTATTTCAAAAGCAATATTTTTTTATTTTATAAAATATCTTTTTAAACATACTTATTATATCTTTCATAGTTTATTAGAAATCTTGTTCCTTACAATTATACGTGAGGGCAATTTGGGTCACGTGGACATGTTTAAGTAATCCGCACTATCCTGTTCTCTTGATGATGTCATTGATCCCTTTCCTTGACGTCATATGTTCGAACTGTTTAGCTATATTTCACCACCATCATTAGCCTGCGACAGTTCACTGCTGTAAATACTCGTAGATTTTCCTCAAGACGCACCATTTCACCCAATTTTTGGGTACCCGCATCCAGATCGTCCCTCGACCTAATCCACACATCTACTCCTTACCTTTACAAATCCTACCTACTACTCCACACTTAATCTACTTCACACCTTTTACAAAAACTTTAGGTCTCCACTCTAGCACTCGATGACAGTAAAAAAAAACATACTGCAGCTTTTAAGAAAACAACAGGTAGTGAACAAGCAACGCAGACATATGACCGTATTCCAAGAATCGGCTTAAAACCCTAAGCGTTTATGACGTGATGGGTTATTTGAGTTTTCTTGGAATTATCATTTTCCTTGTTCGAGGTTTCGGGATTATCGTTGCTCGATCGATATTTATTAATTATGTTTTAGATGCTGGTTAACGAATTTAGTGCCGGACGTTTTTCAGCAGAAATATTAAAGTAGTATTTATGGATTTATATACTAGTTGCTTAAAACGCAATATTATTATTTTACTTAATTTAAAGGGATTTTAATAAAGTATTTCTCGACTCTCAATTGAAATCAAAACACATTACAATCAGTTAGAAGAGTTTTTACTACTATTATTACAACTGCCTAAGGAATGTGAAGACTAGACCTGTACTTCATCAAAAGCAGAGTTCTAAATGAATCATTCCGAAACTCAAAAAAAAATACACTTATCTTTAAATTTGATACAGTATACACCGTTCAAGTATAGGAAATACTTTTGTTACCTGACAATAAAAATAAAAGATAACCTCGGTAGGCATAAAATCCAACTCAATGGAAAATTTCAAATGAGCTTGAAAAAGTTGGTAACTTTTTCAGTATTACGTTGGTGATTTTAATTTTATTTACCTAGAAGTTCTTTCCTTTCTTCGTAACACGTTTCAGGCACGTCTTTGGTTTGCATTGAACTCGGGACTAAATAGGAAAGTAATAACACCAACTATCGATCCGTAAGCTCATCTATCAGCAGAATGCACTACACACTGGTTCAATCGATAGTCAAAGATACATATAGTGCGCACCCTACATTCCTTGGAATAGAAATATGTTATATTATGGTAAATATACTTAAATTTTAGTTTTCACTAGATAAGTCCATTAATTTAATAAGAATAGAGATGAATTTAGAATAAAGATCACTTTCGTTGATTACATGTACAAACTAATACATAACATGCATTACTTTTTGTTTTCGAAATTTGAACTAAACACTTACATTTAAGGTGTCTTATAATTACTACTTTACGAAACGTTTTGATCTTTTAATACGATCCACTTGTATTTATCGTCCGCAATATAAGGCCATATAAAATAATTCTAAGGCCAAAACGTTTAAATTTTTTCTCACTTTATTACCTCTAATTGCTCCAAAAATTCAATTTCTTCTACATCTCGGTTAGTTTCATCCTTCGTGATTATCCGTCTATTTTCACTCACACTTCCAGTCAGATTATAATCATTACTTAAGGCACTCGATTTAAAGTCACGTAGCATATGATACGCACTACTGCTATGTCCAAAATGTTTCATCGCTTGCACTATGGACTTGCCTCTGTACTTCCCCAACGTGTTTACACCACCGGGATGATCACGTAGAAACTTTTTTAGATCGTAACTGTCACCATTGAAAATGACGGGGAACTCTGTACCCATATTTACGATTGCAAATTGTATTGTGAAATGAGAATTAAGCTAGCAATGTGCTGTGTGACACAACAGATGTTTCGCGATATTAACGATTTACACTAGGTACTAGTAATCCGTTAATATGTAGGTAAAATTTTACATTTTCACGTTATTATTGTTAAGACTTATTTGACAATTTTATCATTGTTTTAACTATTAGTTAAAAATTATTATTACTCATTTGTCATAAAGTCAATTTACAGCCTGTTTTAACTCACGATTTGTAATATCATTGTGAAGTATTTCATGTTTTATTTTAGAGTGTTTTATATCTACATTTTGACATTCTGAGCTAATTGAAAAGCTAAAAACAAATTAAATCTCAATTTAATCAATAAAAGTCCACAAAAAATTTTATCTATTTCATACAAATAAACTAACACATTTCATTTTAAGTTTGTCAAAAAATATAAGAATATTGCCGCCACAAAGTTTCTAAAAGGGTTTAGATAAATATAACACAAGAACGCGACAACCGACTCTATGTAACAACAATTTAAACTGAGAGTTATTGAGCGACTTTTAACTCATGATTATACTTATTTTCCAGGTACTACTTGTGTGCAACTGTAAAAATGTTCTGGCAACCTACTATTTGGCAAAAAATGGGATTGGTGATACCAATAAACGACGGCACGAGACGAGGTGATAATATAATCAGGTTTGGATAATGATAACGATATAACACGAATCATTGGTAGGTAGGTAGGTAGTTATTTGTTTTCAAAGGAAGCTTTCTGCGTTCCAAATATGTTACTTTATATTATTATACAAGTCCATTATTAAAGATATTAAGTCACGACGACCGATTGGCTAAGTGGCGGGGCCCTCCACCCGCGGAGTCAATGGTCGCGGGTTCGATCTCCGCATCGGAATAAATATATGTATGGATTTATAAATATTTATTCCGAGTCTGGTAACCCCCCCAATCCGCATTTCCTTCCTGCCTTTTCCTTTCTTCTCTATCCTTCCCCTTCTAATCCGCCATTCCACGGTCTGCCGTGCCAATGTATGCGTGGCTAAGGGCGAGCTTAGTCGCAAGCGTACCGATATATAATAAAAAAAATTAAGTCACATACATATCCATAGACGCGTTATCTGTTTGATTAAACTAAATAAAAGCTAATTATTAAGTAAACTAAATAAAAGCTAATTAGTAGTAATATGATTGTGGTCTAATTTATTAATAATGAAATTCGTATACAAGTTGAGGAGGGCGATGGCTGCCACATGCGTCAACTTTGATCAGATGCTGCTCGTGAAGAGTGATCTGCCTTAGTTTGTTTTGCATTTTGTATTATTATTGTTTCCTTCAACCAAACATGTGTACAACCAAAAGTTTTCCTGGTTGTTTGTGCGACTTAGCTATTAGGTGTACAACGTTTAAAGTTCTTGCAATTTTTCATTAGATGGCTTCAGCAGTAAGTGTTGGTCCATTCTGACATATCCAAAACGTCATGAACCAATCTTAAACATATGGTAAACAAACCGCTCTGACATGTAAGTGATTTTATTGTGGCGTCATATACTTTTAGTTGTGTGAAAATGTCTGATTTTATGCCAAATAATCATCATTTGCAGGAAGTGTTACTTTTCATATTTAATTCAAAGAAAACGGCAGTATAAAAGTTTACGGAAATGCTGCAGGTGAAACAACATTCCGATTGGTTCCGTCGCTTTAATGGCGGTGATTTCGATGTTGACTACTATCCGCGCGAAGGAAAGCCAAAAACATTCGAAGATGCTGAAGAGGAGAAATTTCTAGGGATCTTGGGTTCTTTATGATTTGAAGCCAAGGGACGATGAGCGCCGTTTTTTCGTCTGCGAACAACTACTCCAGCGAAAAAAAGGAAGGGTTTCCTCTATCACATCGTGACGAGTGATGAAAAATGGATTCATAACTGCAATCCAAAGAAAAGAATGTCATGGGGGCTGCCCGGTCATCCTTCTACGTCGTCAGCTCGGTCGTGAAGTTGGTGGGAGCAGGTCAGTGTTATTTATTATGAGCTGAAACCAAATGAAACCATCCACAATATAATCAAAGGCATGAAAAAGTGATTCTACTGCATGACAACGCTCGGCATCATGTTGCCAAACCTGTTAAATACTATATAGAAATGCTCAAATGGGAAGTCCTACCCCATCCGCCATATTTCCCAGATATTACGCCGTTCGATTATTACATATTCGACCGATCTTTAAGCCAGATAATCGACCTAACATTAACTGATGATTATTGTACCTAACCGATTGAGCCTGCAAAGAAGAGGTAAGAACGACTGAGGTGGGAGGTGACCTCTATGAATCAAGATTTTTTTTTAAAATGTAATAAAAACAAAAGCCAGTCTAACGATCAAGATGGAAATGTGAACGCATGTGAGAATTGTGAGATTGATTAAGTGAAGTCAGTGTGAATTGACCGCAATCATGACCCTTAAATTGAATGGTCAGCTAATGCGATACATCATCCAAAGTCAGGTTTTATCTATCAGCACTCTACAGCAGCACATTCAGCAAAAGACAGAATGCCTTGCCTGATGAAGATAAGCGAAAACGCAAAAACCTTTTAATGCATAGTTGGTGCATGCATTGACACATGGCATAACGACAAAAAATTCTTCTTATTCACAATTAGGTATCACTATTATGCCAGTGTCAACTAAAATATAATAATATTAAGTATTTTGAAATGTATTAGTAAGCTTATCACATTTTCTTGATAAAATTATGCTTATTAAAAAACCTATGGCCTCTTTTCAGTCAACTTTAAAAGTCACGATACATGCATTTATTTCAAATTACTTTACTTATACGCCTTAATCGATCTATATCATACAATACGTCACTTATAGAATGTAACTGACAATAACATAATATTATAAAAACGAAATAAAAACAGTGTCACTAAATAAATTTGCGTGTAAAGTTTTTTTTATACTTCTTTTATGGCAATTAGCTGTAACTATTATACCAGTATCAAGGAAAATAATATCAAATATCTTAAAATGTAAATTCAGCTTTTCACGGTACGCCTTGACACAATGGTGGCCGTTTTACCAAAACTTGAACTTATGCAGTCAAGTTAAAAAGATACGATACCCGCATTTTTTTTCACATCAGTGTTATGCCTTATTTTAACGATATTGAGTAATAAACCACCAGAATTAAAAACTGATAATAATATGAGATAACAATAATGAAATTAAAAACTGAACTGATAACTTTGCGAGAAAAGTCCAAAAATATTTTCCTAAGATTTATAAGACGCAAGGTATGCTTGGAAATAATGCAACTCCAATAAATTAACACCTATAATTTCCGTACCTATTCACAAATATCATATAATACTAAACTATAAGGATCACAAATATATAAGAGGGTGTCAGGTAGTCATTGTATTGTGACCAAGAAGAGCATGTGACAGATTGTCAAATTATAAACAAAGATAGATAATAAATAGAGATAATAAAAAAGCTTTCGATACCACAGATGTAATGCATCGCATTTTGCGGTGATATTGTTATTCTTTGTTGAGTTGGTCCATTCAGTTTTATGATCATTCAAATAGAACCATGAATGCATCTTTTATATTAAGGCATTCTTCTTATTATTATTAATAAACGTGCTTTCCTTTTATGGTGTTTATAATGTTTCACGCATGTATTCCACGTTTGACTGAAAACATAATAGCCATTGCCATAAGAAAAACAACATTAAAAATGTAAAAGGAAGCTTTTGTGCACTTTCCTTATACAATTAAAAAAATAAGTAAATCAGTGCAATTGGACTAATTAAACTGATTAATTGTGTTAATTAGTTACTTGGAATATCTGGTTGTATTTCATTTGAACATCATCAGTATTTCATTACGCCTGGCGCGAATTGTGTGTGATGTGCGTTGTTTGCTTTGCCTGACATGTATTTATGTTGGGAGGTTTCCTAAATAAAGCTTTCATGTTGGGTTTAAAAATAACATAGCAGTATTGCGACAGATTGGGAGGCGGTCCCTGATTCCCATTGTACATTTAAAGATGGTCACAAAATCGGTATTCCGTTTTAGCCTTGTGCTGAGTAAGTGAATATGTTATCCACATAGTTTTATTTATTATGTTACAGTAATGTGTAAAAACATTCACAAGTCCATGATTCTATATAATAAACTAATCGTGTTAAAATTTCATTCATTTATTTTATATACTTTAATAAATGCAATAATTTTGTACCTGCAATATAGCTAAATAGTGAAAAATGAAAACAGTTGTATTTTTACCTTGTACATCGTTTTAATTATTAATTATTAAACAAATCTCAATACAATTATTTCTTTATTACAATATCAATATTACTGGTTTGAAAATAGTCTAGTTTCAGAAAAGAAATAAGTAATCCTTAAAACATTTCTTTAGAAGCAAAACTAAAAAAATAAATATCAACAATAACAAAAACATATATAGGAAGTGAACATTTTCACCACACTGGCATTTAGTGCATCTAGCTTTACATTACTGGTGATAGATGCCTGTTCTATCATCAAGCCTTTAGTTTGTAATAAAAATTTTTAGAAGTAATAGTCAAAATATATTTTTATTTAAGGTTTATATGGTATGGTACAAGCAGTACCACCAATTGATGAAAATCTGCCACCACGGCCTAAAGGAGGGGGAGTCGAGACAAGATACTGTGAATTCTTTAATGATTCTTTGGCTTGTGATCCAAAAAAGTCTGACTGCCCCAAGCCAGAGATTTACAGAGATGAATGCCAGGCAATAGAGACAGATAAAAGTAATCACTGCTTTACATTGTGGTATTTTAACAATGAAACAAATACTGCAACTGTTAAAGTAAAAGGTTGTTTCCTTGACACAGTGGCTTGCAATGACAGAGCTTCAAACTGTAGATTGCACAATGTTAAGTTACCTTTACTGCACTGTTGCTGTGAAGGAGATATGTGCAATGCCAATACTACATTTCCTGGCTTGGAAGCTGGTATGGCTTTTACGGAATTACCTCCAGAACGAGTGCCTGCATCACCATTACCAACTGCAGAAGATGATACTAAAGCAGTTATTGCATATACATTAACACCTCTATTCCTGTTATTTGGAGTTTTGGTAGGATGCTACCTACTTTACAGGAGACGAAAAGGTAGTTCATTTGCAGAACTAGCTAGTGGTGAAGCATCATTATCACGACCACCTTCTGCCGGTGCTGGTATGGAAAATGAAACCGTAGGACTACTTGGACAAATAACTTTGTGTGAAGTCCGAGCTAGAGGACGATTTGGGGCAGTTTGGAGAGCTAAACTAGGTCAGCGTGATGTTGCTGTTAAAGTGTTTCCATTGCAAGATAAACAGTCATGGCTTGCTGAACAAGAAATCTTCCGACTTCCAAGAATGGATCACCCAGATATACTGCACTATATTGGAGTTGACAAAAAAGGTGATAATCTGCAAGCAGAGTATTGGCTTATTACTGCATACCATGAAAAGGTAATAACAATCTGGAACTATTTTAGTAATTAAAATAATATTTATTATAAATATTTTATGAATATATTGTTTGTTGTAAATTAAAAATATTTTTATCAATCTTAAAGTACCTTATAAAAAAGTATTCTGTATAAAAAAAATTATGTACAATACATTTACAACAATTAAAACATTTACAATATAATACAATTCATACATTATAATAAAGATTTCCTTATACATGGATTATTTCAAATATATTTATATATGATTTCTCCAGGGCTCCCTTTGTGACTACTTAAAAGCTCATACTCTAACATGGATAGAAGCTTGGCATGTGGCAGTTTGCGTTGCAAGAGGACTAGCACATCTCCATGAAGAAGGAGGTGGAAAACCTGCTGTGGCACACAGAGATTTTAAATCAAAAAATGTGTTGTTGAAAGCAGATCTTAGTGCTTGCATTGCTGACTTTGGTCTTGCACTGATATTTGTTGCTGGACGAGGATGTGGAGATGCTCATGGTCAAGTTGGTACAAGAAGATATATGGCACCAGAAGTACTAGATGGTGCTATAAATTTTACTAAGGATGCATTTTTAAGAATAGATATGTATGCATGTGCTCTTGTCCTGTGGGAAATAGCTTCCAGGTAACAATGTCTTGACTTAAACCTGTAAACTAGGAATATAAATCATCTTTCAATCCCTTTTAAATCCAAAAACTATCATATCATTATCATTAGGATATAAAAACAAAGTGAAAAGTTTGGTGCAAATGGCTAAGTAAACATTTAGTCTATGCATACTGTAAGAATAAAGATTTTATAAAAATTAAAACTTAATAAATTTATTTATAAGTCAAAGTTATATTAAATTAATTATAAATTCAATCTTCCAGATGTGATGAAGGTGGTGTGGAGCGAACAGCACAGTATAGGCTGCCACTTGAAGAAGAGGTAGGTTCACATCCAGGCTTAGAAGAAATGCAGGAAGCAGTTGTACAACGTAAACTGAGACCACATATCCCTCCAAAATGGCGTGAACATCCGGTAAAGAATATTTATATATGACTTAATACTTTAATTAAAAATAAAAAATGCAAATGTGTTTGTTATTTGTAAAAACAGGTCAAGTTAATTGGCAACATAACTAATCAAAATTAACCTAACTAATATTTACAAATAACACATGTTTAAGATAGAAGATGTCAGTGATTTTTTCTTCTTAATATTCCTAAGGGGTGGGAAAATAAAAATTAACATATAGATAGGAAATAAGAGTATGAAAAATATTATTGGATTGTCACATTAGTTCGTTCGTATTTGGTACCTCCACGCTGAAGGCTATGCCAATCGTGTTGATGTATGGGTTCCGCATAATTTGAAAAAATGTGCAAACAATGCACATTTTTTAGACGACGAATATGTTTTCACCATAACAATGCACCACCATATACATTCATGGGATATTTTACCTCACCCTCCATATATATACAAAATAATAGACAATATAGTTAAAAATAATAAAATTATCAGTCAATCAATACTAAGTGATGTTTGTTAAATGTATTACTTAATATTACATATATTTTTATTCTAGGGTCTTTCAGTAATGTGTGATACAATGGAAGAATGTTGGGACCATGATGCTGAAGCTCGTTTATCAGCTTCCTGCGTGCTTGAACGCATTGTAGCGCAACATCCGCCTACAGCGAGTACCCTTCTTACTCCTGACACTACTCCCCTACTCATCCACGAACTAGCTGATCAGCGGGTGTGCTGACCAGTGGCGCAAGATCTACCCTTGATTGACTTTTGAGGGAAAATACACAAAATCAGGTATGGTATTTATTGCTAATTTTTTTTGTTCAAGGGAGCATATTCATAAAACATAAGTTACCTGTGTTATCAGAAGAGTTTTTGTATAATCAAAGAATATTAATTTTAACTGTAATCAATTAAATACAATTAAGAGCTCACTTATGCTTTTTACCGCAGAAAGAGAGAGCATAGACTTTTTTATTACAATAACTTTATTTTGTTGTGCGACAGTGTCGTCACACCATCCATAACTATTTAGAAAATGAAAATGTTTATTATACAATATAAAAATTAATAATAAAATAAAGTCCTTAATCAAACATTTTAAATTTCACATATCTACCTGATTGAGTAATGTATGAATGTTTTCGAGATTCAGATAAATGGGTGGGTACAGGTTGCTCAGGAGTGACTGCAGTTATAGCTACCAGTTACGCTGCAGGTGCAGGCGTCAACTGGTCATTAGGTGCAGTAGTATTCTGAGCTGTGGTAGGAAGAAACGAAACCGATTGCGATTCCATAAAGTCAGTGCTCTCAGCGCGGTAGCTATGCTACCACTCAGACACCGATTTTCTGCGAGAGTGTGGTACTTGCCCGAGCGCGCCGGCCCATTCAAGCTACAGACAAAGTATTCGTTTGCAGCGTGGCTCTACCACTTTGGCTCTCTACTATTCGGAGGCTTAAATCCTTTTCCCACCCATTATTCACATGCATATGCAAATGACTATAGGCTGCGACGATTATTTACCATCAGCTAACCCACTTGCTAGTCCGCCTAGTTCTTCCATAAACAATTAAAGGAAAAGCTTAGCCCAATTAACACATCATCAAATTATACAGCATCTGTATACAAAGAGTTTATAGCTCCTAAAATGAAGCGTATACACATACCTTAATTGGCTTAAGAACCTCTTTATTACAGGATTGTTGTAGGAAGGTGCCATAATCGAGATGAATTCGAATCAGAGTATTAAATAAAAACTAAGGTATATATATATGTATTAGAGCTGAATTAAAAACAAAATTTTGAGGCCTGTACCTTGCTAAATGTTTCGTTTTATTTTTTCTATAAGTACAATCATTAACATATTGGACAAACTCCCAAATAAAAATTAAACTAAGCATTATAAAAATATATAAGTAAATTTTGACTTCTTTATAAATTAAGATTTAACAATGAATAGGCAGCTGCTATTTATTTTTTAAAGTAAATTTTATTTATGTTTCCTCCAATATGATAGTGTGCTGGTGATGAAAATTATAAATATAGTTGAAAATTGATATTCTCTTTTTTATTATAATCTATTCTACAAAATTTTTAAGAAAATATGTGTTTGTTGAACTTAATGAAATACCATTTTAAAGAAATTTGGTCTTTAATAAAATAACATTTTTATTTTGTATAAATGATTTCTAATGCCATAAGAAGCTTTGTCGAAACATTTTAAGGACTAACCCATTATCTTTGCATTATGGATAATTTAATGTTTTTAAGTCTATATTTTTATAAGTAAATTTGTTTAATGGTTTCATGGGGTTCTTTAATCATAAAAATTATCCATCCAAACTCAGAGACTGTCTGATATCACCTAACATATCTTGCCCATAGGTTTTAAAGAACCCCATAAGTAGGAAGACTGCCATAATTAGCTAATATATTATATTAACTTAGTTTAATTAGTTCAGACAGTTTTTAGTGAATATTTAAAGTGCTGCATTATAAAAAATAAAGCAATGAACTAGTGTTAGTATGTGATAAGGTATGGTTAAATATGTGGCAAATACACTCTCAGAGTAGCGTATATTGAAAAACGTTGGTAGTATGTTTTGTGTATATTGGCCTTAAAAAGAGAATAAACGGATTTTGAATCATTAAATTTCTACGTTAAAGGTACAGACTAAATCTTTAAGGTAATGTTGTATGCACCTTAGAATAAAGGAGAATTGTGAATCAATATAAAATTTATCAATGTAAAAGATTGTGATTTACAAAGCATATTTAAAATAATATCAAAGGGAAGCCAATACTGTTGTGTTGCCCTATGCCTAGAGCATATCACCACCTATAGACTAAGTAAAGTTGCCAAATGTAAATACAATGTAGAAATAAGTTATAGTGATAGATATTTTCGTCTGGGTGTCAGTCTTAGGTTGTGGACACATCTTAGGACACACCTAAAATGTTATACATACAAAACGTAAAATTTGTGATTATATATATATATATATATATATATATATATATATATATATATATATATATGCATGGTAAAATTGCCTGCCACTTTTGTTTGTAATATAAATTGTTTCCATAACTTTATAGGTTTTTTGTTACATTATTATACTACTGGTAGTGTGTGGTGTGGTAGTAACACCTGGGTGTTAGCGAAACTTTATCATAGTCATACAGAAAACATATTGAAAACAAAATACTATTAAATCATTCACTTAAAAATCCTCAATAAATATAACGTTATAATTAAAAAAAGATCGCTAACACGTGTTATTATATAAAGGTGATTTGTTGTATTTAAATTTTCATTGATTGGTTAAGCATTGTTGTGTATATAAATTGTTTCATTTCTGTACATTTAAGAAATCAATTTGAAAAGTAAAATAAGGTAGAGACTACTCACAGATATTTATTTAGTAAATAAATACACATTTGTATTCTAGACGCCGATGTGTTCACAACTTTAGTATAAGTTATGTTAAATAAATATATTAGATGCTCTAAAATACTTTTAAAATTTAAGTTTAATGGAGATTCTTCATGCTGCTAGGTGAAAACGTTTAACATTTATTTTATATATGACCTAAAAAGTAAATGTCTGTTGAACTTGATGTAAAATATATTTTCTAGACAAATAGTATTTTTATTTATTTAATTAGTTGTCCCAAAAAGGTGACAAACAGTACCACTTAAAAGTATTTGGCGACTACTGTAAGACTGCAGAAGAATATCAAGACAAACTGTTGTTTACATTTTTTAAACTTTGCGTCTGGTGGAATTGCGAGACAATTCGCACCAATCGTCACCCAGGCTGACCGAAAGCCTCAACTTTGAATGAAGATTTGAATATAGTTATTATAAACAAACGGGATAGACGATTAACTGCACCAGAAATAGCAGCACAATTCAATATGGGGCGTAATAAACTAGGATATTAGGATGGGGCGTAATAAACTAGGATATTTCCTAATATCCTACTTTATTATCCGTAATAAATAAGGATCTTTTAAAAGAAAAAGAAAAATGTATTGAAACTCATGATATGGCCTCCGTAGTCCCCAGACTTAAACTATTGAACCAAAAAGGGCCAAATACTTTTGAACAGTAGTGTATGTGCGAAAAATCCACTGATTGATAAGGAACAAGTTACTTACATATATTGTAACGCGCGAAGAAAACCCAGCTGTCACAGTGATGGTGTGCCAAACCTATCATTCAGCCGGCTTTTTATGGGATAGGAGGGCAAACGAGCAAGCGTGTTTCCTGACTGAAAGTAATCAACGCCGCCCATAGACATCCGCGACACCTTAAAATCAATGAATGCAACACCTGCAAGTTCGTTTATAAATACAGACTGTATTTGTACAATACGCTAAGTTTAGAAAAATAAATGTGATAGCCTCTTCATTTTCCTTTTGTTTCAATATATAATAGTGAGATTCCTAACATCGCCAAGTTTTTTTTAAAATAGGATTAAAGTTATTAGATTTAATACAGTTGAACAGATCACGTCATGTAGAATAAAAGTAAAGAAACTGTGTATTTGAAAAAATTATGAATGAGTATTTATTACTCATTCAGAATTGATGAAAAACCTAATTTGCAGGTAGAACGAAACATTTTTCTGAAAATATTAGCATGGATCACACTATTTCATTATATTTTCTTCACTGCGCGCAAAATATGTGATTATAGACACAGAGTCGTTCGACAAAACAATCAAGTTTTCCTACACATATTTTGCTTGAAAATATAAACCTTTTGTTTTACCTTTCATTAACTTTTTTATATTTGATGTAATATAAACACAACGCGTGGACTATTCCCTCCAACTTATATCAGTGACGTTATGTTTTTATTTCATTATCTTATGTTATATTGTTTAATTTTGGTGGCATATTGTACAATATTATGATTAAGGCGTACAAGTGGAATAATATGATATAAATGTATTGTGACTTTTTAAGTTGACTGCACAAATTCGTAGGTTTTGGTAGAATGGCCACCGTTTTATCAAAACTTAATAATAAGTTTACTAGTGTATTTTTTGAATATATATGACACTGGCTTAATTAAATTTAATTGCCATTAAGGAAAGCCAATAAGCAGAATGTGTATATCTATAATTTTTTTAAATTATATTTCAAGTTAATTAATCCTCTTAAGTCTCGTTCTTTTTATAAGCTCTTTACAAGTTAAACAAGTACCCCACGTCTGGTAATATCATCAGATAGGAAATATAGATAAACTCTTAATTGTTACAACAAAAACTCAATATGGAAGTTCTGATTCTTTAATTTCAGTGTTTTAGTCCATTTCATTAAACAGGATGATATTTATGGCAACATGATTCTCACAAACCATCCCGCGTTGTGTAAAATTAACACCGGCATATTCTCAACGTTTCTATATGTACACCTTTATAACTAGCAGTTTGTGAGAAACACGCAGTGGGGCACAATTAGGATACAAAATTGCACTCTCACTCAATTTCATTAAGCATATACTTATTGACTAACAAAATTTTTTTTGCATGGCAACAAATTTTAAAAAGCACTTCGGAAGCAAACTTTATTCAGGAAGACTAGAAACCATTGTTTATTTTGTGCTTTTGTTGGTAAACGAAACATTGTAAAAATAAGAATGATAAGTAAGAAATAAATAAATATATTTATATACACGATCAGAAATAATTTAGATAAACATTGCTTTTTTCGATATCACTAAGAGAAAGGCAACGTACAAGGTAGAAACATACATATAAATATTATTTAATTAAGGTGAATGTTATACTACAACAGAGACCACTAATAGAGACACATTATAGAGTCGACGCAACATTGTCCGTCATTAAATTGTTCATGAAAAATGTTAGAGTTAAAGCTGTAAGGAGCTGGACATATATCTTTAGTAAATCAATACGATCGCAAACTTAGTACTAAGAAATAGCCGTAGAATAGATAAACGAAAAAAGTAAACGAGCAACTCAAATGTCAATGTAAAGCTTAAAAATCCGAAAATAATGAAAATTATTACTGATGTACCAATGAAGTTAGCGGAAGGTTGAGTGCAATGTTCTAACAACTCATTCAATAATATTTGATCCGATTTTGTACAATTAATGTGTTTAATACTGTAAATAAAATATTACGGTATATTATGAAAATATACAATGCATTTTCTCAATAGAATCTCATATCCAGTGGAACTAGATTGCAATAAACAATAACAAGAAATTTAATGAACATACCTGTTCATTACTGGTGCCATCAATATTCTAAGTTCATAAATATACTTGAGTAAACTTATATTTTTCAATAATACATTATAGCTCTTTAATACATTAATGTTATGTTTGATTCATATTATAAGACATTTTTTTTATTTAAGATTTTTCTGTGTTTCAGTTTTTGAAATCCAGAGGGTTTGATAGAGTTAAAATATATAACACGATATCTTCCAAAATACTACGTATATTGTCACGCTAAATCCTCAATATAAACCTTTCTAACACCTGTATCTTCTATAAATCATATTCTTTAGTTACAAACATGATCAGGTTTAAATTCTTCTATGTTTACTTTAGTCTGCGTCTACATTAGTACAGAAAACATATTTTATAGAAAACTATCTATATAAAATAGAATACTTTACGAAAACTAATGCAAAATGGGTCCTGATAAAAGCTATAAGTGAACAGTGCACAAAATAAGGGCTCCTCAATTATTCACAAAAGGAAAAGTGAAATATGTTCATTGAAATGAGTGAGTGTCTTATGCAAATAGGGGGTTATAAGGCATTGCTACGTGCGGGCGGCGCTTCTTCGGTTTCTGGTTGGCGTGTAGTGGAGGCCCGTAAACAATCACTATGCACTTTGTACTCGATGGGTACTGTGGCTGGGAGTTGTAAAATCCTTCGCATAGTGTCACGGACACGAGAAGCCGCCGCTGTGTCCGATGCTGTTCGATGCCATATTGCTAGATGATCCTCCTGAATATATACATTTTTATATAGAAAGTGTAAAATACTAAAAAAAATAAAACTTAATTCACTATAAAAACATATTGCATTGTTGATACTGCCTGATAAGACTAAGAAATGTTTGACTGCAAATGGTATTGTTCCTCTCAGTAAGCATTTAAAAATTTTATTTATTTCATTTCACTTTTACGCCAGTGACTAGTATTGTATGTAGAGAAGTCGCAAATTATTTTGGAACAATGATGCAGTATACAATTTGCCAGAACGCATTTTGTACGTCAAAGTTACTGCTTACTGCAGAACAGTATAAGAGTTGAGTCTAACTTATCTATCCAAACTCATAATTGGATGATAAGATCGCACTAGTTTATTTTTAAATTATTTAATACACACAAAATTTAAAATATTTTTTTTTAACGAAAATTATTTTTTCTTTAATCAACCTCTTAATGAGATAAGTTGTAATGTAACATCTAAATTAAAACTTAATCTAATAAATTGCAGTCTAATGAAAATGATATAGGGAGAATCACAGTTTTATTCTTTTGCTACATAAAATGACATGAATTGGTTATTAAAATAAAACAAGAAACAGGTTGAATTGAACATTACACTAATGGAAACCTGCATTTGAATTTGAACCCACTGAGTTTGCTACCTAAATTGCTTAATCACCTGCAGAAACTAGTTTTCAAAAAAGACCCAATCATAAAGTGAAAAGAGCCATGACACTCTTTGTAGAAATTTACCTGAAATCGCACAGAAAGAACAATGCCACACAATTCAGGTCCAACCATAAATTGTTCACCTAGCATTGCCATGCACAGCTCTTCCCACGCACGTCCTGTCTGTGACTTGCGCAGTCTGACCACCTGTAAAGAGTAAATATATTTTCTCAGAAAAAATATTTAGTTTTATTCACTTTTGTTATATATGTTACAACCAGAAAGGCTCAGGAGTAAATAAAGATGCCTAAAAATATGAAATTGGTTACTTAGTATTTGAAGTCACATAACGTTAAATTATTATAAAATTGTAGGAAAATTACTCACCCACTTGCCTCCATTAACATTTGCTGGATCCTCCCACATAGGTTTGATGCCCAATTTAAACAGGTGTAGGTCAGACAATGGAGGAAGTTCTGATGGCCGTGCCAAGTGACAATACAGCCCCCACCACTGCTCCACACTTGCCACGCGACCAACCATACGAAGCGCCTGAAAATATTTACAAAAATATTTATAAAATAGACTAAAAATTATTTATTTATAAAATAGAATAAAATTTTGATATGAAAATCACAAATTTAACATCTGGGGTTTTGTCTCTATAATGATAATTTTCAAGATTTTAATAACACACAAAGTATTAGATTATTAATACACAGGTAAATAATTATGGTTTAGATTACAAAGTTAATGTGAAAAACAAATTCCTATTGTGAATTATATCATGAACTACATTAGTAAGGTTTATTTTTACAGGTAAATGAATAACAATTAAGTATGAAAATAACATTGTTTACCTTTACGATACAAATTTTTTTTGCCAATGAGAATTAATGATTCTCAATTGCAAAAATGCTAGACAAAAATTACAAAATTTCTTAAAATTATCTGAGTTTCAAATATTTATAACTACAACTTTTATAATTTCAATAACTTGAGCTAATATTTTCATTTTAATCTTAGAAGGGTGAAAACAAATAAGATTTAAAATCAGTAGGGTATGGAAGACTTTTAAAAAAAAAATTTAAAAAAACTTTGGAGGCCAAAATCCATTTTGGGTTGCTGCGCCAACAAAGTTAGTTTTTTTTTTCAGTTATGAAAAAGTAGTAGGTAATAACTTCATATAGGTTATATATATATATATATATATATATATATATATATATATATATATATATATATATATATATATATATATATATATATATATATATATATATATATATATATATATATATATATATATATATATATATATATATATATATATATATATATATATATATATATATATATATATATATATATATATATATATATATATATAAATGGGATGATAATCTGGGACAACAAAAAATAAATGTTCTAAAGTACCTTCATCTTGACCATATTTACAAATAGAAGTGCACAGATTATTTTTGCTAGATGTACTGGGGAACACACAGCACAAGCATAATCATAGTAGATGATCAAGTTAATTTAGGACATGAAATTTAAAAAAAAAACAAAGGTTTTATGGTAATCAATTCTGAAATAGAACTATAGTATTTACTGACATCTAAATAATCCTCTTTTTGAAAAGATCTGAAATCTATGGTTTAAGGGGATAAGTAATGAGGAAAAATTTGCTCAATTTCCAAAAATATTGTCAACTCAATAAAAAAGCATTCAAAGGACTAGGTAAATAAAAAAATATACCAAAATGGTTGATTATTGTTCTAAATTTAACATCAAAGCTTTTACTTTAAATCCTTATTCCATCAAAGATCAGACTATTTTGAATAACACTAAATGTGAATAACTGAGAATTTACTTATATTGCACGAAACTACGACACAATATCCAAAACTTCAATTTTCAGTAATGAGCTCACATACTTGACCATAGCCAGTGGTTGTAGTAGTAAGTTCACGGGTAGGCGGCCGCCGCGAAAACCACATCCAGTAGCTGTACTCCAATTTGTGCTCGTGTGGAGGCACATAAGGCGCAACGACCTCCTCTGTATTACGTTCCTCTTCTTCATTGTTGCCCCCATGGTTCTCCACTCCACCGTCCCCAGATCCAGACCGTCGTTCAGGTACATTTAAATTATAGAACTTGCACATTTTCCGTTCACTCATATTATGTCAATCGTACTAACATGATTCCCTTACGGCCTAACCCTGGGACACGTTGCTTTCTCTATCGTCTCAGATTATTATTATCAAAACTCTAGTTAAATTTTAATAACTAAACTAAAAACTATAATTCGGTTGCCTAAATGGTATTAAATGTAATTTTTAAGTTAATAAATTATAATCAGCCTATTCCCTCTTTTTCTAAGTATAACCTTTTGCTTTCAATCATTAAAATTCAAACTGTCAAGTGACAGCATGGGATAATTTGAAACGCCACAGTGTAGCCATATAATTTTTATGGTGACCTAGACGGTTATCACGACAAGAAATATATCATATTTATTATATAATACATATGATCACAAAAACTAACGAAGTTCGGAGACTAGAGACGTAGTGAATATCTTATATGAAATTATAGACATTCATCACATTAATATGACAATGGTAATAAGAAAAGCAACTTACATGGCTACTCATTAACTACACATTGGATCGAAGATGGACGTGGGATTGTTATGAATTTCATTCAAAGAAATAATAATAATGAGTCTTATTACTTTTAATAACGTTTATTATTAAATACGATTTCACGATAAAAAATATTATTTTGTGTGTGGAAATGTCAAAGACCTAGGATCTATAACTTCAAACGGGACATTGGCTTAACGTTTAAATTTCCAAATCTTATACGTATCAAAATAAGCATAAGTATTACGTATGAATTGGATGCCTTGATAACAATCTAAAATAATATAATTTAATAGTATTTTATTCATCACAATACAAACTATTGTAACAGCCCAAATCAAATCTAACGATCAATAGGCTCTGTGGCGAGGCTGCCGTCTACGAAGTTAATAATTGCAGATTCCATTCCCATATCGGGCTAAATATATGTACATGACCTAAAGATATTTATTTCGAATCTTTCCGCCAATCCGCATTAGACAAGCGTGGTGACTTCTATTAATATTTAATAGAAGTTAGTACTTTTAGACACGAATAAGTTAATTCATTTTTAAAAGTGTTTTTTAATAATATATAAACAGATATAAAACAAAGACACTTTTAGATTCTTACTTTCATACCCCATTTAAAAATGAAGGATACTTTTGTTATACTAATTAAATTTAATTCAGTGCTTACAGAGTAAATACCCAAGGTACAAGGAAAACAAGACTAGGCAAGTAGGCAACACAGACATGATAATATTTAAATCTATGAGAAGAAATGAAATTGAAGCCGGGAAAACTAAATAAAAGTTATTTTACTGACCAGAGTTGTTAACGTGTACACTTAATTTAATAATAATTTGCTTGAGTGGATTTTATTTATCATGGCTAAAGTGGATTCTTCTGGTCGAAGTAATGCAAACTGTCTAAATGTGGATTTTATGCGGTCATTGGTGAAACAGTACTCCGAATTGGTAAGAATATAGAACATAATATACAACAATTATAAAAACTTTAGTGTAAATCTTGGAAAAGTCAGTCACACAGTCTTGATGTGCTGAGAATATTGTATATAATCGTTCAATGAAATTTCATATCTATTCTAGTTATAATTAATTTACACAATAATTTTTATAGCTAGCCAGTTTCCACATATCTTTGAAAATATTAAGGACTAACTTCATATATGACATATACCCATACACATTAGATTATTAAATAACAATAACCTAATTAATTGGCAAAAATTTTAAGGGTCTTTAAATACCTATATTTTAATTAGTTTGATCCTGTGCATTTGTTTGTTTCAAATTATTCAACAGCTTTCACAACTACTTCTAATAAACTGATTCTTAATGAATATATGAATATTACAAGATCTTGTGTTGTGAAACTTTGAACATAGGAGAAAATTAGAAAGTTTTTTATTTTAATTATTCGGGAATCTGACAACTTATACAAAGATAATATCTAATTATTGACATTAGATCTAAATTTTTCTTAAATTTCAAGAGTTCTGTAACAGATGGCAATAAAAATTTTTACTCATGAAAGTCAATCCTTATCAAATACCTTATAGTTTTTTGTAAATTGGCTGGTAGTATCTTTCTTAAATTTATGCATTAGATTGAAATGATACAAGCTTTAAAAGTATTGTAAAATACATGTTTTAGGGACAGTGGACTAGTGCCTTTTTTTGGGCAGATGCAGCAGCCGCTGCAGGCACTGGGGCGGGATCAGCTAGTGGTGATGATATTTGGCTTCTGGCAAGTACAATGTTGGCACGCGGGGAACTGCACCGTGCTGCACATGCTATAACTTCTCGAGGTCTACACAGGTGGAATACTTATAAAGTTTTTTGGGAAATTCGTGATAATAGTTTGAAAATCCCAAATATACTGTAAATAAATAAGACTATGCTTATTTACAATATGAAAGAGGAGGTAATGAACTAGATGCTGTTAATAAAATGAGATGTCGTCAAATTTCTTTCGAGAATTCTCTGATTTTGCATTCTAGAGGTTTGCCTAGTGTGGTGACTACAGAAAAGTATTCGAACTTAATAAAGTCGCTTGTTGATGCTTGGTTATGTTTTATGGGATAGGAAGGCAAACAAGCAGGTGTGTCACCCGATGGAAAGCAAACTATGCTGCCCATAGACATCCATAGTGGCATAGGTAGTGCATTACCAACTTTTAAGGAAAGTGTCATTATGGGAGCAGGAGGGTGTTGGGCCTCCGGAACTCAGCCGCTCACTGTACTGTAGTGTGGTAGCTAAGCTCAAATGCTGGTCTTCTGTGGCAGTGTGGTACTTCCCCCTACTTGGTGGGCAAACCGGACCATTCATGCTATGGACAAATATTATGCCATTCTTGACAAAGTATTTGTCTGCAGCATGGCACTACCACTATGTGTGTGGAATTTTCTCTTAGTAAAGTTTTGGGATTATACTATAAAGGTTTTTTGAAATTGGATGATCCTGACATACTGTCAATTATTTCAACAATTATCTTCAAATACTTTGAGCCTATATTAAAATAATATATTTAGTTGCAGTGAATTACATTTCACTAGATACTTTTTCTTTGACTTGATATATAATTACAGAGAGAATGTTGAGCGACAACTTCTATGATTTAGCACTAGGAAGGAATTGTAAATATTTTATTTTTCAAAAATAATACATTTATTCATTTGAATTTCAAAAAATTATTATAAAATTGTTTGCAAAAAGGAGAGGAAAATGCAGTTGTATTCTTTCCAAATTAAATTAATTGATTATATTAACTAAAGATGCTTAAGCTAAAGAAAACTAGGAACTAGTTCTGGACCAATAAGTATACTTACTGAACAAGGAAATTAATGTAAAATAGTAACTCAGGTAGTCTTGCATTCACTTAAGTTTACATGAACTTTATATAAATTTATTTTAATATTTGCATATCTATTTACTTTGATGTTTGTAACAGGACACATCTTTTATGTCTTGGCCTAGCGATGCGTGCATATATCTCTGCTAAGGAACCTTCTGCTGCAGTATCGCTTTTCGAGCACTGTGACACACCCCTTCTGGACCCCAGAGATCACGATCACACACATAATGTAAGATAATATTTTTTTATTATTAAAGTAAGGCAAAAGGATTTAGTCCTTCTGTCCCCTGCATTCACCGTGCGAAACGAGGGAACATAAAACAATGCTAATACTTTCACTGGCAATATCCTGCGAGGGTGTGGTACTTCCCAAGTTGAGCTCCCTCATATATAACGGAACATGGGTTTACATCTATTAGTTTGTTTATTCATAGATTTTTATCCGAGAATAAATAATCTCTTATATTAGTTTATTCAGCTGGCATTTCAGAATTTGAATTTTTCTTTTGTTAAAAATTTAATTATTAGATTTAAGTGAATAAGATGTATTCAACTTAACTAAAAGTTAATAAAAAAAATATTATTGCAGCGAGCTCTAGCAAGTGTCCTTGTATGGGAGGCTAAAGCATTAGCAGCGCTGGAGCGGCGTGACGCAGCGGCAGAAGCGTTGACGTTAGCTCTGCGAGCTGACTGCGCCTGTTACGAAGCGCTAGAGTTGCTACTGGAACAACATGCACTCACTCCACATCAAGGTAATCTTTGTAGACATCAATCATTTCATATAATTTAATACATTTTTTCTAAAGTAACTTCTGAAGCTACAATGTTATTACAAGATTTTTTGCTCACTACAACAACACGCAAAAGCCGAATATTGTATAATATAATTTTCTAAGATGATCCTGTCTTTCATAGCTTATTTTATAACTATTAATGTGGTAGTCTTATTTGGTCGAAAAAAAAGTACATTTTTGCCTGTAGTATGAGCAGGCCACCGGTTCAGGGAAGTACTGCACTCTCGCAAAAACCACTTTTGAGTATGAGCGTTACTACCGCGCTTGGTTCGATGTGCGTTAAGAACGGGGATCCCAACACTCATTTCACACAGTCCACAGGCAGCAGTGATTATTTATCGTTAGGTATTAGCTAGCTTGTTTCCCTACTTTTCCATAAAAACACTGATTCATGACTAAGCCATCTGTGGTAGAGGTTTTTCCTTCAAAGTTTTGAAATATGCAATACTATACTTAGTGATAAACTTGCTGTTCTGGAGTATGTTGACTGCATGTGCATGTGCTCTTGAGCTGAAAGTAATCTATATTTTTCTCTTGTAGAAATTCAGTTGATTGAGTCGCTGCCCATAAGCTGCCAGTTTAATCCCATGGAGGCGACTTTACTGCGATCTGCCTATCGAGAGCGGCTGCTTAGGTATGCACCACTACACTCGTCTCCGGCCAATCCAGATCATAATGTAAGTACTAATAATGCCTCTTAAAACAATAAGGCTTATACATATAGATATAAATTTCTTCTCATTAAGCGCAAGCCACACCAGGAGCGAGGCGGAATTAAGTGAAGTTCTATAAGTTCGTACATGTCGTCCAACTATGAGAGCTAAGCGAAGCTAATCTAAACGAAGTGGGTCCACACCGGAAACTATGGTTAAGCAAACAATAGTAGATAGTTTGTTTCCCACGGGGGCCTGTCTTCACCCCCGAGCAAGGCACCCCCTCTGAAAATATTTCTTATCGCGCAGGTTCGTTTCATATTATCAAGAATTCGCAATCAGTTTCGGGCATGATATAATAAATCAGTGGTTTCCAAAGTTATCTGGACTGCGATCCACCTAACACAAACTTCCGAATTCGAAACTCACATCTAGGTCTACGTATAGAAAAAAGGGGCATAACTGTATGAATGAAGAACTGTTCAAACAAGAAGCATTTGATTACTTAATAATACATTTTTTTAATAAGAACGTTGCATTTATTTCTTATTTTTTGTTTTAATTTTTTCATTAAACTATAATGAGCTTTAATATCAACTTCGATTTTAGTTATTTTCAATTACAATCAGTTTGATATATCCAACTTATTTCGGTATTTAATATTAATTATATTTTTAATATTAATCATAGTCGAAAATTGCTCCTTACATAAGTGTGACTTTTAGTTAGAACCCATAATTTACGAAATGCTAGATTAATAACTACAATAATCCACAGCAACATGAGCCTAGGATGGTAGTATTGCAATTAGTTCCAAAATTTTATTTTAAAAGTAATATATTATGTGGTACAAAAGCTTGAGGTAAACTTATTAGGCTATTTTTGTTCACATAAACATACTGCCTGGTGTGTTTTTCCGTAGTAAAATAGGGCCACGTCATACTTTCCCGTGGGTACTACACAACTATAGGAGCAAATACCAGCAAGAGGTTAGTGGTGTAGCATAAAAAAGGAAAACGTGCTTTGTTTTGAATGAATTCAGAAATTAGAGCACATGGCCCCAAACGAACATTCCCCCTATATGGTTGTAAGAAATTTGCGGGAAAAGAAATTCTACATTATTCCGCACTTTTTCGCTTGTTAGGTTAGGTTACGTTTTTTTTACGTGGGGAAAAAATAAATTAAAAAAGTTAGGTTAGGTTGTAAGGAATGTGGCGAAATTCTACGTTATTTAGCGATTTTTCGCTTGCGCCCGGCTAAAGGAAAAGTACCGAAAGTAATGTTGAATAATATGTACAGAAAACAATTGAAGAGGAGGGGGCCGAGAATGTTGTGCAAACGGTGCTAGCGCGCAGTTTGGAAGGGGCGTGCCGGCGAGCTCGGCGCCTGGCAGCCGCGGGGCACTGGAAGGAGTCGTTGCGAGCGCTGGAAGCGGCGGGCGACTGGGCGTGCGTGGAGGTGCGGGTCGCTTGTTTGGTGGAACTGCGCCGCTCTGCGGAACTGTTCGCGTATGCGCACTCTCTCGTCGATTCGTACCCGCATTTGTGGACTTCCTGGTACGCCGTCGGATGCTACTATTATCTTATAGGTTTGTTAAATTAATTAACTAACTTTCTTGCCGAAGCCCATCTAACGGAGTCGGTGAGCCTTAGTCTCTCCGTTTACATTGGGTTGAAGTACCAAACATTCGATTTCGCCAACTGCCATCATTTCTTTGGTTGGGCCCAGGATCTTTCGGAGGACTTTTCGTTCTGCGACTCGTTAATTATGTAACTAGTTTCAAATGTTGTTTATAGTTACGTGGATATATATTTACATAACATTTTAACTTATGGAGAAGCATTATGAACAATTGCACATATACCAGTGCAAGGAATCTTTCATTAAATATAATGTAATTGCATTTCCTTAAAATCTTAACAAAAGTCACCATATCTTATTATTGGATATTTCTGTTTCAACCTCAACGCTTTTTTTGAAGATTCAATTTTTTTTTTAATTTTCATTCACCCTATTGAAAATTTAAAGTAATTAAAGTTACTTTTAAATTGAATTTAATTTGCATATCAATTTAAGTTTCAAATAGTTTGATTCGAAGATGTTAATGCTGGTAGCCTATTGGCTTTAACAATAACTTATCGATAACTAGACGAATTTGCAAAAGGGTGAACCTTTTATGCAAAACGTAACATTTAACGTGTGGTACAACAAATCAAAACTCCCACAGGTAAAAGTGACTTCGCACGACGATACTTGAGCAAAGCCAAAAGTTTGGAGCCGGGTGCGGGTTGTATTTGGTTGGCTTATGGACATAGCTTTGCCGCCGACAACGAACACGACCAAGCTATGGCTGCTTATTTTAAGGTTTGCCATATTAATTGTATATCAGTATTTTATGAATGAATTTGTGAGTTTATTCAAGTATTTGTTTAAATATTTGTCATTATTTATTCAAGTAGAAGACGCTTTTCCATGTCTGACCTCTCACTTAATTCTCATTTACCCTCTCAATATCCTTCATCTATCATAAAGGTGGAACAGGACTTACTTGCAGCTGTCACATTAATACTAGATTTCTTACATACCTATTTCTACGGGCACCCGTCAAATTGAGTGAAAAATCAATTACCCTTTTGTCGATATGTATAATAATAAATGGAGACTGTCTACAATATAAGACCATCATCCGACCAGTAGTTACGCATGGATGCGAAACATGGACATAACTGTCAGATACCAACAAAAGCTGGCAATTTTCGAAAAAAAAAGAGGCTGAGGAAAGTTTTCGGCCCCACTAAAAACAGCAACAATGAAGACCGAATCTGGATGAAATCACGAGCTACAGGCGCTTATGAACCGGGAGACAATAGTTCGGTATGGAAAAGCCTCCAGTGAGCTGGCCACGTAGTGAGAATTCACAAGCAAAGGGCCACCCAGGATTATTATTACCCCTTTGTTTTTCTTTACCAATTAGTATAAATCAGTACTTGGCTTTGAAACGATTGTATGGAATTTACAAAAGCATTTGTCTAACTACAGGCCAGTCAGTTAATGGCGGGCTGTCATCTACCGCCGCTATATGTCGGTGTGGAGTGTTCATTGCTGAACAATGTCAGCATGTGCGAGCGCTTTCTACTTCGTGCTGCCATGTTGCATAGCGACGCGGAGGTAAGCATTTTAACTTAATATAAAACCTGGGACCTTACCGACTATGACACAAACCTAAATAATTTCATTTATGATTATGTGAATGACTAAATAGTCAACGAGAAAAAAAACAAATAGCGATCTATGTCTAAAACTCTTAATATTTACAGCGATCCAATCGATATTTCCAGTTTGTATATAATTTTATAATCGAACGTTTTCATGTATGCTGCATATATGTTGTATCTGGCACGAACTATGTGATCGTGCAGACAGGCACGGAGCCAACGGAGGAGGCGGATGCAGAGAACAGAAGCGGTTGGGATCGCATCGTGAGCGTGGTGCGCGAGCCGCAAGTGGCGCACGAGGCGGGCGTGGCCGCGTTCACGCACGGACACTACGAGGCGGCGCACGCTCTGTGGTTGCGAACGCTCGAGACTGCGCACGAAGGCGACCAGGTACAAGAGTTCATATAGGGTTATTTTTAACCGTTATAACGATAACCGCGCGATAACAATATGCTATTTATACGATATATTTATTTATATGCTATTTATTTATTTATATGCTTTATTTATACGATATAGTGAAGTGAAATTATTATATTACTGATTATAAAGAACGACGTAGCATCTTCCCCTTAATAGAGACTAATTTAGCTAGATTGTAATTATAATGTGCAAATCTACTATAGTAGAGTAATCAATCATAAATAATATAACATTGTTTTGCCCGTTACATACATTCGTAATGCCCATTTATATGATACAAGACCACAAACTTCCATCTGCTACGATCCCGACACATTTTCCTTGCTTCATCCACACTTTAAAATCTGAAATCAAAATTCTGAATCAGAAACTCCGTGTATACGGACACCCAATAGTTTTTCAAGATTTTATTCAAGTTATTTTCGCTCTGCATCAGAATGTGGTAAATTCGGATAAAAGAGCGATTTTTGTGTTCCCGTTTATTGAGTATAACGCTTTCATTACAACTCATACTCCCACCTACACTCTATTGGGCACTTGCTTCCGGATTTTTCGGGGAAAGGATATTATAACTCATCACCCACCTACCAGGAAGGCGGATAGCTGGAATATTCAGTCTCGAAATAAATGCCTATAAGGTCGATCGTGTATTTATCGACATGCGGGAATAAAACCAGCGGCCATTGAGACATTTAGTTTTATAAACCGTCATAACCGGTGATATAAATTAGGATATTGTATGGTAATTTTATAAATGCGAAATTGCGCAACTAAATGTCGATTTCTTTTTGAACTGCCTCTGAATAACGTTGTCCGACACTAGTTAATTTTAGCAATAATGCTAAATTAATCATTTTCACAGAAAAAACAGAGTTTAATCTCTCACTTAAAATCTTAACTGAAAGTAACATTTTAACTGATTATTATTTGCTTTCAGATCCTTGGACAAGAAGTATCCGATATTGAATACGATCGTTCCTTAATAAAGGTACTTTAATACTGACAAAATATTTTATAATGTGTTTCATAATTAGGAGGGCAGCGATCCAGAGACCCATTTTCTTTTACCTTTTATGTTTTTCTTCCCCTCTCATTATTCATATTCTAACTCTAAGGTAGACAACGCATCAGCATTATTATTGGTATTACGTTTTCCATGAGTGGCGATGCTAGCTTACTATCGAGACCTGATTGCTTGTTTAAAAATACGTCATTTGCAGAGACTTACAGAGAGTATATACTCTTATTTATAAATGGTTTGGAGTTTTGTGTGTTCACATCTTGACTTGAGTAGCACATTTTATTTTGTCATTTAGTGATGAACCATTTTCTAACATGATTTTTAAAGCTTTAGTGTAGCTAAAGTAAGAATTATTAACACTAGATGGTATTTTCGATACGATAGATAAGGATAAGGTTTCAACCTTCAAAAAACAAGCCTACTTATATCTTAAAGCCCGCCATTGTAACTATGATGCCCCGGTATTGCAGATGTCTGATACGCTTGCTCATTTTCCTCCCTTTCCCAAGAAAAAAAAACACTTTTAAAAGTGTTTGATTCGCACACAAGTATGTGGATAGGGGCATTTAATTTTAAAAAAGTAATTTAAATTTAAAAAAAATATATACATAGAAAAATTATTTCTTTGTTAATTGTTATTATCATCAATAGTCTGCGGTAGTCCACTGCTGGACGTAGGCCCTACCTAAAAAGCGTCATTTAACGTAAGTAAATCAAGATGTGCATTGAGGTATGCATTGAAAGAAAGAAAAAGTATTTGAAATTTTTCGTTGGTACAAAAATTATCTCTCAAATCTCCATTCATTATTGCATATTTTCATTAGTACAAAAATTATCTCTTTAAACTTCATGAATTGTTGCATATTTTCATTGGTACCAAAATTATTTATTTATGCGTCATTTATTTATTATTGCATATTTTTCTTGGTCTAAAAATTAGATCGTTTTCCGATAGCCGGGCGGGGCCTAATTTCTTACAAGCTGACCTAAGTACCAAAAGTTATCTCTAAGCTATGGAGCTTTTTTATTTTATTATTGCATATCTTCATTGGTACAAAAATGATCTCTGTAAGCTTCACCCCCGGTGGGCGGCGACGTTGGACGGGCTTGGGCACGCGTGCCGCTCGCTGGGGCGGCCTGAGGAGGGGCTGCGTTGGCACGAGCGAGCGCTGGCCCTGAGGCCGGCGCGCTCGTCCTCGATGACGGCGCGCGCGCTCTGCCTGTCGCTGCTGGGCCGCGAGCCGGCCGCCGCGGACGCGCTGCACGCGGCGCTGGCCCGCAACCCCGACGACGTCGTCGCGATAGCACTGCTCGACGCCATCATCGACCGCGTCGACACCGCGCTCACCGGTCAGTGTCCTTTCATTGTATGTGTCTGTCTGTAGCCGTTACGCTTTTACGGCTAGTGGTTGCACTTCTTCTTTTCTTTGATGGCAATTAGTTATACCGACCGTCCCGGGATCGCCGGTACTATGGTTCCTTACCTCAGCATGCAAGGCTCTGCTGGGGCTGATCTCCATCCTCCCTTGCGGCTCGTGGGGTTTACTAAAAGCGAATTTAATATACATAATTTTCTGAAAATGACGGCGACGTGGTTCGCCACCCGTCACGTCTTGATTCTCACGAGGGTGAGAAGCGACCAATGGAGAGCCGTCTCGCTGCGGTGAATGGTAGTGGATGAAGCTCTGTGGTCTCTGCCAACCCCTGCGGGGGATAGGCGTGAAAATATAAAAAATATATATATAAAACTACTATGCCAGTGTCAGTACGTAAGTAGTCAGTCAGCTTGTCACATTGTTTTGATAAAATGATGGCTATTCTACCAATTGTATTTCATATCACTTCACTTACCTACCGCTCATAATTTTTTGGCCACCTAGTAAAATACATTTTGTAAAAGTTTGAATGAGTGAAACTACTTTACTACTCATTTGAACTATTTATTAACAATATTCAAGACATTACAGTTACTGCAGACTGTAGGACAACATTTTCGCTCTTATCTATCCAGCTGATCCCACAATAGTTCTATTGGTTTTAAGTCTGGGAACTGTGAGGACCATATTATGAGTTTCAAATCATTTTGATTTTATTTTACTTTTAAAAAGTCCTTACATAGTCTTGATGTATGTTTAGGATCCTTTTCCTGTTGAAATATAAACTCCGGACCATTTAAACAGATTCCTGTACCTGCACCATTTTCTAATATGTATTTGTAACCTCTTTTTAAAGATTCCTTGTATTCACACATGATATTCAACGGCAGAGCCACCAAAACAGCCCCAAACCATTACGGTCCCTCCGCCGTGTTTAATTGAAGTCACAGTATAAGCGTCGTTTTGTACCTCACCTTTTCGTTCGACTACCGCCGTACGAAAACTCTTCGTTTGGATCCAAAAACTTCAAATTTTTTATTTATCCGTCCAGAGGACCTTTTCTCAATCTGCTGGATTCGAAGATGTTAATGCTGGTAGCCTATTGGCTTCAACAGCTTTATCGAATTCAGGGCCCGCGGGACTCTCAATCTGCTGTTGTCCAATTCTTGTGTTCTCTAACCCAATCAGGTCTCTTCTTCTTATTGATTGTTTTAAGAAGTGGTTTTAAAACCGATATGCATTCCTTAAGTCCTGCATCAAAGAATTTTCTTTTGACTGTGGATACGATACACTCACTGGTTCATCAGGTCCCCATATTCAATTGTGCTGCTATTTCTACTGCAGTTAGTCGTCTATCTCGTTTGCTTTTAATACCTATATTATATATCGAAGTTGTGGCTCTTGGTCTGCCTGGGCGACGATTGGTGCAAATTGTTCCTTCAGACGCAAATTTCCCAACATTGTAGTTGTGACGAGCCAGAAGTCGTCATTATTAATTTAAAACACATAATTAAGTGAACATATCGTTTACTTATAATCTATAATATAGAATAAAGTTTTAAGACATTTATATAAAGATTTTATTATATAACACTAAGTTGTAAGCAGTTCATGTATTGTATAAATTTAGATTACTTTATTAATAACTCAAAAAGCTAAAATTAAAATAATAATTTATTGGGCTTATAATAGTATTGTAATGAATTTTACAACTAGTAACATTACTAGCGTTATTCGATATTAAAGATTTTCCATATATTTTCCCAAAACGAATACCCGCGAAGCATTTCAAATGTTTTACTTAAAAGTGTTTAGAGTTCTTCAAAACTAAAAGATTTCTTTAAAATTACAGATGAAGAGATACCACAATTCCCGTTTCCAAAAGTGGACCTGTCATTGAACACATCGTCGATGCCAACACCTGCGGTTGATGCGACCAACACGTCTGATATGAGCATGAGCTTTGACTAAAGAATATTGTATACATAGTCATAATATGTTCACTCATTACAGAAGAACTCGAAGGACCTAAAATAATGGATAATAAAGATGGATGATTTGATTTTTGTTTATTCTTCACCCTTAAAAATCTTAATATACTATGAAGGATGAAAAAGTTGATGACGATGACCTGATTTTAAATGGGTTGAAAATATTGTATATAATAATTACAAATATTGTATATAATAAAACAATAATTCATGCTATCCTAGTTTATTCCTGTCAGGTAAACTGAAGTATAATTGACTCAGTGACGAAACTCCTGCTTATGGAGTTGTTTACGGATTGCGGGTTTCAATTTCGCCTGTATCCTGAGTTTTAATGTCTCGCCAATCAGTCTTAGATAAGCGTAGTAGGTTTAATTTCCATCTCTCCAGAAATGTGGAGATTCTTATTCAGCAGGAAAACAGAATTTGTCAGTTTTTGCATAGTTTTTGTCAGTGTGTTAGAATACTCACATATTCATTGTCCACAACTTATTATATGGAACAATACTTGTCATTTTTATGAAAAAAAAATCTTTAAAATTATATTTTGTATAAAAAAATATTACTTTTTTAAATACATTGAATAATCGAGATCTTTTTTCTATCTGGCACGCTTTGTCCTGTTACTTAGTTTATTTTCCTGTAATTAATTCTTGTTTGTATTCTTTAACTGCGGAAAACACATGAACTGCTGTTAAACTACTTAAACCTATAATGTCCTTTTGTAACTGTAGGATAAGAGTAATATAAATGTCATTATAGCTTCAAACATTCGGTGAAATCTACGAATGCTGATAATTTTGAATAAAAACAGCGTATTATTATTCTTCTTAGTTTTATTTAACGATACACCATTTTTTTCAATATTTAGGCGCCGATTGAATCAAACTATGTATTTATATCAATAAAAATTAAACACATTAAAATTAACTATTTAAGTATATAACTTGATTCTTGATCGGAGAATCAATCGGATGCACAAGGAACTCCTTGGGTATTCTATAATATCACTTTTGTCTTAATTTTAGAGTAATTTTAATATGATAATTTGCATGGTTTTTTAAATAAATTAAGTTGAACTGACGTTCGTTTATCTGCTTTAGTTTATTGCTTATCATTGTTATATTAGATACACTTATCAAATCTATAATGTCGGGCATAGAGATGCTTTTTAATATATTATATATAAAGGGCACACAATCTATGCCCGAGTGTGTTGGGGTTATGCACAAACACTTAGCACAATTTCATAAACACATACAAATAAAAATATCTATCTCTTTTCTCGAAACTAAAATCTTCATCCCTTTTTTTCCTGTATAGTAGTACGCTTATGCACTCATATAAAAATTTGAAGGAATGGCCAGAAATCATGGCAGCCATGTTTAGCTTGCTAAAAAAAGTTACCTACGTATGGCCTCGTACCTTCACAGTTTGACCCGCAATTTTTTATTGATCTTGCGCGAAAAACAAATGATAAGTGTTGTGCCCCCAATTACAGTAATGCTTGGTATAGAAAAACCCCAAGTGAGTCAATCGTGTGTTGTTTTAAATTCAAGAAAATCATCCGTTTACTGCGTTATAGCGTTTTCTGTAAAAGTAATTTTAGTGCCAAACATTGTAACATTAGAAATTAACTTATTTTTAACTAAGTAACAGTATTTGTCATTTCATGTAGTTGTTTAATTACTCAGGGACTTTTTAAAAATTATTGACAGAACTTGAGTGTGAAGAAGGACAAAATTGAGAGCCTAATTCGACTAGTGATTTATGCTCCTAACACTTGGAAGCTCTTTTCTTATTAAATTGGGATATCCGCGCAATATTAACTCCTGGTGCTGTCCCGACAATATATATGTAAAAGATTTACTAACTAAAGAAGTATCTAAGTAATATAGGTAGAAGTGCAAATGAACATGTAAGCGAACAGTATTCTGAGAACATATTGAGAATATTTTTAGTGTGAATTGTTACCGATGTTCAGAATATAAGCAAAAAAAAAACCAATAATTATGTCATTATGCCAATCATACTAACTGTACTTCAACAATGAATATAAAATGAATATGATTTAAAATTATAATATGTAATTTTATAGTAGTTATAAGAAAATTGTTGGTTTATTTGGCATATATTTGTTATAAGTTTTGTTAACTTGATATATCCACCTTTGTGAATGGAAATGCCAAATGATGAGTAACTGCTACATACTAAAACTTTAGTATGTAAGCAGTAGAATAAAGAAAACGCCGGATGCATTTTCTTGTCGCATCTCCCATACAGCCCTGACTTTGTACAAATCGGATTATCATTTATTCCGAAGTTTACAAAAGTGGTAAAAAGTTCAGTAATAATAAAAAACGTGAAAAAAATTTCAGTAACGACCTCACATCGCACTTATTGAGTTTTTGCTATTAAGGACCAGAAATTCTACGAGTGCAGAATCATGAAGTTACCAGAAAGATGGCAAAAGGTCATCGAACAGAATGTAAGATATTTGACTAAAAGATCATGGTTTGTATAAAAAATGTTTTACTTCACACTAAAAACCCCGAAATTACTTTCTTGCCAACCTCTGTAGGGTTATAGGTTAGGGTATGTATGTAGGGGTGTGAATAGGGAATTAAAATAGGTTTCCGAAAAAAATTAAATTGACAAGTTAGTCTTGTCTGTGATAGTAAAATATGAACTTGATACTGGCAGAATTCACCAATATCTCCCATTAATTTTTAAAAAATGTATTTAAGCTGATAGGGTATTAGAAATATTTGTTCTCAGAATTCTGATGCCACCTGCTCGAGACGCCCTTTCTGACGCCACCAAGCTGCTGAAGACCACCAACCTCTATTTTAGTACTAAAGTTTCACGGTACTAGGAGTTTGAACAAGTTCTAAGTTACAAAGGTAGTTTTGTTTTGCTTTTTCTGCTGAGTAAGGGGAGAGCTAACCAATCTAATATTTTTGTAATTGAGCTGGCTAACAAACAATGGCAGCCTCTATTTTAGTACTAAAGTTTTACGGTACTAGGCGTTTGAACAAGTTCTAAGATACAGAGGCAGTTTTGTTTTGCTTTTTCTGCTAGTAAGGGGAGAGCTAACCAATCCAATATTTTTGTAATTGAGCTGGCTAACAAACAATGGCAGCCTTTATTCAAATGAAATCCAACATTCATAAGATCTTAAAGTGAATAATGAAAGAATGTTTTATTATAATCATTTATTCAGAAAAACTGTCTTATATACCTTAACACGTTACAAAACTATTTCGCATAATTTCGTAAACAAATCAATGGATTACACCTTTAAAAGCATTAAAAATTTTATAATTTTTACAATCTGGCCTGGTTTACAACAAGCCAATGCTAAATTATAATTAAAATAATCATAATCATATTTCATTACATTAAAAGCATTGAAACTTAAAATGTTTAAAAACTGCCTAAATATTTGCCTTAAAATAGGTGGCAAAAATTTATCACAAGAGTACATAGCTTTGTTTACTTAATAATATTAAATCTTATCAGATCCTATGTGTATGTACTATGAATAACTACGAATAAAATGTAGGCATTAAATACAATAACAAAAATTGGTCATTTTGAACCGCAAAATGGTTATAATAATTATTAATTCATGTTAATGTAAACATTATCAAAATCACTCAATTCATATGATAATTAATACAAGCTAAAATCAAACTAAAAATAGGGTATCTAAAGAGAAAATAAGCCAAACAGCTGGGCGGATCAAAATTGAAGCCCAGATGCAGTAGACCCCTTGCTCGCGCAGTTTGCTTCAAACTTTGTTCCACTTGAGCCATCGACTGATGTCACAGGAGTGGCTGAAAATAAATACAGTTTTATCCAAGTTTTGAAGGCTTAGCAAAAACTTTCAAAAATTATCGCTCGACATTCGAAAACACTAACCATCATACATTTCGTTGAAACCGTCATTCGTGTCTGGAACGGTTGTACGTGGCTTTGCCTGTGCCGACGCATTAGACTGAGTATGAAGCGATTCCTGCGCCGAAGTAGGCGGCGGGGCATGCAGCGATGCCAGCGTTGAGGCATGCAATGGTGTCCGCGCTGGGGCATACGACCGAGCATAATGCGATGTTTGCGCAGAGGCGTGAGGCAGTGCATACAGCGATGACTGCGTAGATACATTCAACGATGTCTGCGCAGATGTGTCAGGCAGAGTGTAGAGAGGTGTTTGCGCCGATATATGCGACGGGGCTTGCCCAGAGGGATGATGAGGCACAGCGTACAGCGGTTCCTGCACAGAGACTCTAGGCAGAGCGTATAATGGTGCTGTCGCAGAGTTGTGAGGCAGATCATGCAGCGTTGCCCGCGCAGAGTGATGGGGTGGCGGCTGCGCCGATACACAAGACGAAGTGTAAACGTGTGATTGTGTCGAGGTCTGCGCAAATGCGTGAGGCCGAGTGTACTGCGGTTCGTGCGCAGAGCCGTATGAAGCATACACGGGTCCCCGTGTCGAAGGATGAGGTGTATAAAGTGCTTCCTGCACAGAGGTAGGAGGTAAAGCATACAGGGTTTCCTGCGCAGAGGCCTGAGGTGCGCCATATAGCGATTCGTGTGCCAAAACTTGAGCTGGGTTGTACAGCGGTTCCTGAGCTAAGACGCGAGGTGGGCCGTACAAAGGTTCGTGCGCAAACCCGCGAGGCGAGCCGTACAACGGTGCTTGCGGCGGGGAATCACGCGATGACGAGTGAAGCCCAGTGTTAGAGTTTTTAGAATTGCGCATCAGTTGTTTGTGGTTAACGTTTTGGTGCTGCCAGGCCCAGCACGTCCGGCAGAAGTACCTGAAAATATATTATTGCCACCTTATGCAGACGTATGTATTGTCTATTGAATGCCAGTGAAGGATATTTATTATATTTATTATATTAGTCAATGATAGATTTACGAAGGATCTCATGACAGTGTCCACACACTACATGACAGTGGCCTTGGGTGTTAAGATTTTAGACTACATATTGGTTTACACAAAGAAAACTAAATATCTGTTTACACAAAGGAAACAGAAATGTGTATCTTATTTCGTTTATGATATGAGAATGTAAGTTCTTACCGGAAGCAAACTGGCTCGCGACAAAAGTACGGGCCTTGGCGCAATTTGCAAATCGAGCACATAGAATCTTCTATGTATGGGTCGACTTGTATCTGTAATGTAACAATTTGTAAAGTTAACATCAAGAAATTTAACAATATTACATGTCGAAGACTCCGTGCGTCTACTCCAAACTTCTCAAGTATACAAAATTAAGCGCAAATTACTAAGGAAAATTAACTGAAAAAGAGAAATGACAATCTCAAAATACGGAGTTTCAATGATCGTGGGTAACACCGTTGGGCCGATAAGCACACCATGTCAGTACGAGCCTAACGGTTTATGCTGCCATCTCACATTTTAACAGCAGAGCATTTATAATACTTTCCGTTTAGGCCGCGTCAGCCACCGGTGACTGACAGTGTACAACATGATATAGAACAAAAAATTAACATTGTTTTAAGGAATTATTGAAAATTCACTTTATTGGAATTATTGTAGATTTAATAGATTTTATTATATTATAACACTAAACAAAAACAGTTCTTTACAGGTATCAAAATGTGACAACATTTTTCTGGCCATTGGCCATTTTTAATTAATATTTTTTTTTTGTATATTTTGTTGCATTTTTATCGTAACAATTTACAATATTTTCGTACTGCGACAAGAAATTTTGTCTCTGCAATACTAGCGCTGGTAGATAGCGCGTGTGGCCTGGCGGACTCTTAAGAATCGGCGTGGCGTTCAATGTGTTAAATAGAATATTTGTTATTCTAACCCTTTTCACGAACTTGTCGGTGCGTATCTCCACGTACGCAGCGGAGATGGCGTGCACGTAAGAGTGCACGTTGTCGAAGGTCACGCGCCCCGATCCGATCGGGTAACGATTTTTATCAGTGTCTATACCTACACAAAAATATATGAAAGTACAGTAAACCCTCCTGTAACGCGGGAGACCGGTTCCGAGTTATAGGAAAATCCATACGAGGGATCACTATGTATGATCAATGTTCCTAAAACAAACTAAGAACAAAAGCTGAATTTAATTTTATAAGAACATGAACTGTCAAATCATTATTTCACAGTACAAATGTATGATTTGGGAAATTCTCATGTTATAGAGGAAAGAAGTTATTATACGAGGGACATTAAATCGCGGTACAAGAGTACCGCCTTATAGCAGGGTTTACTGTGCAGCGTTATTTTAAAATAAGAGGAATTCATTAGAAAACATACAAATGTTATTAAGAATATTACACTTTTTCGTAGTAAATAAAACTTCCCTTCTATTGTAATTTAGGAATATTCATATAATTACCAGCATAAACAACTCCGGAGAAAAGAGATTCCATAACATTAGCAAGCATGTACGCCCTAAGCATACCATGCAGTGCTCCAACGAATACGGTGCGTGATGGCTCCAACTTCACTGATTTCGACGACACCCAGTTTGAATCCGATACCGCCCACGGTATTACTTGAACCTGCAGAAACATTTGGAATTTAAGCATTTACAAGTTAATATATCTTGTATATCAATAGCAGAAGGATGTTACGCGTTACGACGTATTATCAGACCTCCCAAATGCACAAAAAAATTATAAATATCGGTCAAGCCGTTTCGAAGGAGTTCTAAAACAGACACTGGCACGAGTTTTTATATATTAAATTATATATTATTAATCTATTATACACATAATAGTTGCAACTATGTAAGGGCACTTTTTGCCAACCAGTGTCGCTTCTGTCCAAGTTACCTCCTTATGGCGAGTGTTGTCTGCGTAGGGAATGCGGTAGAACCAATCGTTGCCATCGCGCCGCGACGCCGCCAGTAGCTGGCGCACGTAATGCTCGTCTGCCAACGTCACGTACGCGTAGCCACGCGGAGCGTCGTCATCGCCGCACTCCGACCGACCTGGCCACTCCACGCTAGAAACAGAGGCGTTCTTCCTCATATGAAAAGAAACAACAGGCATTCTTCCTCATGAAAAGGAACAGGCGTGCTTTCCTTATATGAAAAGCAAGGACAGGGGTTCTTCCTCATACGAAAAAAACAAAAGGCGTTTTTCCTCATGAAAAAAATCAACAGGCGTTCTTCCTCATATAAAAAAGAACAACTGGCGTTGAACCGGCGTTCTTCCTCATATGAAAAGGAACAACAGGAGTTCTTTCTTTATTTGAAAAGAAACAGGCATCGTTCTTACTCAAAGAAAAACAGGCGTTCTTTCTCACAAAAAATAACGTGAATAAAGTTTAATTTTGTTAGTGAATAAAGTTTAATTTTGTTATAACTTTTTTAAAGTGAAAACCTCGGTATTGCTCCAACATTTTGACGTATGTCTACGTGACGTCATGCACACGTAAATTGTATGGAACAGTTTCTAATTTTGTATGAAAAAATTATGTTAAAGAAGAAAAAAATTAAATCTTGCTTTTGACAAACAACTATAATAATAAACGGGTAAATATTTTACCTTAGTAAAGTAAAAAAAAATACCTTTGTAAAGTACTATCCATAATAATAAATTTATAAAGAATGTATTAACACGCTGAGATTCCCTTCCATAAGCTCTTGTGCACGCCATGCCTCTACAAGAAGCTTTGTAAAGAAAGGCAACTAAAATTATTCAGCCCAACTAAGCAACAATGTTTATTTCATATACGAGTACGTTAATACTACAACGGTAGTTATAATGGAACTCAACATGAACACCTCTGCGGTACTCTTCACCATTTAGGCTATTGCCGCTCAATTAACTAAACCATCAGTCGCGTGACATTAGGCCACCAATATCCGTAAGTGCAACTAGTCAAAGATACATATGTGTAATAAATTACTTATTGTGGTTTTTTGCGCAATCTCTCTTAAAGCGCTTTCTCAAGCTGTGGTAGTTTATTAATTTAATAATTGAAGTAAAAAAACAATCTTGAATGTATTTTGACATACTTCAATTCATTACTAATCCATTAAAATTATATTTGTTAAACATACAGTCAATTAGCCATCTTAAGTTTTCTTACTTTATGGGCGAAAACCGTTTTAGTGACATCAAGAGAGTCTCTTTAGTGATATCCCAGGGCAGCCCTCCCAGGAACAACTTGGGGGAGAATCCCCCAACGAAGTCTATGGCACGCAAAGGAAAAGTTCCGCTCCAACGTAGAACTTCGCTTTCGTTGTCGCGAGAGACAAGTCCGCCTTAAAAAAATATTGTATTTTAGGTTAATAAATTAACAATTGTAGTTTATAAAAGTTTCTATAAAAATAACTCCCACTCATTACTGTTGTTTTACAGCCCCTATATATATTTATTCAATGTGACGGGGCACTCATTAAATAAATTACTGACAGCAATACATATGTAATATCGACGCAAAACAAGCACTAAATGACATTTAAAATTTATTGTATATTCGGGTCAGAAAAAAATACTGCTTCTAATGGTTACGAGTCTCGTAGCAAAAGAAAATTTTGCTGCCTGTTTAGTGATGAGATAAGATTTATTTTTACGGTTTACTAAGGTTTTGATTGTATGACAGCAAACTTAATGTTCGTATTGGATTTAAATATAAAATTATGAATTGTAAAACCTGGTTTTAAAACTAGTAAGACTAACTAGACAATGGATAGACTTACAGCCAGGAGGGCATCCAGGATGGGTACCGTGAAGTAGAGGACAGGTGTGCCGTTGCGGTGATTGTGGATCGCGCTGCAATCCACAAAAAGAAACTATATTTACCTCTGAACCCAGTGGCGGATTTACAGATGCCAATAGGCTCTACAATTCGATACCACTTCACAATCATCTATTACTATTTTTTGACATAATCTGTGTGCTATTGTCTCACATCTTTTTCCCGTAATGGGTAATCGAATCCCAATCATGTACTACAAATAAGGCGGAGTAAGTTTTTTAATATTAATACAATGTACATTCAGTTAATTTCAATAATTTTAATTGCGCGTACAGTGTAAAAACTATATTATCTAGTAAGAATTTAGCTGATAATGATAAAATCAGTTATGGTAGTTTAAGCGGTAGTTTAAGCTGAAATTTAATTACTGTAAGACAAGAAAAATTATCCCCAAATTGGCCGCCCCTAAAATGGGCAGCTTCAGGCTTCGGCCTACTTAAACTGCTGGTAAATCCGCCACCGACTGAACCCAAAAAGTTGCAAAACTTATCAGGTAGTATAATTTCTTTATTCATGTTTGTTATTTATTCATGTTGAGTTTAATTTGTAAAAGATTGAGATCTGCATTAATTTATTTATACTACATATTTGTTTTGAAAGTGAAGCGTAGTGACACCAGTGTTAAAATAACTAAAACACCACTATTTTAATAGTATTTTCCAACAATGTCGTAAAGGGTTCACCTTAACGAGAGGCATCTTTAGTAGCCTCGTCCAAAGAAGAATAGAAACTAATATTTTTGTTTAATCAATTTTAATATTTTTCCGAAAAAATAAAGTAGACTCAGTTTATTGCTAAAGGGACCCAAATCAACCGGTGGTTCCTAAATTTTTTACCACTTACCCGTTGCTCAGAGCCTTTGCAGTTTACGCGAAGTTCTATCGCAGTTTTAATGTTATTAACAGAATCGCTTTGAGATGGCATTAGCAGAGCCTTCTGGAACAAAGGAGCGTTTTAATACCTCAACTAGTAGGGAGAACGTTTAACCAACCATGAGAGTTGCTTCTTAATCTTATTTTCAAAAATAGAGCCTTGAATGTATAACAGCTATCTAAGTAAAAGACATAATTTTAAACAAATGTAAAAAATTGAAAACACTATACGCACTAAGGAGGCTACAATGTCAGTTACTCCTTGCCCAGGCGGATGCTGCACGACTCCAGGGTGCGCGCTCTCACTGCAAGAAGATTTCACAGATTTAACCAGATACGAACAAAGAGTAAAGCTCATTTGATTGCCTGTTACCAGGATAATCGAATCGGCCCGCGACTAAATATTAATACTTAGTTTTTAAATTATATATATAATATAATGTTAATATAAATATTATAATAATATTTATTTTCTATAAGAGCGCAAGAAAGTATTCTTATTCTCGCAGGATACCTTTTCAAAGTGGTGTTACTTCATTAGTTCAAATATACATGTTTAAAATTAATTTTACAAAGTATAAAAATTATATATTATTATTAAATTTTCAAAATTTAAGTTAAAGTGCCACACGAATGAGCGCTACAATAGCTACTGCAAAAATAAGCTTTAAATGATGCTTCTGGGTAGTAATTTTCAGAAGCAAGATGCAAGTCGTAGCTAGTCATAGCTATGTATAGAGGCAACGTGGAGAGCTAAGTAAAAATTTGTTGAATATAAATTGAAATATGAACACTTTCAATAAAAGCACGATCCAATCGATCTATTAAAAAATGAGAATTATCCGAGTAGTACAGGAGTTCTAATTAGCAATCTATTTACTAAACAGCTGATAAAAAGTTACCTCTAATGAAGCAAATTCGACAGTATTACCTGTGACTGGCGTAAGCATTGGAATGACTCGGTGGAAAACACGTTGACGGAACCAAGGAGCGTGGACTCTGTGCTGCCTCAGGGCTTTCCCGCGACCAATCCTCCCAGCGCAAATTACGCTCCGCTCCTAAGTTACCAGGCTCCTACAACAAAAGAATAAAATTATAACCAAGAAATCACATTATGTTATAGGTTAAGTAAAGAAATTTCACGTTCATGTTATAAGTTAGGTATGGATTTCTATATAGACAGATGAATGTTTTAAACGTGCATAAAATGCATTAAGAGACAATAAAATTGAGATTTATTCCAAATGCCCGTTCCAACTCAGCGAACGCCAGCGGAACGTTAACTCTAGTGTCTAGGATAGTCTAAGTTATTTGGCACAGCGAAGCCATTAATACGAGAGCTGGCAGCTTGGCCTGCACATTAACTGGCACATAAACGAATGCAAAGGGTATTGTGAACGAAAAACAAAATTTAAAAGATTTATCCTCTAAATAGTGCACATTCCAAAGTTGTGATATTCACATTTTATACTTGGTATTATATCATGTTAGCATTATAGAGTACATTACAAAGTTGAGTGAAAGTGCCGCTAACACTGCAATACATTGGCGCCCAATATGGGACTAACAATTTGGGACTAACTTTTTTTAAGTTAATATTCGAAACAAAATACTTACAGCATAAGGTTCTATTCTTGGCGCAGTTGCAGGCATTGTGAACTGCGAGGAATCCGAGTCTAAATCTGTCACTGAGCGACGGTCTTCACTAGACCCACCGTCGCCGCGGTCGTCATCCTGCTAGACATTGTTTATACAATTAAATCAAAAAGTTTTGTAGATAGTGTCTGAATTAGTAGAATAATGTAAAAGACCCAGATAAAATACTATTTACACTAATAGGCGACAAGACATTAAATCTCAGGCAGTTCGCATTGCAAAAGTTAAGAGTTTAAAAGGGTATTTTATTAATATAGAGGAATTTATCAAGCAAGATACTAAAAATTGATATTAAAACATATGCATAAAAATTTAATATTTGGTATGAATTTTAAAAAACAAAGGAAATTGAGGTACGTAGAAACAAAGAATACATTTATTTGATGGCGTAGTGAGAGAGTGACAAAACAAGTGTGAGTGACAAAAACAAAGAATAGAGGAATTTATCATCAAGAATCGTAAAAATGAGTAACGAGTAAATGAGTAACTCGTTGATATTAAAACATTTCCTTAAATTTTTTTAAATATTTGGTACGAATTTTAAAAAATAATAAAGGAAATTGAGGTGCGTTAAAAACAAAGAATACGTTTATTTGATGGCGTAGTGAGAGACATAGTGACAAAACAATTGTGAGCGACAAAAACAGAATAAGTATTTGATAGCGCACAAAAATAATTGATATATGCGTAATTGTAAACTGCATTATTTTGAAAAACTAATGAAACGAAAAGTACTGAAAAGCTCTACGAATTTTAAGATCACTTATTTAAAAAATGTATAGTGTAAAAAGACAAAAAAAATTACCTCTTGTAAAAGCGGCATATTAGTCCTGAAGAATCTAAGTTTGTCCCATATACTTTCGCTGTTTATACGAGCAGAACTTCCTTTAAAACACGTTTTGTCTTTTCGGTGTTGCAAAAGCAACTGAAGGAGGCAGCGCACGCAAAGATCTAAGAAGCTGTATATCCCCTCCATACCCCACCCATACCCCTACCTCTAAGATGAATTCAGGGATGGAAAAATCATCTCATTTCGTGCCTTTCATATAAATTTCGTGATTATGTTAGGTTTTTATATGCTTTTTTCACTTGTTTAGTTAATTTAATTAAAAATAACTAATTATAAGCTAATTTTCGTTATAAAAACATTACAAAAAATCTACACTTTACAAAATATCAAGTAAAATCCCAACCGCATTAGACTTAGTGATTCACAGATGGCACTTACCTCTACATTCGAGATTCAAACTTTGTAATTTTTTCATCTTTTTATTTAATTATTTTTCAATTCAAATTATTTACAAAACTTAAAATGGTGAAGCCCAAAAATCCACTTTTTTATTTATATAAAAGCTTACTTTACTATTTATTATATTTATATTCCTTTTTAAATGTTTAATTATTAATATTTCCAGATTTTTTTTAAATATTAAATCTGTTTTAATATTTTTTTTTAAATATTAAAATTTGAGCTGTTATTGTTAGTATTTATGTTGCAAAAAATCAAAATGTATATTTATAGAGTTTAGGTTTATAACAAACTTATGTAAATGTTCAGGTATAATAATTACTTATTTTTTTATACATAACTTATTTCTTATATTACAACTTTATTATACATGAAATCATGAACGGATGTTATTTATGTGCCACAGTATGTGAAGTATTTTTGCGTTAAATAGTCATTATTTTATTCTCTTTTGTCTATCAGAAAGTTATATTACATAGATAAAAAAACAACTAAATTATATAAAATGTTTGTCTCAAATAAGGATGGATCTCTTTTTTTAAAATTAAAATAGAGGAAAATAGTTTTAAGATTTATCATAACTTTTCTTTCAAATTAGTTTTACATCCGTCTCGGCTTACCTACGTTTTTAATACACATTCGTTTATTTTTTTTAACTATTCTATATTTTTATCAGTATGTTGTTAGAAGGTTATCAGGCAAGTAAACAATTTATTATTTTTAATAGAATAATTTGTTTGTCGTATCATCTTGCCTTAGTGTGACTCAAAACATATCTTTGTATTTATTGTAATGGCAGAAAAAACAATAAGATAAGAGACTCGTTAAACCGTCCAAGAAACAGGTTCCTTTCAGAGAAGGCAAGGTTCTGGGAGAAAACATTGCACACAACCACGAGATGACCGCTTTTTAGTGACTGAGGCGCTGCGGAACCGCAACTGCAGTTACATAGACCTCAAAAGTATATATTTTAAGGACACATCTGTATTCCGTATATTTTAAGGAAATGAAACGCATTGTGTATAAAAATGTTTTTATTTAATCTTAACATATCAGCTTTTCGTGTTCCTATGGTTTTTGAGTAGATAAAAACCCCATATACATACATCAACTTACATAAGCACATATAAAAATTATTAGTTAGTCGAGATCGTGGGGAAGAAAAAAACTACTTTTAACTTTACAACATCAATAAAACTTGTAACTAAAAAACTACCTGTAATAATCGATTTTATTCAGTATCTATTACTTTAAAAATTTAATTTTATCTACCCCTTTTTACAATTGATTTTCGGAATGGATATATTCGTAGTTTTGAAATACATAGATAAATTTCAAATTAGCAGAAACAACGTTTGTTATACAACTTCTTATTTCAAAAAACTTTTAAAATACTTTGTTCGTCCGTTAAAAAAACGAGTATCAACTCAACTCAACAGCTCGAAACAAAATAGTAAGTATAGGGATCAATGACCTTTTTAAGAGTAAAGGGAGCATTGACCTGTTCGGATCAAAAGCACGACGCGGTGCATCAACACGTCTACGACACAAACATTGTCCATGACACGTTTGTAATTGTATGGAACAAAATATCTAGTTTCGTATAAAAAAATATTGCTTTTGGGATAAACTACAAGTGGGTAATATATGCTGATACGAAGGCACCTGGACTTTACGTAATATCAGCATTCAGTTCATATAAAGTAATACTGTATTTTTTATCCTGGTACCTTGAACATACTGTTATAACCCTTATAATGTCGAATCAGCATTCTACTTATTCCAGTATATTTCCATTGTGTCGTAACTACTCGGTCAGCATTTTCATTTACTTCCATAATTTAGTACATACAAAAGGGAATTAGATTGTGTCCGTCGCGAAGAGTGGTTTTCTCCGGGAAATTTGGAAATCAGTGCCAGTAAACTATATGTGTAGAAATTCTTTTAACATTAAAGACCATTGCAGTATATAAAGATCCTTTTTTAAAAAGTGCGGACGGCCTCCTACGGGCTGAGCTTCAGTGGGGGCTCTATGAAAATTGACCCACTAGGAATCGACCGCATCCTAGTCTTGTAATCCGAATATTGGAGGTATAAGAGTGCCAGTGTTATACGCAGGGGGCCGCGGTCTAGGTAGGCAGCCCCTTTCATCGCAGTACACGTAGGGAAGTCGGAGCACCCAATACGCTGATGGGCTGAGCTTCAGTGGAGGCTCGCCGACGGGGCGCGGTATGAAGATTGGCCCACCAGGAACCGGCTGCACCTGTAATGATTATTTAGGTATATTTTAAGGGTTTACTGATTTTTAGAGGATAGGAAAGCAAACGAGCAGCATGTCACCCGATGGAAAGCAATCAACGCCGCCAATAGACATTCGCAGTGCCATAGGCATTGCAGAAGCGTTGTCGGCCTTTAAGGAAAGTGTAGATTTGTTTTTTGAAGGTTCCAATGACGTATCGGTTCGGAAGAAGAATCACTGGAGGTAGCTAGTTCCACAACGTAGTGGTGTGTGGAAAGAAGTTTCTTGAAAAACGTATCGCACTAGTTTGCCACTCATCCAGATAGTGGAGATGAAACTTTTCCTTGTGGCGAGTTGTACTATAGTAGAATTCAGCGGCCGGAATTATTCCGAACAATATACTTATAATAAATAAATACTGTAAAACGGAATTAAAAAAAATATGTGAATCTTAAATTAAAATCAATAATCAACAAGCAGAATGTTCTTTTCATGGACAAAAGTATGCGTGCGGGTCACTTGATTGTAAGTAATCGCCGCTGGCTAAGGACATCTACATCATCCAAGGCATTTAATTGCTTTCCTTGAGTAAGGGAAATAATGGGAGAGGAAGAGGGATGTAAAGGAAGGGCAAAGCAGGTTTATTACCACGTAAAACAAGTCATATTACTACGCACTTTCATTATTTGCAGTCGATTGAAATTTCTATTAGGCCGAAAACTGCACTTTCATTGTTTAAGACCGTTTGGACTATTCGACAGAGGAAGCCGAAAATAATTCACTGTGATTAATTGATTCGGCCGCAAAAAACAATTTGGATCATTCTTAGATTTTGACACAGCTACGTCATGTAAATAAATTCAAAACAAGTCATGACCGGCAAAAAAAGCGACACGTACATGGAAGTAGAAGTCAAAGAAAGGGGATTCTTGCGGTCTCACTCGCTAAGTACTAAAAACACTAGATGGGTTAATCACAAAAAGCCAGCGCACCAGCCACAGGTTAAGTATAGCTGTGCAAAACCAACGACGAGATAAATAACGCTCCCTGACTGTGTACAACCGAATTAAGCCTTTATTACGCTCGTACTCGCTCGTGCTCGTACCTTGGGGTCGAGGGTGACGTGTACGGCCGCTTTGGGCGTGACAACATGCACGCGGGTGAGCTGCGCGCGCGCCGCCCCGCGGCACAGGCACGGCGCGTGCGTCGGCATGGCGGCCGCGGCGAGCCGGGCGCCCGCCGCGGCCGCCTCGCGCGCCCACGCACCACCACCGCCGCCGCCGCCGTTCACCGGCGAGTCTGGTGACGCCATCATGAACCTGCACGAGACATATTGTTGTATGACTTTTTTTGACATTCGTTTTTACAAAAACAAATATTACAAATCCTTAAGTTATTTCGATATCGACAGTCACCGCATATATAAAATAAAATACAGTATTTTTATTATTATTAGCCTTAATACTGAACAAGCCTAAAAAATCGCCCTCATGGAAACCAGGACGTGACAGGTGCCGAACCACGTCGCCGTCATTTTAACAAATATTTAACTCTAAAACCACGTAATTATAATTTTATAATAAATGATATTGATAAAGGAAACGTTAATAAGCTTCCAAACAATTATATTCGTTGTGACGTCAGATATTTTGATTAAAACATATTATAACAAATTGTTTGCAGCCCGTGTTCAATCAGAATAGCGAGTGTTGGTCTAATAGTTATGAATTAATAAATTTTTTCTAATTTATTTATGGACCATCAACAGGAGTTACATTATACATTATTCTAAATAGTTTTAGAAACATATTTAAATGTTATCCTAATTAAAGGCAGACACAACATTAACCAAAAGTGAACGCAAATATATTACTTACTAAGATATTATACCACACTATCATAGAGAATGTCCAAGTCATTATTACTATTCATTGGATAGTCAAAATTACCTGTGTCCCCGTGGGCATTCGTATTCAAAGCCGATGAAGATCTTCACGGTAAGATGGTGGTGTGACGTCGGCTTGCCGCGACCGCGCGGTGCCCGCCACGCGCTCGCTTGCTCCATTCTAAAAACGACAATCATTGTACATGTACGATAATTTCATACCAACGTCCGATGTACGATAGTGATTCATTATCGTACGCAAATGTACAAAATATTGAATAATTTAAAAAAAAAATTTCTGGCTGCAATCAAGGTGTAGATAGTATGGGAGCTTTCTAACAACGACACAGAGCGACACAGTGTCGATATTACATATTGTCATTTTTTATATGTGTGCTTGTGACTTTACAGAATTTTTACTCAGTAATATCTTCTTACGTTATAAAATATAAAATTTATAATCACAATTTATTTTTTGCATATTATAATATTGATATAATATTTTTTAATACAACGAAATCATTAAAGTATTTAAAGCCGAACATAACATTAATAATCAACTTTGGTACGATAAAGTTGAAAGCATGGAACCACACATAGTCCGACAACACATCGTGGACAATAGTACCTCGACGCACGTCATTTTCCTCGTTTACTGCGGGCGACACATCTTATTTCGTGACAGTCAATTGTATTTGGCATGCAGCGTCGCCAGATACTCGATTAACAAAAGATACTCAATTATCTCATGTAAAGTATGAAATAAAAGTATATATGGTATATACGTACTCGTATATGTACGCTCTTCGTTCCCGCGTGCCCTTTTTTACAGAACCTAGAATATATGCATATACGCTCTTCGTATATTAATGATCATTCTTCGAGGGTGTATATATACGGCCGTCGAAGCGAAAGGGTTAAAATTTAAATAATCACCTGACAGTACAGTCCCATGGTAGTAAATAATTTGTGTGCGGTAAAAATCCTGGCTGCAAATGCTCTGGAAGTCCCAAACTATGTGAATAAAGAGACGAAGGTCCAAGACACACTAAAGACCAGCTTGGAAAGGCTGGCAAAAGGTTTGCGGGACTAGCGGTGTGCAACATTCCCGGTAGATACTCGGTGGTTGATGGTTGCCGGCTTATGGCCTTCTCTGTAATGTAATTACATATTAATCAGTTTAATTCAATATTAGGTGATTAGGCAACTTAATAAAAATAATTAATGAAGTACAGTGCATTTTTCCCATCGCTTCTTTTCACGCATTACCACTTTGTGAAACCACCTTCAACGGTATTTCCGAATCGATGTTACATAGGAACCTTGAATAATCAAGGCAACATATTGTTCAAAGGTCGGCAATACTTCTGCAATGTTTATATGGTGTTGCAGATATCATTTGGGTTAACATTATGTGGGGATTGTAACCTGACACCCTTGAAATTCTGACTTTTAAAAAATTGAAATTCTTACTTTACACAATCATAGTCATATACACATAGTCTTACTTTGCTCATAAAATGACAGCCAGACTCCAGGAAGTAAATAAAGACTTATTTGTGTGTGCTCACCTACGGCCGTCTCTCCCCTCACAGTGACGAGATCGTATCCCTCTTCATTAGGGGCCGGTGTGACGTCATCGTCGTCGTCACGCGCGGACCCCGGCGACAGCGCGTCCGCCGACCACCCTGAACCCTCACACCCCGACAACGCCTCCGACCCCCCTGACCCGCCCGACGGATTGTCTGACTCGCGCGTCTCCCTTGCGTCAGTCGCATCATCGCCTGACGTGCCTTTCACGGAAGCGGCTCTATCAACAAATAATTTTCCATTATTCTGACACAATATAGTCGCTATATATATAGGGTGTGGCGCTTCTATCGAGTCGGAATGTTTTCAGTGTTTTCCAGGAGATATCTATGATGCAATGTAATAACCGACAAATATGTGCAAACAAAATAGTGTCAAACGGTAAATCTTTACTAGTGTTTAGTCTGTATATGCCTGTTGACATGATCGCGAAATTGACGGATTTCACCGATGTACTGAGTTCGGTAAGTGACGTGTGTCTATGATACACACGTATCATAGACAACTGTGGCATCGACGCCACAGTTGTCTATGATACGTGTGTACGTGCTGGGGGACTACAATGCGCACCCCACTGAGAGGTTTTATTGCGAACTTTCAGACTTTAGTACCGACAAAAAGTAGTCACGTATTGTCAGTGATATCTTGAGATTGGCATCTAATACTTATACCTTTTTAAGCATTGGCTCAACCTTTGTAAGTCAAGCAGCTGTAAATACAATCAAAAAGGTCTTTGTATTGTATGATGTACTATGGTCAAACCACTTTCCACTCGTTAAAAAATGTAATATTAATATAATCTCCACAATGTTACATGATGTAAATATCTTTCAAAACATGGCTTTGAGGGGCCAGAGGTGTTGGAGGGATAAAAAACCGGAGAATAGAGAAATAAATTTAAATTATGTCATGAAAAATTGAGATCTATCGATCTTCCGGAAAAGTTTCGTTCTTGTTGTGATTATATGTGTGAATGTATCGATCATAGATAACTTATCGATAAATTATATAATGAGATTATCAACATTTTATCTGTGGCCGCCACTGAATCCAAAACTATCAGATTGTGCGGTCGCAATGGTTTTGTGGTTGGATGGAACAGGTATGTACGCGATACCCAAGGGGAGGCAAGTATAATTTTTTACTATGGGTTTGATGGAGTAAACCTAATAATGGTATTATTGATGAAGTTATGAAACAAAGTCGGAGTTTTTTAAATCGCCCTTAAAGTGGTGTCAGAACAACCGTGAACAAATAATAATGGACATTTTGGTTACGCAGCATTCGAAAAATGACTTTCGAAAGTTTTGGAAATTTACAAAGAAATCAAATATTAGACCTGGTGTACCAATAAGCGTTGAATGTATTAGTGATCAAAGTCGTATAGCAGACATGTTTAAGGAACATTTTACAGTAACATCACCATTGGAACCATCACAGTTTAAAAGAAAGGAGTGTACGTACGCATGGTCAGGAGATTGTAATCCGGTTTACAACAAAAAATATCCAGAATGATAAATCCAACTACCGACCTATCTCACTGGCCACAGTTGTTGCGAAAGTGCTCGACAGTTTACATAATGTCCAGCTTGATAAACATATATAACATAAAATAAATATTTATAGGTTAATCAAACGAAAATATATACGTACCGGAAGGTAGGTGTAGATGGCTGAAATACGGGCATGTGGATATTCTGCAACGCATTACAACCGCATTCTTCAGCCGCTTGAACGTAGAAGCTATAGTTGGCTTGACGGACGGTGTAGGGGTCATCGCGCGAACATTTTGTATGTCCGCAGTTACACGAACTGACGTAGCGAACGCCAGAGGAATGCTCCTTGCTGTTGTCGCTGAAAGATAATTTTAAAACTTGTATAATACTAGCTGACCCGGCAAACGTTGCTCTTCCATAAAATATTTAAAAAAAAATGTCCAAAAAATAAAAAAAAAACATTTTTGGGAGGGGCATCCTTATCACCTAGGGCCATCCTTATCAGTAAGGGTATAAAAAATAATTTATATAAAAATCGCCGTTTCGGAGGAGTTCGATAACAAACACTACAACAGATTTTTATATATCAGATATTTTATAATCATCATTAACAGCCTATGGCAGTGCAGTGTTGGGTCTAATACTCGCAACATAACCAGATTTTCGATTTAACGCATCGAGTTTCTGCAGATTAGTCAATCTAGCTTGAGGGAGGACATCCTACACTATATTATCTAAAACGCGGTCTTCATTGGAGCATCGTTCATCATTCGTTCCATTAAAGCCGGGAGTGACTCGGAGGAGAAATCGCGCGCACAAACAGCCATGCCACGCGCGATTTTTAAGGCACTTCATTATCTTAGTATATTACACCCAGCGAACAGTTTTAAAATGTCGCAGATATCATACTTTGAGGTACTGTAGAATCTGTAGTAATGGTAAAATTACAAGAAGAGAATCTCCACCCAGACCCAAGCAAGGGTTTGGGTGGAGATTCTCTTCTTGTCGAGTAATAGTCTTACTTTTTCTTTCAATTGATTCGCTCTTTTCCTTCTTCCTTAATATTTAAAATAAAATTGTCATGACGTGCCAAACGCCCAATCATACTTCCCCTTCTATTCTCATTGTACTTTAAGATTTGGAGTTTCTCTTCAATACTTCTTCGTTGTGTTGGCTGTTAGCAATATATTAAGTAATATTGTACAGATCATTTACTGAATAACTATTAAATTTACTCTATGGTATATAACGTCATCTTGTAGTTCGAACTGTTCGCGGAGTGGCACGACGGACCAATCAGAATGGAGAACTACTCAGCCGGAGAGGTCATGCCAGTCTAACGTCTCAGTTGGTTTTAGTGAGTAGAAGCGATTAGTTGTGTAACAAGAAGTTGTCAAATAAAAGTTTTGTTAACGTTAATTATACGTAATTTAATAAACAGTTTTACACCTATTTAATCGAATAAATCGTACAATAATCTGCAGATACTATAGTACTGTTAGATTATAGAGCAAAAAACAATTTTTTGCTCTATAATCTAACAGTTGCTAGAATCTCAACAAATCAAAAACAAACTTACTGCTCAGGTTCCACGCATGGGTGATTAGTGAGCGAGGGAACTTCGCAAAGTCGCCTCGGTTTCCATATAGCGGCGCAGGAGGCTCGCAGACGATTGCGAGCCCCCCCAATCAGCGGACCCCGCGCCATCGCCTCTAACTCACCTAGCGCTACGTTCACCTGGAATATATGAGATCAAGAATTTTTGTCATATTCTAATCTTGCTATCATCGTACCCGGACGCGGAAAGAAGCTGATGTCATCGGCATCCCCAGCCCCAAACCTCATTATCTACCAGCTAGATACAGACCCATTAGCCTCCTCAGTACCCTGAGGAAAATCTAGGAGCGTGTAGTTTTGAGTCAGCTCAAAGCATACGCCGAGTCCAATAACCTCATCCCAATCGAAAAATTCGGGTTTAGAGAACATTATTCCAGCAGGTGCTTCCCAGCGTAGACCAATTATCATAGGAGCTCTTTTTTTGATGTGGCTAAAGCCTTCGATTAGGTCTGGCACAACGGTTTGTTATACAAACTATACCACATGAGTGTGCTCGATAGACTCGTATACATCATACGAGAATTCCTTAGGAATAGAACCTTCCGCTTACGCGTCGAAGGAACACGCTCCTTTCCTCGCCTTCTTAGGACTCCGTCCTAAGAAGTCCTTCCGAGTCCTAAGAGTCCGTCCTTAGGACTCCGTCCGGTTTCGCAGGGATCCTGTCTCTCACCACTACTGTGCTCGCCCCATTCGCAAACGACACCGCCCTCTACACCTCTGATAGGGTCAAACATCACATGTCGAAACAGCTGTAAGTCGCGGCCACTTCTCTTGGTGAATGGTTCCAAAAATGGAGAATCGAGGTCAACCCCTAGAAAAAACAGGTTTGACAAATACATTTAATGAAAAATATTTGTCTCATCATATTTGTTTATATATTTTTCTTTTCATAAACTAAACGATATTAAGTGAATAAATTTAGGTTACTGTACAAAGACCGGCAATGCATTTGTGAAGCCGCCAGCGTTGGCTTTCCATCAGATTACCGAGCTTGTATGTTATGCTATAAAAAATAATGAGCAGTAAAGGCAAATCTAAAGTTACATTGAAAGACTTGTATGTATACAATACCTTATGTGCGTGTTGTTGACTGGAATAATACGCTGGGAGTCCTTCCGTATACGACGCCTGCGCTATGGGCAAAACCTGAAACCGAATGAACATCGTTATAAATATTATATTATTAGTTATATTGATATAAATTATTTTTTATTTACACTAAAAATATTAAATGTTCCATTTATTGATAGTGTTGGCGATTGTAGACCCAAACAATAGGATCGTATCTAGAATGACTTTAAATCTTACCTTTGAATGCTTCAGCATGTTTCGACATTTTTTTCTCAAGACATGGTTCACTATTTAGTTACCTTAGGTCAAGGATAAAATTAAAACATTGTTATTAAATACATATAATATATTTTTTTCTACAGTCCGTAAATAACCCACAAACACTTACTTTTATAAGCAAGTTAGAGGTATTGCCTTGCCCCAATAACATTAGTTATCATACCATACATACTCGTATATTGCAATCAAGGTTATCTTTGGCATCGTTTATAAAAATCGACATAGTCACTCAGTCAGTCAGGTAGCGACAAGATTGTCATTGTTGACTGACCAATGAGTTGCATTCAATTTGGCCAATATTAATTGACACATTGTAAGTGCTTAAGATCATCCCACATTTTATAGAAGGCAAGAGGTACTTTTTTGTTACCCTGGCCTAAGCGAAAAATCGCCAAATAAGGTAGAATTCCGCCAAATTTCTTACAATCTAACCTAACCTTTTTTTTCATTAACCTAACCTAACAAGCGAAAAATCGCCACCAAATAATATTGGCGGCCGGTTAAGGGATCATACTTGGTAAGTAACTATTTCACATCGGAAGGGAGCCATCGGCTATGTGCCACGACTGTAGCTGTTATGAGGACACAGCCCACACATTGGAGGAGTGTCCCGCTTGATCGGAGTTGCGCTGTGACCTTGTTGCAGTAGTGGGGGATGACCTCTCATTGCCAGCCTTAGCGAAAGCTATGTTTGGGGATGAGCTTTCGTGGACGGCCGGAGCTGCCTTCTGTGAAAGTCTTGATAAGAGCGGAGGCTGCGGAGAGGGAGAGAGAAAACTCATTTGCTCTCCTAATTCGCAGACAGAAAACATGGCGGCGGCGGCCTTTCAGGCTCTCCTACAAACCCCATAACCGAGTTCGAGGAGCCTGGCCGACCGACATATAAACATCAAGGTGCTTCCAAAGTAGGGAAGAGTTGGGGAGCCTCATCTCAACTCCCACTATGAGATTGGTCCCTAGATAGGGACAGCGCTATCAGGGCTGCTGAAATGGCGCACAGGTTTTTAAAAAAAAGGCCGTAAGAAAGTTGGTGGAATTCTATATTATTTGGCGATTTTTCGTAACGGCTAACGGAAAAGTACCAGGCAAAATTCTTATTTATGTATCTTAGATTGTTCCAATTTTTTATTAAGTACCTTAGCACATCTCGCTTGTGAAAACCGCACGTCAGTGGCCAGGGTATCGAATAGGACTCCACGAGCTTCCTTCTCATCATCTCCTTTAGATGCCTGAAGGTATATGGGGGCTAACGCTTGAGCAGCAGTTCGCCATGATGTTGCACTTGGTAACTAGAAAACGATAATTAAAATAACGTTTACGTTTTCAAAGTCAACATATTTTATAATACGAAAAATTAAGTGTTATATATAATATATTATATCTATGTTTAACATAGCCACAGACTTATACAAGTATAGTTACGTAATAAAAATAGTGATCTGTGGCTACGATCACTATTGTCTTGTATGACACAATAAATCAGTACGGACTAATCTAGCTGCCGTTTCACTCGTCTAACAATAACCACTTTCTGTAAGGTTGAACTAAAATCAATTTTCAGTTATCAACATTTCGTTAGTAACTCAATAAATATGAATCGTTAACCGTGCTTTATTAGGTAAAGAAATTGCCAACTTGCTTCAAGATTGAAGACATTTTGGGATGTAAGCAAAAGCAACTGAAGGAAAAATAATTCTAAGAGAGAGCAATTTCATTACGTCACGGGGACTCTTAATTTCATCTCCAAACTATGCATCCTGAAAACGGGGAGGAATAGGGTAAACGTCATTATAAAAAAATCAGTTTAACTAAAAATAGGCACGCGCGGCTAGTTGGGTTACTAACAACCCAACTAGCCGCGCGCCACCTTAGTCTAGCAGCGCAGCGACTAGAGTATATCTTTCCAATTTGAAAGTGGCCTATTTCCAGCCGTGCACTGCTACAACTAGGCGATGATGACGATGAATTTTCATAAAAATTTAAATTAAATTAGTTATAGGCTACTAAAGGCTAGTAAGTGTTACCAATGGAATGAATCTAGCTCCTGTCTGGTATGGTGGTTAAGACAATTTCCCAACTTGAAAAAATTTAAATCGAAACAGTGTTCTGATTTTATTTCATGGTAATAATGATAGCTCTATCAGATCTACACAATCCTGAAAGAATCTTCTTGTTTGGATTTATCCGTACCTTGTAAACACCTACATTACAGTACAATTTCAACTTTCTTACACACTAAAACATATAAGGTACTGATACTAATGACTTACCTCAAAAAAAGAAGTACTCATTGCATACTTTCCCACATTGTCATCGAATCCTTCTCCAAACGCCAGATCTATATGACCTTGAAGAAACTGGCGAAAGTTAGGTCTATCACTGGGCGCCTCGGGTTTAGTACCAGCACACATCTGCACCAGACCACGTACCAAGGAACTGACATCACGAGCACAACCTGCCTCTTCCTCTGCATTGATGTAAACAAACTCTTCATTCTTTGGTATTGCAAATACTGATTTGGCACTGAAAAGAAGAAAAATTGGATGGACGTTATATATTTGGTCGTTATTTACCATATGCCTAAACCAAGTTTAGGCATATGGTAAATAAACCGCTCTGACACGTTAATGATTTTCCTGTGGCGTCATATACTATTAGTTATTATTGTGTGAAAATCTCTGATTTTGTGCCAAATAATCGTCATTGCTGCTCTAAGCGGTGATTTAGATGTTGATACTGTCCGCGCAAAGAAACCTGTCTCTTAGTATGGAGTCCAGGTTTTTGGACGGTTGAACGACTCTCGTTTAACCGCTGTGAGATGTAACACAGGCTATAGTCTTTCAACAGCGCTATGATTTTACTAGCTCTTATTGCTTTTTCTGCCATTACAAAGACATCTATTTTAAGTCACAATAAGCCAGCATGATGCGATAAACATAAATTATTCTGATTAAAATAACAAAAAGTTAATTTTAGTTTCCTGATAATCTTTTAACAACAAACCCGCGAAAATTAATTAAAAAGTCCCAAACTAAAAAAGGGTTTATTTTTTTAAAAAAACAAAAGTTTCGAATTTGGAATTAATTTTTTTTCATATTTTTATTGCAGACTCTTTATTAAAGTCAAGTAAAATAGTTTGAGTATTAAAACCTCATTAGTTTATCTTACCAAACATTAGTTATGATCCTGGTCTTCCTTAGCATAAAGTAAACTTGATCCTCCACTGCATGTTCGAGCCGCTTCAAAATTGCTGGAGCCTTACGAAGTGGATTTGGCGCCTTCCGAAAGTGGAAAAGAAGGCGTGGGCAGCACATTCTGCCATGGGTTTCCCATGCACCACCTGGTTTAGCCTCTATAAGAGCAGCTTTAGTTTGTGCTGCTAGTTCGTTTCTGCTTATAAAGTGTACATTAACTATTAGAAAAACATTATATGAATCATTATTAATATAAATCATTATATATATAAATCTATATATATATCTATATATATATATATATATATATATATATATATATATATATATATATATATATATATATATATATATATATATATATATATATATATATATATATATATATATATATATCTATATATATATATCTATATATATATATATATCTATATATATATATATCTATATATATATATCTATATATATATATCTATATATATATATATCTATATATATATATCTATATATATATATCTATATATATATATATATATATCTATATATATAAATCTATATATATGTCTATACATCTCAGTGCAGATAAATCACGAAACAATGTCTTTAAAGCTTATATGAATAGAAACAAAATAAAATTAAAATTAACGCACATAATCTTAAACTAGCATATGCTGTTTTAAAGGTAGCATTATACAAATGAGAAGGACCACATCTACATTCAAAACATTAATTCTGATGCAAGATTCAAATCCACAATTCTTGGCTAAAAAAGTGAACACTACCACTGCACCATTAGAGAACTAAAGTCACCGACATAGCCTTTCGAATTAGCAAACCTAAGTGGCAAAGGGCTGGTCACGTTTGGCGGAGATCCGACAATCATTGGAGTAAATGAGTGCTGGAGTGGGGATCGCGTATCGGTAAACATAGTGTGGGACGCCCCCCGGCTAGATGGTGCGACGATCTGCGCAGGGCGGCTGGCAGAAACTGGGTGCGTGTAGCCGAAGATCCTATGTCCAGCAGTGGACTGCCGCAGGCTGTTGATGATGAAATTTTATGAGATATTCCAGTTACTTCAAATTTTTTACCAATTTTCTTAAGATCAACTTAGTAAACATTTAAATATATATTTTAATTTTAAAGACTTACACACTTTCCTTATAATTATACATTCTATCAAAACAAAAGACATCACCTATATCCATCAATAGCTTCAAATAGTTGGAGATAGCCCAGGTCAAATACTGGGGTAGGCAAAGACAACACCACTACATGACACAAATGAAATATCAAGGTCATAACTTTGCAGGAGTCTATTGCCAGTTCTCCAGTTGCAACCAACCAATGTGCTGCATCTGCATCTCTCACTGAACTCTTTGAGTTTTCATTGAGATCACTTACAAGTGATGCTAAACGTTTTGTGTCAAGGTATGTGATAGCATGAAGATAAAGAATGCTAGACCGCTCATCCCAGTGACATTCTATGCCATTCTGAAATTAACATAGAATTCATTGCATATAAACATATTTGTCATAATTCACATTTTTTATTATTGGAGTTTGGTGATGTTAATTCACATTATTTGGAATTACAAGCAGCAACATATAAAAACTGCAATTATAAATGAATTGCATTACAATGAAAATTTGTTTTTGTCATTTTTATTTATATAATTTCAACAAAATATGTGATAATTTAGGCTATATTTTTCATCACATACCATGTTCAATGTGTGTGTATACAACAAAGGCACATGTTAACATTTAGTTGCAGAAATCAGCCCGTTCTACCATCTTCAATGTGTAACATATGTATAAGGCCTATTTTTATGGTAGCAGCAATTATTATGATACATTCAATCTTATTTTGAATCAATTCAATCATTGTGATTGAATTGATTAAAAATGAGCAAAGTATATTTGCATATAGAAATAAACTAATATTCCTAAATATTTTATTAAAAAAGAATATATATCACATTTTTAACAATATTATCATTCAGTTAAGTTCAGGTAGTACAAAGATCGAGAAAAAAGTGAGTTAATAATTATGTAAAGAAATAAAAAAAAAATTATATTAATATATTTACTATAGATAAAATTTATTTTTTATCTATTTCAGTTTAGATTATAAATCATTTACTTGTGTTGAATATAAAACTTCACTTTCACTTTTTTAAATAAATAAAAACATTTTTTATTTATTTAACAAATTGAAAGTATATAGATTCATTTAATGAACGAAATTATTGATTGAAAAAAATATACAGTATAAACATTTAGAATCCTTTTTGAACTAAGCGATTTTAAGTGTCTTCACTGTCTACTTCTCACTTCCACCACTTTTTACTAAACTATATAAAACACCAGCCTGCTTTATATTCCATAGAAAGTTTATATAAGAGTACTTCATAATTATGACTGTATATATCCAAAGATATTTATTACATAAACATACATTATTAAATTTAAAACCACCCGCCTTTTCAAACATTGGTTTTTAAAGTATTTAAACTAATAAATTGGTTTTTAACTGACGTTTTCTGTGCATGAATAGTTTTTTGTTGTTATAAATAAAACCGAATTTATAATAAATAGAAACAGACATACTTACTTCTTTACATTCTATAGAAGTCAAAAGCGATGTTGCTTTATTAGGATATCGATAGGGAGATTTACCAATAACTCCAATCACCACTATACGTTCTTTTTTGGAGAATTCAGGTATATCATTCAATGTAAAGACTTTCATACTGTTATGTTAAATAATACATTAATGAATTTTAATATAATGAAACTATGTTAAAAATAATAAAAACTTGCGTCAACGCTAACGTTACATGTGATACGATAAAACTTTGTTATGACATCAAAATTGACAATTACAGGGTATGTTGTGTGTTTATATCTGTTTTTTCATTCATTCTGTAGAATTAATAGCTTTCAATAGTGCCAAAATAGCACGGATGATTTCGCCGATGGTATGTAGAATGGAAATATCTGACTATTAAAAAAGACAGGTAACTCAGGAGTATGACATAAAAATATTTGTATGTAACTGACAAAAAGATTAGTGCGTTAATAAATGAGTTACATAATAATATACTTTGTTAATTCACTATTTAAACTATTACAAACTTTGAAAATTCTTTTAGTACCTCTGTAGTAATACTGCAATGACAAATATCATAAAAAGGTTTCTTTTTATGATGAATAATAACGTACAAATCGTACCAAAACGTTTGCCAAAGAAGATAAAATATATTAAATATAAAAAGATAACATATAAACGATCATATGGAAATGGAATGTTGAACATTGGAATGAAAAACCTAATGCGAAAATAAAAAATGTTTCTACGGTAAAAAACATAATGTTTCAAGGTACAACTAATTTGCATTCCTATAGGTTTCCTATGGGAGTGCAAATTTCAGTTTATCTTGACTAGGTTTATTAGAGAATACACGTGGTCTTACCGTAATAAGATGTTAATATTTTAGTTTATTTAAGTTTGAAACTTAAAAAATTAGTAAAGCAGAATGAATTCTAGAATGCATATATATTTTGTAATATTCCATTTCCAAAAAAATTCTCATTGAATGAGCCTCAATGATTTTAAATCTCCTAAGTTATGACATAATTTGTGAAAAAATGTTTGATATTTATAAATGAAATAGAGCAAAGATCAGAATTAACTTCTTATTTAACGATATTATATAGATATTGTTTAATTGTTATTTTTATTGCAGAGTAATCAAACGAGCATGCGGGTCACCTGGTGGTCACCTAATTATGGTAGTATATTGAACAATAGTAAAGTAAGTAGTTAAGTGGAGTAATATGAAATCAATGCATGTGCCTTGTCTTTTTAAGTTAACTGTAAAAATCTATAGAAGGTTTTGGTAAAATAGCAATTTTATCAAGATGTTACGTGATAAATTGACTATAAACTTACAATACGGGCTCAAAAGAGCTCTAACTCATAGCCCTAAAACCATTATAAATAAAATGTTAGTATCTCTTATTAATGTCATCTACATGACATCGGCACAGCTGTGTATTCGGGTAGGCTCGTGTTCGGTTTATTTAGCCTTTCTAAATCAAGGTCTTCGTATTTGTCGTGTATTTTATACGGAATGGAGAAATGTAATAGTAGTATAGTTATCACACAAAAATCTGCGCTATCGTACGTTTTTACATTTTTTACTTATTTCATGAACCAGATAAGCTATCAGTAGTAAATTTTAAAATAAGACTTTTGTTTCTCACAACATGTGTTCAATAATAGAGGATGTTTGTGAACTCTTAGACAGTTACAATGGAAGAGATAAGGTAAAGTATGCGGAAACAATTTAGCCTTGATATTTTAATTGAAAACCACCTGTCAATCCAAATAAATAAACGCAAACATGTTCCATTAATTTATAATTTATTCCATTTCAATAAAATTGTATTATAATGTGATTAGAGAGAAATAAGTTTTGATTTTTATAATAGCAGTTCTTATTATCATATTAGCAAATGATATGTCACAATATAATCAACTTAGTAATTGGTGGTGGAATAAAAAGAAACTTCTTTAGCCATAAGTTATGAGAAGGTTAAGGCAATTAATTTATATATTTTCGATATGTTTATGTGTTTTTATTGGTATCAAGCTGTACAAAATTAAAATAGATTCAACAAATTTACTTCATTTCAAAATGTGCAACTAAATTGTTTATACTAATAAAAATATATAAAGAATAGATTTGTCTTATGTAACCACAGATTTATTACCTAATAATAAAGCCTTGTTAACATTGTAGAAGCAATGAGATTTTAGGTATCAGTCTCAGTGTAAATTATAAGCAAACTTGGCTATTTTATCTTTACAATTATTTGAATTATCATTTTAAGCTTTCACAAATTTTAAATATGCGTGTTTAAAATTTGTGTAATCTTAAATGATAATTCAAATAATTTAAAAAGATTTAAATTAATTTTAAAATTTTTATATTTTTTGTTACTTAAACATTACATTTATTTATTTCATATGTAGATATTATATATTTATAAATATATTTGTAGGTGGTTCGATTGGCATGTTATACATTCAAGTTATATGGCTGCATCAAAGGAGATAAACCATGGCAAACAGCTGGCTCAAGATTATCAAATGCTAGAATGATGTTGCGTCTCTTTGATGATATACCAATGATTCGTCATACTTATAATTATGGCTTAGGAAAACAGGTAAGTTATAAAAAAATAAAGATTGTAACCAAAAGAACACATGAAAGGTAAAACATGAATCCAATATATCCAATATCAGCCCGCGGCAATCCACTGCTGGACATAGGCCTCACCCAAGGCGCGCGTTTCTCAGAAACCACAACCCTTTCGTTCTATAATAATTAAAAAAGATTGTGACTTGGTAAATTACCATTATAATTTCTTTTGATGTCAATCTTAAAATAATGTTTTTACTATATAGCATATTATGAGAAAGTCATTGGTCTGCTTAGGTGTTAAATACACATAAATTTGAAATGTATGATGATTCTAATATATATTAGTTCATGCACAGTAGTTTCAATTATTAAGAAATGATACTAATAAATAAATTTGTTATTTAAATCGGACAATATAATATCCAAAGTACTAAAAATAAGTAAAATAAATAATTAATAGACTATTAATATAATAATAATAATAATAAATATACTATTAATATAATATAATAAGTAAAATTCACACCAAACTCACTCAACTCACACCCAACTCACACCTAACTCGCACTCAACACTTAATCGCTGGATCCTTTATTTGTTTTTGCTGTTGTATATCTTTAGGAACTATTGTTATAATCTTTTGATCCACTGGTTAACATAAATTGAAATGAGTTAGTTCCTTTTCTTAATTATTTATTTTTATCTCATATGACTTGTAAAACTGCCATAATCTTCACTCTATTATTTTATATATTTTACACAGGAAGCATCTAAAATAGGAGCATTTTTGGGCCTACTTGCAAATATGGTGGACCAAGCATTCCTTCCAGTAGAAAAAGCTTGTTGGTTGTATGAAGTTGGAATCCTTAAATTGTCACCGAAAACTGCTGATAACCTAGATGTTGTCAGTACAGCTTTATGGGCTGCCAGTCTTTATATTTCATTATTACAGTGAGTATTGACAAACTATAACCTGCATATAATGTTTCATAATGTATATTAATTTCACAGTAAATAAATAAAACAAGTAGTATAACAACAGTACAAGTGTGATAGTGAAATCTAAGATTTGTATGAAAACCTTAACAGTAACTTACATATGATATATAAATTATTCTTTGGTTATTTTCGTAATATGAGATGACAGGTGTCTTACAGTGTGCACTGATTGATTACTAAATTTCGTATAAAAAATATTTCCTTATCATCATCATCAGCCTGCTGCAGTACACTGCTAGACATAGCCTGCTCCCAAAACACGCCACCTAATTTTTTCAAACTGCCCATCGATGATCGTAGCTTAATCTAGCCTATTCAAATGTAGTGTGGTATGCCTCTCAAGCTATATTACTCAAGACATGGTTTCTACTCGAGCACTAGTATTTTCCAGTAGACACTGCACTCTCGATATTTATAGAGAATATAAAACTATTTACATTATATTGTACATACTAGACTGTAAACTAAAAACAATACATATATTTTTGTATGAGTATGTCAGGTTTTTGAATTAATAAAACTATTTTAAAACATTTGGGAGTTTTTAGATATTTTACAATGGCAGTTCGTATATTTTTTGTGTATAAGAAACACTTACTTTCCTTTAATAGCAGATAGTTTCTATTTAAAACAATATGTATGCGTAATATAGTTGTGAGGAAAACAAACACTTGATTCATGAGGAAATATCCTTTGACGTAACAATATTTATCTTATGTTGAATTGGCATGCTACTGTAGGTGCAAAAGCCATTTATTTATTCACAAAATAATTTGTCGTCATAATAGTACACCAGGAAGTTCTACTACAAAATACATTTCACTACATAATAAATCTACCCATAATTTTAGGAAAAATTCTATACACCACCTCTTCCGCGATATCGAAAAGGGCGATAGCGACCTCTTCTGTATCGCATAATGTCAAAAATATCGCAAAAATGTCAAAAGTGCAAGATATATAAGTCTCTTAAGCGCATAGGTAAACAGAAAGAAGTCTTGTTCAAATGCTCGTTAGCTCAATGGATGTCGATGATTATTGATAAAATTGGAGAAGAGTTCTGACGCAGTGTCTTCAACACGTAAATAAGATGCAGAGTCTTAAACACTAATTTAAGTTTTGGCCGAGATTTGAACCCAAAACTCAAAAGTCAGTTACACGAACTAAGGGCTCATAGTGTAATGAGAATAAAATGATTAGGCTTTACTGGACATTTATTTTTTCTTAATTATCAACAGGACGTTCCGTTCGATTCGTCATCTGTGGTGGAGTCGAGACTGCTTGCAAACTTGCTCAGAAAACGGCGGGACAGAGGCACGTCGTAACTTAGATGTAAGGTTGCTCCTCCAAGCGGTCACCGCTGGCAAGCTGTTCTTGGACATCACGCACGCTGTCAGCTGCCTGCCCCAAGGTTGTTTGTGGGGCGACAGGATAGGGTCTACTAAAGTAGCAGCGATCGCTACAACTTCCTCAATTTTAGGTATTGCGTTATACTTTGCTAGAAAGCGTTTAGTAAAATAATGAGATTTTAGTTTAAATTCTCTAAAGTTTACTTTATAACATCACCCCAAAAAACAATATTATTCTTTTGAAAAACACGTACCATAAAATCGCAGACACATGACAGTATACTAGACAAATGTAGTAGAGTTCGTCTTATTGTTAGATTTTTTTGTATTCATTGCGGTTTTTGTGCCCTCCCTTTTAATTAGCTTTTAAATAACACGTATTGTGTAAATAATTGGTATGTAAATGTTTCTTTATAAAAAATATTATGTTGTATTATATAGTTATATTGTATTACACTATATTCCCAGGTAGGGTGCGATAGTGGAAGATTTGTAAATAATACATGGAAATATATCGCGTCGATTACATATGTTTGAATTTAGTTGTCAACTTGATTAATTCATCCGTCTCGTTTAACCATGACAACATTCATATTTGTGTTAATGGGGGAAATGATATATCAGATTAATCGGTTGCTAAGCAACTATAATAAAGCAATAGTATTAGTACAAACCACATGAGATTTTTCTATGAATTTACGTGCCTATAGGTGTAATATATAAGTAGGCCGGTTATTCCGGGCAAGTACCATGTTCTCGTAGAGAAACCTTAAAGGTTCAAACCCCTTCCTTTGCCACTCTCCATCTCCTGTACCACAATATTCCTCCAATTGTAATATCAGGGATAATTGTATATATTGACGTGTTATATAGTGTTTCTAATAGTGCAGTGTTGACTGTGGATTGATTACATTATTCTATACTTCCTTGTACTTGTTTTATCTTGTACATTATTCCATAATTGACAGGGTTATAGTATAAAATTTGTAGACAGTATCATAATGTAAAAAAATGTTTTTATATGTTAACGATGCCCACAATATAATGATTTATATAATACATTGTTTCAATTTACAATAATGCTACTACCTATAAAAGTGCCAATTATCCCCCTAAACACTCCCTGATATATGTATATGTATATCAGGGAGTGTTTCGTAATGATATCTTTAGGATAAATCTAAGAAACACGTGATTTTGTGTTTAACATCTAGATCATAAAATGTCCACCAAAATTCAGATTTTGAGAAACAGAAAAACAAATGTATGGTTTTTCTGTTTCTCAAAATCTGAATTCTTTATATTTATAACCGCAATATTATATTTAAAATTAATAATCAAATTTAATAATCCTTATTACAACACCATATCAATTATAAAAACATATTTCCTTGACATATGACATAACATGATCGTGGCCCGACATTTACTAAATTGATACAAAAAATACGTACTGAGAATTGTCCACATCAGTTTCAGTATCAACCTTTTACTTATTAAAAATGGAAATATAATTAGATTCCATGTGTCGTGAATACGATTTTAAAACAGACGAATTAAAAACAAACTTCGACAAAATACAATCGGAAAATACACCTATTGTGGAAATCGAACCCACGATATATGCTTCTGAGACAAAGGCTCAGAAGCATATATCTCGCTCTGTGTCATTTGGGTCGCCAGTGTCGTTTGACAATTTGTACTCAAATTGTCACGTGATGTATTAGGGGCATTGGTATGTAAACTGAACGAGGTACCGTCGCGTTCAGCATCATTTGAGTCGAGCCAAGATGAGCTTCTTCTAACTTAACTACTTACCAAAATTAGATTGAATCTGTTCAATTTATTGGTAAAAGAGGTAAACGAGTAAACATTTCGTGATAACGGTAACGGTATATATAGTATGATAATTACTGTTACCGTTGGACATATACAATACCGGAGAATCTAAAGTAAGTAAAGTTAAAATTGGCTTCAATTTTTAGTAAAATGTTGATGCACATTGCTGATTGCAAAATTATTACAATATATTATTTTTTTTTATTTATATATTCACGTCTGTCCCCCGCAGAGGTTGGCAGAGACCACAGAACTCCATCCGCTACCATTTATCGCAGCGAAACGGCTCTCCATTGGTCGTTTCTCGCCCTCGTGAGAATCAGGACGTGACGGGTGGCGAACCACGTCGCCGTCATTTTTCAACAAATTTGGTATATCCATCCAATGGCCAATAGGCCATCAATTCACCACCCACCAACCACTATACACAACACCAAACACACATTACCACTTTTCCATCTTGTATAGAAAGGAAGACAATCGAAAAGTCAGACTTTTGTTGTCTTCCGTAGAGTCTACTATACCTGAAGATGCCTCGTGTTGGGGCGAAACACGTGTTATTTACAAGATGGAAAAGTGGTAATGTGTGTTTGGTGTTGTGTATAGTGGTTGGTGGGTGGAGAATTGATGGCCGATTTTCGGTAAGTTTTTGGTTTAAGTTCCAAATAAATACACTTAATCCAGCAGAAAAACACATTATTAATTTTCTGTTATTGTTTTGCTTGTAGCGGATCTTAGCTAAGTAAAACTTTTGACTGTCCATATAGTGATGGATTTCCGCAAAGTAACGCCTGACTCCATTAATATTATTTGTCATTTAAAGTTTTTATACAGACATCGTTTTTATCGTAAAGAAAAAAGAATATTGCTGTAATATGCATATGAATTTTTAATGCAAAAAGTTTGTTCTTTTTTCAATTCATTTGTCTCAGTTGTTTTTATAATAAAATGTGGCTACCTAAAAATTTATCGGAATATTTATCTTATCTTTAATAAATGAAGATAGGATAAAAAATTCGTTCATGCTGAATGTTATGTGGATTTACCTTTATTTACTAAGATATATATTGTACTAAATAGTACACCTATTTACGTATACGGTGTATATTTGCGATGGGTTTGATGGTCGACGAAATATGCAGCCTTTTGGAATCGCACGCTAATCGGGATAAGGTATGAAAGTTTTTGTCCTGTGTCAAGAATTTCATTGTGAATTGTATGATAATTATTTATGTAATACAAACATTATAATCTATAAATTAAATTACTTGTAATATAATACATGATGTTCTCCTAGCCGATTCGCCAACGATGTCTGAGATAATTCACAAATATCATCTGCGGGGAATATGCATATATATTTTTTTATATTATATTTTTTATATTTTTGCACGAGTCCTCTGTTATGCAATAGAACGAATTTCAGACGCCCAACAACCACAAAGTAAATACATACACAGATGCAAAAAAATATTTTTTAATATTTATTTCGACTGGGATATGGACATTCAGCCTGTCGCTTAAAAGTCAGACGACTGAATCAGCAGTGGCTTAGCTATATCTTACTATAAATCAATAACTAAAATTTATTGGGAGATACGAAATCAATGTAAATTTCTCGTCGATTGTTAATTTTTATGTGTAATGACTCCACACGATTCACGATTGTTGGCCCTAAAACTACAACTACGTCGCAAGGACTCGCGAGCATAAGTTGCGCTAAAAAAGAGTGCTAAAAAAAGAACAAAAGCTCCAAAGTTGCAAACTGGGAATAAAAACGAAGAAAATAAAACTTAGCCTCGAAGGCTGCTCCTCTATTTTGAAATCATACAAGGCATATCACAACTCTAGGGTAGGGATAAGGGATCAAGGGTTCCTTAAGTGAAGGCGAATCGGGGACCAGCGCTATTGAACCGGTTTATCCGAGAGGGAGGATGGGTCAGTCAATTAACTCCCATTATCAGATATTGGATAATGGGAGTTCTCAAAGGCAAACAACGTACCCATAGTACTCCTTTTGGTATTAACTCAGAATCATAATCAATTATTTCTACACCACAAGTTACATGTTACGCGTGTGGGTTACAATAATAAAATATTTTTATGTGGTGGGCTATTACGTGAACCCTAGTTCACCCCTAGGTAAGCCTGTATCCCTGGTCTAGCCTTCCATCAATGGTCAGAGAGGTAAAAACCCTGCTTGCTCGTTCGCCTAATCTATTCAAATATGTTTCGTATATTCATTTTACAATAACCATAGGGGATCACTTTAGGCTGTACAAGCACATAAGTTTAATATTACGAACAAAACTTTTTAAAGGTACAAATACATTAAAAATATATTCGTATTCTTCATTCTCTCGGACGAAACGGTATTCTCCAAAATATTGATGTGTTATATTAAATTACTTCAATTGTTTTCATACAGAGACGTCGCATGCTCTTTTAAAACTTACCGGTAGATTATTTCAAGTTTTACAAAATATACACATGAAAAATTTCCAATTAAAAGAATCCTAAATAAACAATTTATGATTTAATATTATCATTAAATAAAGATAAACAAATGTACTGTTACTGGTACACAGGTAGTGTCGCTGGTGAGCTACACACTAAAATTGTGGGGCGCAACCTCAAAAAGCCCTCCATTATTGACGGCGAGCGCGCGCCTTGTCGCCGCACGTGCTACACTACGACTTTTTGACGACGCCGCTGCGATCAGAGTATTCCTCAATTACGGACTTGGGAAACAAGTAAGAAAAATATAATTTTATGTAATGTATATTAAATATATAATTTTAATGAAGGGTAGCAAAACGTTATAGCAAGTTGGCCCATCTTCAATAATATAAAATAGTATTATAGACAACATCAAAATAATTAAAAAAGTAACAAGCAACTTAGCCTTAACAATGCAATTTCAATTATTGTAAAATCTATTATTTTATTTCGTACTTTAATGCCTTATATTTAATTGGATTAACGTTTAAAATAATTTTTCTAAGATATTTTATTAAAATGAATGAGGATCTTTTCTCAATCGCAGAGTATATTTTTAATTCTTATTTCGAATAGCATAAAAATATATTAGGATTTGTTCCTTATATGTATGTACATATAAGGAACAAACTTCGTTTTATACAAGCTGAATGGAGCGCACTTAGAGTTGTAAGATAATTTTGGATTCTCGATCGACCTCAGGCTCTGTTCAAATATTGATTGTTATATGTTACAAGTATAATGTATCTATTATTATACGTATATTAACAGGTTGTATATGATTTTAGAGAAAAGAGTATAAATAGACATTAAAAGTTCAAAGATAAATAGTTTTCAATGAATTGAATTATGAAAAAGTTTATTTTTCATTATATTAAGTTTATACGATTGATTTTTTAAAATCAGTAATGGAAATTTCTTCTCAGGATGGTCCATACTGGGGTTGTCTCGGCGTGTCCAATAATGTGTTCACATTGTGTTACTTACAAGCGGAAAAGTTGCTGTTTTTGCTCGATACTGGTGTGCTAAAAGTTTCGCCGGAACTGGCTGAACGAATACGAATAGCCCACAAACTATTCTGGTCCCTTTACACGTTTGTTAGTTTTATTAGGTAAGGAAATTACAATTTACTCACAAGAGCTTAAAAATAGACCATTTACAAACATATTTCGTTACTTTTTATAAAATAAAGAAATTATAAATACTATACGATTACAGCGATAACAAAAATCGTTTTTTTCATATTTTTTTAAATTTGAATATTTGTAGCTTTTGTATCGGTATTTACTTATCTTACTATTCTGACTGTCATTGATTTTATAAAACATATTTCTATATTAAAATAACTTTGATTATTTCAGATCTCTTCGTGCTTTGCATTTATCAGCACAAATGCTGAAGTCTCCTACAAGAGCTAAATGCGCAAATGCGCGTTTCATGCAGGCATCTCTCATCAGCACAAAATTACTGCTGGATGTAATACATACCGTGAGCTGGCTGCCCAGGTCTTGGTTATGGGGCAGTGCTCTTACCACGGCACAATCTGCTGCCGTTGCTACCGCCGCTAGTGTTTTTGGACTTGTGATGCATTTTCATGGAAAAAGGCTACTACCGCGATAGCATTGTATGTTGTGAAATATGGGGAAATGCCTGTCACTACCTCAGAATCAACCTCATTTAAAAATAATAAGAGCTTTATTATAAGAGATATAATATTGAGATAATATCGAATCGAATATTCTACAATCACACTGACATGGAAGCAAAATGATGATATAGAAGTTATTTACGTACCGTATTACTTTAGGCAGTATTTTGAACATGAATTTAGGTATCATTTATTGCAAACAGTGCAATGTACATATATACTAGGCGGTCTCTGAAAATGTCGAATACGACGTTGACGGGTAGTCTTAAAGGGAAGCAAATTGCAAATAAAAACATACAAAATATGTCAACGCACGATAATTAAACTGCCATGAATACAAAAACTGAAAATATGAAGTACATTTTTTTGTTTATTTAAATAACGTTTTAATGTATTTATTATGATTGATTATGTTATTAAGAATTTGGAAATATGCTTAAGCATAATGTGTACATACATAGATAATTTATTTCTTTATTTATTTATTGGTGCTACAGTATTTATATAACTTCTTTGTTGGTCTTTCTGTGAAGTGCTTATTTAATAGCATTTTATTCATAAGCGTTTTCATAAAATTGTCATCTAATAATTGTTACTAATAATTTTAAACTTGGAAATCGGATTTTGCCCTTAATTATAGTATAGTTACTTAGGTATGATGTAGATAATATGTGTATAATGAAACCTCCTTTGTGCCAAATTTCAATCTTTTAAATTAAATAAATACTTTAGTAATAATAAAAATAGTAATAATTTTCTTTGTTAATTGAATTAAAATTTTAGTCAATTTTAACAAGCCTCATCATTATCAAGTATTTAACACTCTGTAGAATTTTTCCATAATCGCTAAACGGGATACTCGAATTGGCCCTTGCCAAGGCGAACATGCAACCATGTAAATATGGAGGCACTACAACAACATTGCTTTTGAAAAGGGTATAAGAATAGGGTGATGAGAGGAAGGTTGAAGTAAATATTAGGTTGAGGTCGCATTAATCACTGATATGAGTGCAATAAAAAAAATTACTACTGAGAAGTCGATCTTTAGTGGGAGTGTGGGAACTTCCTCATTCGAACTGCAGACGAAGTTGCCGGTAGGATGTCTCTGCTACTAAAACCTATGTTTTTAAAAAAACCCTGGAGTTGGATATACCTAAAATCATGCGCTGCTCAGTAGCCATCCAGTTCTAGTCGGATGGGTATCGACTCACGTGAAACTTTTGCATTCAAGGCCTTTACGGTGTTTTCAATGTCTTCAAACTGGATACGTGATTGTGCACTGCTCGTCAAAAATAGATCGTAGTGGGAAATGCTTTCGTTGTGGTCATCTCGGCCACAAGGCGGCTACATGTGTTTCAGGCTGCATGTTGGGAAGTAAGAAGTGCTCTCCACCAAATGTAAAGGTGGAAAGCGGGCTAATCAGACTCCGGTCACTCAAGCCGCCACTAAAATCATAAATCTATCATTATTGGTGTATTAACGATAATGTCTAATTACATTATCCGTTTACTTTATCATTTTGTGATAGATAAGGGCAGTTACGAATATCATAACATGTTATCAACTACGTGTCATTTTTTATTTCTTTCTGACGTTTACTTGAAATATTATTGTAAAATGGATGGTCACTTTCATTGCTGTGTTTTTCGCGGCATAAATAAATTTTTATGGGACGGATAGGATTGAATCGACCTGTTCCTCCCTTTTGGGTCCTTGCTCGTATACGCCACTACTGTAGTATAATATATTTCGCCAAGTAGATCCAATGAAACTCCGTGTGATAATCGTATATACCCGTATTAACTATCACTAAGGAACTCTAGCAGGTAGCTTATAACTATAACATTAGGTGTTGAAAACTAGACGATGTATATAATATTGTATAACGCAGAGAACAAGCTTCTCATGATTAAAAACAGTTAGCTAACAATAATGAAACGTCTATAGAGAGTCAAATATTCGGGCTTCATATGAATACTTCAAAAAGCAATGACAAATGGTCAAAACAACCAGTGAAAATAGAAGGAAGACCAATAGAGTATGTGGACGAATATGTGTACCTCGGCAAACTAGTTTCTTTCGATGGGAAGAGTAATGAAAACGAAGTAGATAGAAGAATAAACTTAATTTGGAATATACTTTACTTGAAAAATAACTAGGAAACTAAAAAAATTTAACTTGGAAAATACTGGGTACATAAAGAAACCTTAAAAGGAAACTACAACTTGGAAATAAAAAGAATGTGATGGACTCCTGCATGCTACAAAGTCTTACATATGCAAGCCAAACATGGGTGTATAGTGAGAAAGTAATGAACAAAATATTGTCTAGCCAACACGCAATAGAAAGAAGCATTTTGAAATTGCAAAGAGTACAAAGGATGAGAAATGTAGAAATTTGGAAGAAAACGAAAATAAAAGATGCTCTCGAGTACTGTCTAAAAAATAAATGGAAATGGGCAGGGTATATTGCGAGATGTAGAGATAATAGGTGGACCCGCAAGATAACAAAATGGCTGGGTCAAACAGGAAAAAGGAGTATAGGAAGACAAAGGAAAAGATGGGCAGACGACTTTCTAGAAACAGCAGGGAAAAACTGGATGAGCCAAGCTCTAGACAGAGAGAAATGGTGGAAGATGGAAGAGGCTTTTACCCAAAAAAAGTACCACACAAAAGGAAAAGGTAATCTTGCAAAACCTAACAAAAAAGTGTGGGAAATAAAGCTTTAATAATATTAATACTAATAGTAATAGAACGTCTTGACAACTTAATATTTTTTCCTGGCGTCCTTACGGTGTTGCTAGCAGAATTTTGTACATACGCCACAAATTTAATCCCATTGTTTGTCTTTTTTGTGAATGGAGTGAAAAAGCATGCATCTTCGTTAACATCTAACTGCAAAACAGGGCTGATTTTATATATGCTCGTAGTCGGGAAAAGGCACCATCAACGCCATCTATTCCTCGACGTACTTTGATTGTCGATTTAGTAATACAAAGCGGATGAAGCAAATGGCGCTGTTACACATGGTAATATCTGCCCATGGGTCCTGTTCGAGGCGATTATGGGAGAAAATATCAAACGGGCAGTAGTGCGTCCCTGAGTAAAAACCAATCTACGATTTCCAATCTGCTTACCAAGAATGAAGATTACGGCAACACCCCTCATTTGTAATGGATACAAATACCAATAAACCACATTTACTACTGAATTGCTACAATTGTATTGATTGTATGAATGATTTAAATTATTTGACTGATATTTGTGACTACAAACAAGCAGTATCTAAAATACAAATAAAAATACAATTGAATATACAATTTGTTTATTTATAAAATATTATCCAATATCACAAAATACTTGTAATGTTCCAAAGGAATTAAAGTATAGAAACATGTTAGTAAAAAATATTTAGAACCCAGTTTGAAAATTTGTGAACCCGTTAAATAATGTTGAGATCCAATAACAATTTAAACTTAACGTTCTTTGTGTGCTACAAAAAATAGTAATTGTATAGTAATCTAAGGATGTATGGCTTAATTAAAAAAGGCGCAATAATATGAACTCAGAGGTGCTTTTTACAATTGCGTACATAATATACAATATGTATATAATATACAAAAAAATGATATGCTTTTTCTATAAACAACTTTGTTAACAGGTAAGTTATACAGAATATGCACTATTATAGGACTGATTTAAGTAGCGAATGGTCTTTACGTCTATGATACATGATTTACGATGTAATATGTGAGAGACAACGTTCTTGGTTGTTGAACAAATCCAAATTTATCAAGATATTTGTAAATTTATAGTACAAACAGTGAATGTAGTGTATTTTCTTTATAACTATATACATTGTATGTAACTTTGTATGGTTGTGTGGCTGAGATCCGAGAACGCGTCGAAGGGTTATGGCGATATAAGTAGATGCTGTTTGGATGATGTATTTGCACTGTACAATTTTTGTTTCGATTATTTCCTAATTTAATATTAACAATATGTTTTAACCCACAGATCCTAAATCACAAATTTATCGACAGTTAATATAAATGACAGTGACATCTGTGGGAACGAAGATGTACCCTTTGTAAGCCATCTAGTTCGAGAACTAAATTGTTTGTTTATAATGTTCACACGATATAAGGACACTTACTAAATAGCTGTGAGTGTAAAGCCTTTTCTTTAAAGCTATCATATATGTATTCAAATGAAAATAGTTAATAAATTACATTTAGCTAAGGGTGGCCCCCTTAGCTAAATGTAATTTATTTAGGTTGGTTTTTTTACAATGTATTTTTCGTACTTTTCTACTAAATATATTTTAGAGTGTTACGTTTATGTACATTTAAAGACACAGATAAAAGTAATATTATATAAGGACTGGACTACAATTACACACTTTCTTTCTGTTGGTGGCTTCCAAGGATAAGCTAGGCCATTTACGCTACGGTAAAAAAGAATCACTTTAAATTTTTTTGACAAAAATCGAGCTAGAGTATGGTTCTATGACATAAAAATAATAGTATAATACACATACAATACGATAAAACTACAATAACATAAAACAAACTATTTATTATACACGTTAAATAACGACTACCTTGGTAACATTTACATTATTATTATTATTTATTTTCAAAAACGTTACAAAATTTCTGGCTCAATGATGATCAAGAACGTTATTAGTGATCGCTTACAGAATTCACGTACTCTCACTAGGCGCTAAATCTAGCTCTTCCTGGAAGTACGCTTCATTCCCTGGATACAGTTTGATGGCCAGTCTCGGTAGCAGTCTCGCAGATGGTGATTTACCCCAAGAAGCCTCAGGTGCACTAGTCCCCAGCACGCCGGTGCAGGCAACCTCGTAAGACTTTGCAGTCTCAGTGTTACTGTTAAGAATGCACTGAGCGAGACGACTGAGTAAACGAATTCTGTGGAAATCAATACAATTAAAGATAAAAAACTTTTGTTACATTACATACAATTTTAGTTAGTAGATTTACTACAACTTAACAAATATATAAAATATAATATAGATAGAAAGTATGCTGCAGTTGTTATTATGTTTAATTATCTGTATATGTTTTTTACTTTTACTTTTGAGATTATATTAATTTACTAATTTACCAATAGATACCGCTACTGTGTATTGTTATAGTTCTTTGTATCGCGATGTATTTACCGAACTTTTTATGTACAATTAACAGGGATAAGCGGCTTACAGGGGGGCGCCAGATTAAACAGGGTCTAGATTATCGCGTGTCCACTATAATAATGAAACATAAGTATTAGCCCGGTACAGAATGGTCCTTCGAACCGGATCACCAACATAACACAACATAACATAACATAAAACCAAAAATTAATAAACAACAGTTAAATGGAAATGCATAACTTATACGTTTTCTGCATTATCGGTTCCAGATATTGACGGTCCGTCTTCTTCGAAATTTGATTCGAAATGCACACAGAGAATTGAAGTGACAATGAGTTGGTTACATTTGTCGAGTTTTATCCAAATCTTAAAAATCTGAGGCTGGAAAAAAGTTGGTCGACGGCCCGCCCGAACCCTAATACCTACCGGCATTGCCCTCGAACAAAAAATGGTGACAAGTGCAAACACATTATCAAATAAATCCAAAATGGCGGAATACAAGATGGCAGCCATACAAAGATAAAATCGTCATTTATTCCCGATTTCCTCCCGGTCCCGTCGTCTCGAGGGAAAATATAGTATACTTATGAAACAGTGCCACGACTAACTGACAAACGACGTACAACTTAAACCAGTGTTTCTGGAACCGCTCTGAGACTCCGCTTGGGTCATATCGCTTTATTTTCTACATAAGTAACATTCTACAAATCTAAAACTGATTAATAAATTGCGTCGCGAAGTAATGTTTATTATTTTTTTACAGTAATTACATGTCATTGATAGCGTTTTTGTACTGGTGCAATCATCATCATCAATGCAGACATACTAGTCTACACCGGCTAAAAAGTGCCATAGATTCCCAACCTTTTATAGTCCTTTACAAGAAGAAATGTTTATTAACACTATAATAATAAGATAAACATTTACGGCTATGACGGCTAGATAAAACGTTTTTTTTTTATGAAAATAGAGGTATTTCATAACACCCCCATATGCGTTTGGACCCGTCACCCGCTCTCAAAAGCTCCAGCGCCCACTACGGGGAGGTACCACCCCATTAGGAACCTATGCTTTAGGCCCTAGTACTTCCAGACTAGCAAATTGCGAATATATTTAAGCAATGGCAATACTCACCGAGGGGTGGCACAGTTAGCAGTAGTTTGCATGGTAACCACCTGCAGAAGCGAGCGTCGGGGTTCTGCCCCCCAACGCTCCAGCAACGACTGAGCTGCCTCTGCGCACTCACGTTCTGCTTCATCTCTCGCTGTGTCATACAGCCTTGCAAGGCGACACGCCACACACGTCCATACTGCTACGATTGGTTCATTCCCTGTACTGCAAATATAATTATCTTTCTTTTTATTCGTTTGCACTTTTGTCAGAGTGGTCATGGTTGTCACGGTGATGGCTTACTGTAATTTCCGTTGCCTTTCCTCGAGCAACCATTAAAGCATGCACCAATTTCTACTAAGGAAGCTTGAACATGACGACCGATTGGCTCAGTGGCGGGACCCTCCGTCCGCGGAGTCAATGGTCGCGGGTTCGATTCCCGCATCTGAATAAATATTTATATGTATTTAATAATGTTTATTCCGAGTCTGGTAACCCCCCTAGTCCGCATTTCCTTTCCTGCCCCTTCCTTTCTTCTCTATCCTTTCCCTTCCTCTCCGTCAATCCACGGTCTACCGTGCCAATGGATGCGTGGCTAGGGGCGAGCCTAGTCGCAACGGTGCCGATCGTCCCGGGATCGGACTCTGCTGTGGCTGACCTCCATCCTCCCTTGCGGCTCGTGGGATTCACTAAGACGAATTTAACATACCTAATTTATTGAAAATGACGGCGACGTGGTTCGCCACCCGTCACGTCCTGATTCTCACGAGGGCGAAAAGCGACCAATGAAGAGCCGTTTCACTGCGATGAATAGCAGCGGAAGGAGCTCTGTGGTCTCTACCAACCCCTGCGGGGGATAGGCGTGAATATATAATATATAAAAAAAAGCTTGAACATCTGTACTCATAAATACAGGCTTCTAAATATTTGCGATGATATTCACGTCAGAAATTTCTTGGTTATGCACCTTAAGAAAAAGACCTGATCCGTACATCCCATACCCTTTTTAAACCCATTGTTTGGCTTGCACACTCCATATCTTGCTTTCCGTCTCTTATAATAACACGTTTAATCAAAACTTTTGCATACAATTTTCCGACGACACTGAGTAGGCTGATGCCCCGGAAATTTTAGACAAGGCCAGGTTAAGATTACCCTTAACCAGCGGGCTTACATTGGGAGAGTGATGAGTTTGAAGGAAGCAAGGAAAATATGCCAAGATCGTAGCAGATGGAAATCTGTGGTCTCTTCCTATCCATACTGGAAACAGGCGTGACGATATGTATGTATGATATTCACGTCTATCTATTAAAATTTTATATAGAATGGAAGAAAGCAATCAACCACTTCGTAGACATCTGCAACACTATAGAGGTTGCAAAAAAGTTGCAGGCCTTTAAGAAATATTTAGGTTTCTTTTTTTAAAGGTCCAATCGGCTTAATTTAAACACGATATTGAGGATTAGGTATTTATCGAAAATCTAGATTTCGTGCTGTGAATTATAATTAAAACTATATAGGGTTTTTAATGACATATTTGCCCAGTTCGCTATTTACAACGCATACTACTTTTGTAAAGTACTTTGCTGGTGTACGAATTTTAATTTTAGAATAATTACCCACACAGAAGAAAAAGCGAAGATTTATCAAAAATCTAGCATTCTTATTTTATATTTATTTTTACTAAAAATCATGGTTAGAAATTACATAAAACGCTATCATATAGTATTAAAACTTTCGAAGGCACCAATTGTGATAAAGTTAATTATTATTATATAAGATAAAGCAATAATTGCATTATTTGTAAATTTTTGGGATTAAATGAATATGAAAATGAATGAGAAACTTTAAACAAAAAACTTACAATAGTAAATCCGGCGAAGCTAGTGCTTGCATCACGTGTTTCGCTGGCGCGGGTTCCCTTGAAGGCAACATCGCGTACGCAGCGTACAGGCGCTGCCGCACCGCTAGCGATACACAACCGTCGCTCGGCGTCCACGCGCACGCACTCCAACGCTCACGAAGCTCCACCCACCTGCTCTCTGCAAAGAATGCAAAGGTAACATGTTATCACGTTGTTACTTTTTCTTATTAAATTAGGGATGGGATATACGGAATAAACATATTGTTATATATAAGATATTATATATAAAAACAAATTAAATTTTTTTTACTGTCCCGTATACGTTCCTAAAGAATTCAATTTTTTTAGAACGTGTTTCTTCTTTTCAGATAAATCCATATTATAATTTTATAAGTTTTCAAATAATACATAAACAGGAGATATCTATAACGGGAATTACATTTGGTTCATTAATATTTTATTAAAAAAACATACTAGAGTTTGTGCAAGTTCGACTGGTTCGTCCCACCTGTACTGTCTTACGATGCCGAAAACTAGATATTGACAGTCGTCACGCTTCACAAGCTAGCAAATTATTTTTGGAGTTCCTCTGGTAGATATCAATCGGAATCAAAAAATCCACCGGAGAACCAAAGTCACTGATATGTGTAGATCTCCGAGTCAGCAACCTAATTGGAAGTGGATTGGTCGCCTTTTTTTGAACAACCGACAACCGCTGAAGTGCAACAATCTGCGCTAGGCGGCTTGCAGAAACTGAATTGAGAAGGCGTAGACTGCTAGTACTGATGGTGTTGGTTGTGCAAATTAATCGAAGTGAAAATTAATATTGTATTTATTTTTATCAGTATACTGAAAACCCTGGATAATAACGTGAGAATGAAATAAAATCTGGTTAAAGAGAGATGCATGAACTGACCAGGTTGTGCAATGTGGGCACGTGCGATGGCATCGGCGAGGGTGGCGAAGTACTCGAGCGCCGTGAGTGACGCTACTGCGGACGCACATGCGCCCCGCATCCGAGCGTTTGTCTGTCCAATCCACTGCTCCCACACCTGTTCCCAGATCGTTCAAATATAATATAAACGACAACAATTTACTGGACTAACAAAAGTTCTCTCTGATTTTCATCTATTCCGTAGTTTCAAAATAGTGGTGATAAACTAACCTTGACTAACCTTGCTCCCTTTCTGTTTTATCATTATATTTATTTATTTGTTTGTTAAATATTATACATTATATTTGTGGTTCTGTTATTGCTCTGGTTCTGTTTTATCATTATATTTATTTATTTGTTTGTTAAATATTATACATTATATTATATAATAATTTTTTTAATATAATGTATTATTATAAATTATATTAAAAAAATTTGCTCATTTTCTCATATAGTCTAATTATTAGTGCCTTTACTTTACTAATAAAAAATTCCGGCATTTCTTTAAAAATACTGGGTGTTTCTAAAGAAATGCCGTAATAATTTATTTATTTTGTATTGTGGTGGAACGCACACTTTAACAGATGTTGGCAGAATAGCCAGAGCTATAGTTAACCAACTACAGTATAAAAGCTGAGCCAACGTCTATTTTTTGGGGCATTAATGTTAATTTTAAAGTATTCCGAAAATTTGTGTAGTACTTTACTCTAATTTTAAGCTTAATTTTTATTTTGGTTGTTACTTGTGATGTTGTTTGCATTGTGCCTCAAATAAACAAGTTATCTATCTACCTATTATAACTTTTGATCTCATAAAGTAACAAGTGTTGGTAATTTTTTTACGAAGATAGAGAAACGAGCAAGGTAACCTGATGGTATGTAACCACCTACGCTCAGAGGCATTCGCAGTACTAAAACACTGTAGATAGGTTACCTGGTTTATTTCAGGGTAAGGTCGTGAATAATGAAAGGCAAAGGAATTGCACCTCAAGATCTGCAAGATCTCTAAACAAGACCGTAAAAGACGATCTAGCGCTACGTGTTATAGGTATGGCGAGAAAGAGTACTTGAGTTTTAATTGCCCGAAAGCACTACACCAACGAAAATTTCCATGAGGATGTGCGAGGTAATTATACTCGGAAAATATAAATATCTGTAGCCCATACATAATTAACCCGATGCGGGGAATGAATCCGCGACCACTGATGCCATAAGCGGCAATGCCGCCTCTAAGCCAACCGGTCGTCAAAGAGTATATAGACAACTTACAAGTTTATTGTTGTAATGACGCAACAGATAGAAAAGCCTAATCGAAGAAAAATTTAAAATTATATGCATTTTAAAAGTAAAAAAGAGTTGTGGGTATTAATAATTTATTACATGAGTAATAAAACAGTGAGTAAGTCAAGTTTCTAACTTTAGCCTACCGTAATTAAAGTGTTTAAGTAAACATACGTACAGGCAAAGCAGCACCAGACGCGGGTTCCATGCACATAATGATAATTGCACGGCTTAACAACTCTTCTATCTCTCCTTCAGATGGTGCTATCTGCGGTGCTAGAATGATTAAATAGACCCTTGTAAACAATGCTTTATGAACGAGTGAAAAAAGTCCGTTATTATGTTTAGTTGTTGCTAAACTGTATATTTGAGTAAGTATGATTTTTATTTCGTACATACATATCGTCACGCCTGTCTCCCGTAGGGGTAACCAGAGACCACAGATCTCAATCTGCTACGATCTCGGCATACTTCCCTTGCTTCCTTCACACTCTTTATTCTCCTCTTGCAAGCACGCCGGGTAAGGGTACTCTTGACCTGGCTTTTCTTAAAAACTTGAGCAATTTGGCCAAGGTATGTTTTCCGTGGTCTTCCCCTACCGACTCGACCGATTTTCATTTCAATAAGTTATTAAACAAAGAAATCAATACAAGTATACAAACATTTTAAAGCTACAGTTTCTATTAATTATAAAATCACTTTTATCAATATTTTTTCGTTATTGCCTACGTAAAATCATTAAGGAGGTTCTCTTTCACTTTAACATACAAAAAAAAAATAACTGATAGAGCGTATATTCCTCATATATGCCTACCTAGATCTGTGAGCGTATCGAGTAAGTATTTAGTATGTGCAGCCACGTGGCAGAGTATCGCCGGCGCTGCTGTGGCACGTATTAGCTGCGACACGCTGCGCGCACGCTTCCCGCGGGCCGAGCGCGCGCACACGGTGTCCACTGACGCCTCCGGATGTGAACATAGTTGACTCGCAAACAAAATCAACCTATATGAACCAAACAAACTATTAATTTTTTTGACGCAGCGATACAAAATGGATCGTGGCCTTCGAAAAGATCATACGCCACCATGCTCTGTCCTGCGCCACCTCCTGCCAGTTACTGATTTGAAAGTTGCCCAAGTCCTGGATCTGGAGCTACTCACAGGACGGCTTCCAGTTTGGCGTCGCACATACGCTGTCTTCACCGCGCGATCCTATCTGGGTTGGGCCACCAGATGCTCGTTTTCGCCAATTGCCATCATCTCTTTTGGTTGAGCTCAGGATCTTACGGAGGAATTTTCGTTATGCGACTAGAAATTTTTACCCTTCCTTTAGCGTTAGTGTCCAAGCCTCACAGCAATACGTTAGATTGCCGATTAATAGTATTTTATAGGTAGATTTGGTAGTAGTATGAACTAAACAGAGTACATAATAGAACAGCACGTTCTTTTTCTGGCATAATAGTGTGGATATAAAACATGTCGTAAGTACATAAATTTTCCATTATCCATATTTATTTTATATACAAATTATCCATATACATTGAAATGATCTTTATTTAATGAAACATATTATAAAATAAACATTCTTCGATAATTATCAATAGAATTAAGTAATTTTGATCGTAAACACAAGACTCAAAAATTAATAAAATTCGTCGTTTTAACGATATGTTTTTAATTATTCACTCGCTCAAAAGTCACAAGTGTCATTGTGTTGTGTTCTCTAATTCATTAGCAACATGTACAAAATATATAATTTCTGGTAATTTTTATTAATAATAAAAAAAGTTGTATTTTCTTAGTTTAATATGAAGCGTTCCACCAGAGAATAGTGTTAATTTTAACTAAGCTACCTGAACTGCGGTATTTCGTGATACGGTAGCATCGTATTATAGTGATCGACGAAAAATTGCTCCATAGCTTCATCTAATGCCGCTTCAGGCAATCGCCACCATGGCAGCCGATTTGCTTCCTCTAGAGTCTGGTAAAATAAAAATTATATTACTTTCTCATATTCGGAGGTGATAAATATGAATCACCCACAAAAATAATAATACAACGGATAATTTGAATTTGAATAGATAAATACATAATGAGCTAACATTTGCAATAGTTCGTGAAATTGGGCGCACAACTGTGATTGTAAATCAGAGCAGTCGAATCCCACTGTTCTGATCTACAGTCACAGTTGTGCCTGTAGCTGTCAGGGCATTAATGGTAAACAAATACTAGAAGGCAAATGTTATCATATAACGTTTTATTTGTAACATTTTTAACCCTTTGAGTACGCGCGCTCTTTCCACCGCGACACTCCTGCTATACGAGGTGACGACGACAACGCGCACATAGCTCATGGTCAGTTCTCCGTTATCATGGTGAGTTATCTCATTAATATCAATTAATCAACGCAGATATGAATGTAGAAAACAATTGTTCAAAAATTGAAGAGTCTTAGGTGTTTTATGCATATATGCTAAATATATTTTCAACACACAGGTCATCAGATAAACGGCACATATATCCATCACGCGTATCCGAAAGGATTAAAGGAGGAGTCAGTAATGGCGGATGCACTTCCCGGATGAGAATATTGTCTGACCTATAGGTATTTATTCCGAGTCTCGGTGCTCCACCGATCCACCTTGTACAAGCGTGATGGGTTAATGTCAATTTTTCCAATAATAGAGAAGCCCATAACCAGTAGTGGCACAGTAGTACAGTGTAAAAAAAATATTAATTAATATAATATTATATATAAATATCCCTTAGTCACGCCATAACTTAAGAACGACTTAACGAATTTCATTCATCTTTTTTTTTTGTTTCCTAATACTTTGTAGAAGGTTCTGATGGAAAAATAATTGAGAAAATTGAGCAGGAACTTGAAAATTTTCAGAAAATATAATGACTATTAAAACGTTGACAGTTCGCTATGGATTACGCGCGTTTGACAGTTCGCTTTGAACTTCGCGCGGTTGACATATATAAACACTAAGTTTTATTTAATTAAGGTTCGAACTGATTATTAATAGTTAAGATAACTTTTTTTAATTAAGGTTCTAATTAATATTAATAGCTAAGACAGGTCAACATCTCTCGAGTCAGCTAGTAATTAATAAAACTCTTACCTGTGAAGGCAGATGCAACTGCGGAGAAGTAAATATAGACAGCAAGGCAGCGAGATGTGGTGCCATCTGCTCGTCCGGAGCGCCCCGGAGCCAGGACTCTGCTGTGACGTCAGCCCAGGTTGCACTGCACCAGTACGTTAGTTCTTTATCAGGACTCCGGCTAACCTTCAAATATCGACAACATATCAATAATCAGTTAAAGTTGGTATAATTCCCAATGATTTTCGAGTTGGAAAAAAAGTGTGTACTAAAGCTCAACGCCAAACAAGACGAGATTAAGGTCAGTCTACCGGCGGCCATGCATTATAATTATGTAGGGGGAGTATATTAGCTATTTGAGAGCACACCAACAAAATTTTTTTTGTTTTAAAATTGATATATGATGATAGAGGATGACCAAGGAAAATATACATACACCAAATTGCCAAAGTTTTTAGGAAAGGCCAGGTTGAGAGTGCCCTTAACCGGCGGGACTGCATGAGGAGAGTGATGAATGTGAAGAAAACAAAGAAAGTATGCCGAGATCACAGCAGACTGAGATCTGTGGTCTCTCCCTACTTCGACGGGAAATAGGCGTGACGATATATTATATGTGTATGTATTTCTGGAGGGATGGACATTAGCCTACTACGCTTGTACAAGGTGAATTAGCGCAGCAGCAAGACTGGGAATAAGTACGAAATCGAACCCGCGACCAATGAATCCGAAAACGGGAGCTTCGCCACTGAGCTAATTAAGTCGTCATCTGTGTTATGCTTACTTGCAAAGCTAACGGTAGACAACTGGCCTGCATCCACTGGTAGCGCGACCACGGCAACGTCAGCAACGCACGGAACTGCATGTGGCCGTCGCGTGCAGCGTGCGCGCCCGAGCTCACATAGGTGTGCACCGTCCACTCCCACACGTGACGGAGTATGTACGAATCGGTCCCTATACCGCAATTGTAAAAATGACCGGCTAATTGTTTGTTGTGAACAGGCAATAACATCGGATGTCTATGAAATTTACTAGTATGACGACGCTTCAGCGCCGAGAGTAATTTATCTTTGTCAAGGATAAAGAATGAGTCATTTTAGCCATCGACAAAGCGCGCGTTATCTGTGTCGTAAACAAAGAGTGGGTTGTCTTTGTGCGCCCCTTTAGCGGAGCGTCGTATGGATGTAGGGCGGCCATATTCGACACAGTTCGAATTGAGGCGCCGCCAGCGCACCGTGTCTGCGACGAACCGCTAATTGTTCGATTAAATAAGTTATTTGTGTCTATGGTGATTTCTATCTAAAAGTGAAGTGAAATGTATTGTAGTAATTATAATCTATTGTCAGTGAGTGTATCATTGAGTTCGATTCCCATCGCCGTGCCCACGATTCTCAGGATGAATACTGGTGAAAGCTCTCCTGGGTTTATAAGTATTTATCAATCTATTCTAAATATTTTTTGTTTTACGGGATAGGAAAGCAAACGAGCGGGCGTTTCACCTGATGGAAGGCAAACAACGCTGCTCATAGACATTCGTAGTACCATAGACATTGCAAAAGCGATGCCGGCGTTTAAGGGAAGTATAGGCTTGTTTTTTGAAGGTTCCAGTGTCGCATCGGTTCGGAAATACCGTTGGAGGTAGCTGGTTCCACAAGATTGTGGTGGTAGTAGCATTTAACAATAGAGTGTATTCTCATAAGATATTTTTAAAAGGTATTTATTTAATATAAAAGTATTATGTAGGAATGTTTATGCAAAGTGAAAACTTAAATATGACGATGAATATTAAAACTTAAATATAACGATTGACCTGCATAACATTGTTATAACTTGTAGACATAGCATTCTACAGCAACATTTATTCTTAACAACCTACACAATAATTTTTATAAGAAAATACTTTTCTTTATGGAAGACGACAGAATTCGATTTCTCTCCTAATTGTTGAATGCAGTTTTCTTAACTGCAAAATTGACGGCATGTTTTGGTAACAACAATCTTTACTTTTAATAGTTTCAAGTTTTTTCATAATGAATTATCACAATGGATCACCCGAATAATTATAACAGTTTTTTTAATATTAATTTTATTTTGGAATTATTTTTATTAGTATAACTGAAGGTATTTACCAGGGCACTCTTCCATGGTTAGCTCGATTGCATGTAGGAAGCGCTGCAGCATAAGTTGATAAGACTCCGAGCCGTTTGTGGAAGGCAATAGAGGGTATGAGCTATGTGGGGAAACCCATGGTCCCCATGCCTCGCGAAGCGATGACCATGCGAACCATGATGCTATATTGAAAAATATATTATCACAAATTATTATCAACTTTTTCTGAAATTCAAAGTCCTATATATTACGCGTTTTCGTTAGGCTCTTCCAATTGTTGCAGTCGGCAGCCAATCCAACTACTTCCACGGAACTGGAGGACTTGTTCGGCTTCAGTTGGTCGAACCATCTCATCGGGGATCTACCCCTGGATCTGTTCTCAACGTTTGAAGAGATGATCAATTTCTCCAAGTTTTCATCTCGGTGGCGCATGCGTTCATAAGATAATTTTGACAATTCGATGTCGCATAAACAAAAACATAAGAGGCTATAGCTTGATCCTTTTGTATTGTGCACTAAATAAAAGTTCATCATCATCATTTAAAAAGTTCTGAAGAAAGCCATATATGAATTGGTCGTTTTGAGGTATGTAACGTTTGTTATATAGTTCAAACTACAGTAGCTTTTATTGATAACAGGATAATGAATATTAATTAGGCGTAAATAAATATATAAGTCAGGGCAAAGTGGCGAGAAAAAAGTGAAAATATAAACTGACTGCTATATTAGAACAATTTTACAGGTGCAATGTCCATTTTCTTGCATTAGTTAGATACTGACATGTGGGGCGGAAGTATCTGCAGACATCATTCACATCATCATTGTTCATATGCCCATCAGCGATAAAGATTATTTACCATCAAGTATACCATTTGATGAATACAGGTGTTTATGATTCCCAATAACGGACTGTGGAGTATAAGCAATGAGGATCCGACACTCTTTGACGCCACGCCACCCATATCCCCAGACAAGCCCTCAACTGGAACTCTCAGGGAAAACGGAAACGTGGACGTCCAAAACTAACATGGCGGTTAGTTTTATTATTTTTTATTATTTATTCCGCACAGAAATATTGAAGTGCAGAAAATCTGCCTCTCCTGGAGCGAAGTAAAGCGCGTGGCCTCCGACATAACGGAATGGAGAAAGATCGTGTCTGCCCTATGCCCCACCAAGAGAACTTAGGATTCAGTAGAGACGAAGAGTACCGCTTGCTGTTTGACCTTTTCTTCATCAAAGAAAAGTATAACACTGAAGTATCTTATTCAGTTACTTTATAGTAAGTTTTCACCTCTTTCTGGGTTGTGACCTAGCGCGCATGTAGCGGCGACGAACGCGCGCTGCAGCGAACTCAGTACGAGCGCGGTGTACTCTGCATACGGTTCGTAAATATTCGTGTCGCTCTGGATAACTCCTCGAGCCTCCCACCAGATGACACCGAGCTCACGTAGCAAGTTACCTAACTGGAAAATTGGAATTATATAATAATAAATAAACACGAAAATCTAGGGACGGTAGGGGAAGACCAAGGAAAACATATCTTGATTAAATTGCCGAAGTTTTTACGAAAGGCCAGGTCAAGAGTACCCTGGACGGGCGAGCTTGCATGAGGAGAGTGATTAGTGTGAGGGAAGCAAGAAAAGTATGCTGAGATCGTAGCAGATCTGTGGTTTCTGCCTACTCTTAAGGGAGACAGGCGTGACGTTTGATATATATGTACGAAAAACAAGAAATGTAAAAGTATATATTACATATGTACACATATTGGAATTAGACTATAGCGAACATAAGGTCGTGAACATAACATAAATCCAGCACTTTGTTATTATCTATACCTATTTAATTTTTTTTACACACTGCATATACCCATTTTTAGAAAAACGGACGTTAATCCACCACGCTTGTTCAAAGCAGATTGGCGGAGTATCCAGATGCGGAATATATATCTGTAAACCATACATAAATGTATCCCGATGCGGGAATCGAACCTGAAACCATTGACTCGGTAAACGGCAGTCACACCAGTAAGCCAATTGCTCATCAATATATTAAATACAAGAAAAAAACTTTATAACGCTTTTTAAGCACGTTATAGGCACGGAGTGTGTGAGATTTTAATAAAATAGCATTATTATATAAAAAATAGCATTATTATATATTAAAATAGCATAATTAGCATTAGCATAGATAAAAAGAGTGCAGGAAGATAAAAAACGTACGCACACACGTACTTCACGGAACAATGTTATATACATGTGACTTTTTTGATGTGAAACATCTTATCGCGGGGCATGCGAGTGAAATCGTAAGCCATGACGTCGTCTCGATTCATGGCATTGTTGGTGCTAGGACTCTTACTTCTTCGGAAGGCCTCGTGACCAAAAGAGAACAGACTCGCGAGCAGGTGAAATGTAACGTACCTGATCAAACTGTAACATATGCGCATACAGCTCCGCAGCGCGCGCCGCTTTCGCGCAAAAAGCGGACGGCAACGTAGCTGACACGCTCGCGCGCGCGCAACGCACCAACAGAATGCAAATTTCCTGTGCGCTACATACCGCCACTGTATGTACTCCTAATAACTGTGAACAAAAGTATGTAATTTAATTACAAAGCGTGATTTTGAAGTAACAATAAAAGTTGCTATGCAAAACATATTGCACGAAAAAAAAGTGAAAACATAGTAATCCGCAAAATAAAAACTTACCACCAAAGCAAAAAATTTTAACATTTCTGAAAAAATTGTATCTGATCACTCAAAAACAGTTAGTTTCAACGTTGCACAAAATTTTCTATTGGTCGTAGAGATGTGTAAGAATCAGACCATTCCATTTAGTATTTTTTCTGATCCGAATAAGCAATCAAAAAAATATATATTATCACAAAACAAATCCTACATATAAATTTCATACAAAACAAATCCTACCTCCAATAACATGTGATGTTGAGATTCGGGTTTTGGACCCCATCGCTGTGCAGCTTTGATCAATGCTCCTAGCATCTCTTCTCTTTGAACAGAGTCTGCTGATTTTGCCCAACTGCTCATGTCGAACTACAATTACAGAAGAATATTGGGTTATGATTGGAGCAACAATATTTTTAGTATAGTACCTTTCCTGGCAGTATTGAAAAATATTTATTTAACTTTTTAAATACAAATTTGTATAAAAGAGGTTGAGCTTTAGTCTCTCATGGAGCATCGAACAAAACAGATAGCAAAACTACCACTCTAAAGTCGGTTTAATGGCCGGCCCATTCATGATGCTAAGATAAATTACCTTATTACTGTGACTCCATCACATTAATATGGTTATTAATATAAATGTTAATCATTGTTTTCCAATTTATTATATTAATTTCCATAGATTAATACAAAATATGGTTCTAAATACACAGCAATACAATAAAACAGATAAATTAAATAACCTTAATATGGACCAACACATATTTATTCTGAGTCTGGATATCCCCGCAATCAGCCTTGGACAAAAGTGGTGGGATGCCCGTGCTTAGCAGTTGGATATGTATGGGCTTTAAAAACATCTATAAAGGGAATCTTTTTTCAATATTTTATTTGCAAATAGTTCACGTCGGCGTATCGTTATTTAATTATTTTATGCCATAGACAAAACTTTATTTTTTATGTATTGTGGCGCCATTTGTTGGCAGATTATGTAAAAATGATGTTGGTATATATATTTCATATAAACCAACATTATTCTTACATAATTGTAATTTGTGTAAAATAAGTTATTTAAAATTCAATTAGTATGTATTTTGAATAGTGAGCTGGGTTTTAGGAATTGTTTTGCAGTAATTTCATTTGTTTTTAAAAAGATTAATTGCTATGCTAAAGCAAATCTATTTTTAGATTCTTTATTCACTGTATATTGTCTTCCGTCTGCCGTCTCGATTTTGTGTATAAAAGCCGAAATTCAGTTCAGGATTCATTCTAATTCGAACCACTGTCGACGCCGAAATACCCAATTTTTGTAAGGAACAATAATATTTTTACGGTCTTTACGGTCTATTAAAATAATTATTAAAATTTGATAGTTTGCATGTGATATGGTCTGAAAATAGAACGGTAAAAAGGAGTATTGGTTTAAAATAAGAAATAATTATTGTACTGAAGCACAAGCACTTCTCTTACCCGCGACAGGTAGCTGAAAGCAACGTGCGTTGGTAGCGGTGCTGACAAGATTTCCTCGTACATGTGTGGCCAGGAACGCTGCGGCAGCAGGCGGGGCTCCACCAGCGCGCTGGACAATTTACACAAGGCTTCGCCCCGCGCTGCCCAACGACGCAGCAGGTCACTGCATTGAGATACGTCTGCGCACAGCCAACGCTAAGACAGCCAATGGAATTAATAAATACCTTTAAAACACTTATCTATCAAAATAAGTGCAATAATTTAGTTTAAGATAATTATTTAGCATTAAGTTTATTGTCCTATCGATAATTATAATATTTGACTAGAACGGAAGTGTGTTGGTTAGTTGTTTTTCATAACAAACTTGTTTATAAATGATTGTTCTAAATTGATCGGATAAATTACAAGCAGTAATTAATTATTCAACTTACGAATACATTACATTTTATTAATGGCAAATAAAAATGATGCATTCTTTTCTTTGTTTAGCGGAGCTTCTCTGTGTATTTTGAAACATTTTAATTCAGATTTAAATTGAGAATTCGCAGTCATAAATCATTATAACTAACTTAATGTTTTAAGGTTGGAATTATATAATTATATAATAAAAAAGTATAGAATTACCAATAAATATTGTCTACAATATTGTATTAAGAAATATTATAGTATTGCCACATCCACAACGTAATTTTTTTTTACCAGTCGTCTTTCATCCATCCTCTCTATGTGCTCGAACCATCTAAGAATCCCTTTCTCAACTTTTATCACGACACCTACTTTTATTCTTATACTTTTTTTCAAATGTACATTACCTCTGCCAAGTAAGAAACAAGAGTGTCAGTCGCAAGTTGGGCGGGTGCGCAGCCCGCTGCTACGTCCGCGATGAGCGCCACACGCTCGGCCACGCGACGGGCCGTCTCCACGCTACGCACGAATCTATAATTCATTCATTCAAGAACTATTCAATAATTCATTCAATAAACATAAAAATGAGTTTTTTTAGGTAGTTAATTGATATTAATTAATGTAACTTTAAAACGAATACAGAGACTTGTTGCTGTTGACAGAGCGAATGAAGAACAACTTGTCAAAGGCCCTTTAGAAGTTCTTTCCAAACAAACCACGACGGGTAGGATATTTGTGTGATCAACAGATACTTATTCCAACTTTATTGCTTTTTTCCCTTTATCAACAACATACCTATAAATTATATCCAAAATACTCCCTGGTTAACAGGTACACAATAAATGAACAAAACATTTTAAAATGAATATTTAAAACACTTCAGCTTAGGGAAAAACATTCATATGAAAGAGTTTCACTCCCAATTTTATTTGTTCGATTTAAAAACAAGTCTACTCATATCTGAAAGGCCGGCTGAAAGTGGTGGTAATAATAGCTTCCCATCAGGTCATACATTTGCTCGTTTGTCTCAAATCCTATTACAAAAAAATATGTACATTTTTACATTATTATAACGGATTAGTTTTCTTTTCACGTCGGGATTTTTCTGGCGCACACTGAGTTTGTTAAAACAAAAGAGATCTTGAACTCCCGTATTAACTACGAAACACTCAACCTTGCCACAGATTGCAGGGCGGCGGCAACTCGAGCTAGGTCCAACCGGGGCCGCGCAAATCTACGGATCATTGCGTGCGCACTGCGTCTGTAAAGCCGATGTATGTAATCATTAAGTAAGGGATTTATTTATATACTCCAAATGTAATTTAGAACCTATTTAGCTCAGTGGAGTGAATGGATTAAATTCAAGCTTCATATTTTACATATGCATATTATTATTATTATTATATATTCACGCCTATCCCCCGCAGGGGTTGGCAGAGACCACAGAGCTCCATCCGCTGCCATTCATCGCAGCGCAACGGCTCGTCATTGGTCGCTTTTCGTCCTCGTGAGAATCAGGACGTGACGGGTGGCGAACCACGTCGCCGTCATTTTCGACAAATTAGGTATATTAAATTCGTCTTTAGTGAATCCCACGAGCCGCAAGGGAGGATGGAGGTCAGCCCCAGCAGAGCCCTGCATGCTGAGGTAAGGCACCATAGTCCCCGGGGGAGCCCGACCCCGGGACGATCGACACGCTTAAGACTAGGCTCGCCCCTAGCCACGCATCCATTGGCACGGCAGACCGTGGATTGGCGGAGAGGAAGGGAAAGGATAGAGAAGAAAGGAAGGGGCAGGAAAGGAAATGCGGATTGGGGGGTTACCAGACTCGGAATAAACATTTAAAAATCCATATAAATATTTATTCCGATGCGGGAATCGAACCCGCGACCATTGACTCCGCGGGCGGAGGGCCCCGCCACTGAGCCAGTCGGTCGTTATAGCCGTCGGTATAATATATATGCATAGCCTACAGATATTTATTCTGAGTTTGGGTACCCAATTAATCTACCTTAATAGGGCGTAGTGGGTTAAGGTCAGAAAACTATTTAAGAGGCCCATGCCCAGCAGTGGGAATATATATCTATATATATATATATATATATATATATATATATATATATATATATATATATATATATATATATATATATATATATATATATATATATATATATATATATATATATATATATATATATATATATATATATATATATATATATATATATATATATATATATATATATATATATATATATATATATATATATATATATATATATATATAGTAAAATTCTGTCATAAAATTTAAAGAGGATCTCTAAAATCGAAGTTATCATACCTGTTTTCTTGTATTCCTTCCTCAGCTCCTCGAGATATCACCCATTCGTAATCCTGTATAATAATAAATATAGAACAATAACAATATAATTTAATATGAAAAATTATAATACAGCGTTCTTTTAAAGTTATATCTCCTTCGCAGATGACATTTCTGAAATTTTCCAGTAAAGGTCGCCGTAGCCGGATCGGATTGAATAGCATTAACGCAAAACACGTGCCTGTAAGACAATAGTGAGGGCTGCACATTTATTATCGCATTGCTTGAGCACCGCCGGCAGAGGGCGCCGCACCCGCAACACGCTCACTAACTCCCATAGACTGGCGTCCAATTTGGTTACACGTTGCACCTCGCTGGTCCACTCCCTGTAAACAATATTTTTTAAAATACAATTATATATCTTTACCCTTAGAAAGGCGCTTTCATAAATTTTTCGTACAATCTTAACGATTATGGACACTTAATTGAAGAAAAATAATCGTATACATTTATTTGCAGGCACTGCTTTGCCAAAATCAATACATACATACATATCGTCACGCCTGTTTCGCGTAGAGGTAGGCAGAGACAATAGACCTCCATCTGCTACGATCTCGACATACTTTCCTCGCTTCCTCCACACTTAGCACTCTCCTCATGCAGGCCCATCGGTTAAAGGGTACTCTTGACCTGGTTTGTAAAACTTCGGCAATTTGGTCAAGGTATGTTTTACTTGGTCTTCCTCTACCGACCCTTCCATCCACATCCGAAACCAATTATACAGATTATATATGAAATTAATATGTTAACTTGATATGTAATTTCCAGAATAGATTAGGACAACCCATTTCTTTTCTCTTCATTTCGTATTTCCCTCCCACATCGTACGAAGCGACTAAGGCAATAAATATCAGGAGATGGACAGAAGCGATTATTTGAGTAATAAAAACCAATATGCAAAACCTAATCCGCCCGCATAGTTTGAGGAAGGCGATGGTTGGAATGGTTAACACTATGTCTGTTTGTCTGTAATCTGGCCTTTTTTATAGCAGAACAGGCAAACGAGTGTGCGGGTCACCTGATTGTAAACGATCACCGCCGCCCATAAAAATGTGTCTCAGGTACGTTGTCGGCCTTCAATGAACACATATATTTTGATCTTCAGCATTACAACCGTTATTATACTGATGAAACCCATGTATTCGTCAACTCAATCACGTCAACCACCTTCTTGTCTCCTGCTTGCGAGTCCAATGAAGTTAAAGACTCGCAAGACACAAATGTACAATTCACATGTAAAGGAATTCATCTGACCCTGTTTAAATAATTTTAACTTAATATAAACTTTTAGTAAAACTGAGCAAAACGAATATATTCAGCAATATTATTTTCCTCACTAGTTCAAGCTAAAGTAAAACACCTTTCACAAACTGAAATTTCCAAAACTAATTCCATTATTTAACAACAATAGGTAAAGATTACTTACTTTGCAAGGGTTTCAATATCCTTCAGATATCGGTCGATTAAATTAAGTAGGACTCGAGCATCGGCGAAATTAGTGTTGCCATCCAATAACGGTTTGATACATGGCACACGAATTCTACAAAAAAAATATATAACGTCTTTAAGATTTATTTACATGAAGTGGGTAATAATACTACCTGCCCGCCCCGGCTTCGTACGAGTGGTGTACCTAATGAAAATAATGAGATAAACCTCAGAGGAAAGAACAGCACGAAGCACAGAAACCAGGATTAACTTTTGTAATACAAAAGAAATGGTAATTGAAAGTAAATGAATTTCAATCTATCTTAATTTTTTAATCATGGCAATGGCGTCATGTATTAGTTAAAAGGAAGGAAAAAAACGATATACGTTAAATTTTGAGCCGCTATAAAATTTTAAATTCAAATTAAGTTATCATCAAAAACAGCTTACCTGGTCGAAGAACGATCTTTAACTTTTAGCAACATGTATTTGGTGCGTAGAAAATTAGAGAGCGGGGGCTCGTGAGGCGCCCAGGGCGTCCTCTGAGGTGCAGGCTCGCGGGTGTAGTTGGGAAGCGAGCTTCGCCAAGCTGCATCTAGTATCTGGAAAGTATTAATATAACATACTATATATATGCAATGCATTATAAAATAAGACTACTTCCCGCCAACTTACATCAGTGACGTTGTTTTTATTTCATTTTCATAATCATACATTATTATCAGTTATATTGTTCAATTGTGGTAGCGTATTAAATAATATAGTTCGATTAAGGTGTATAAGTGAAGTGATATGAAATAAATGCGTGTATCGTGACTTAAGTTGACTGAAAAGTTTATAGAAGATTTTGGTACTGTCATCATTTTATCCACACGTAACGTGATATACTAACTAGACAAACATTTCAAGAAATTTGATATTATTGTATTTTAATTTGATACTGGCATAATAGTTATAACTAATTGTCATCTAAGAAAAACAAATATAATAAGACACAGAAATCTTGAGAAATGAATGGAAACAGTAGCACAGTTAGGCCTCAAGATTCTGACACTCACCGCTATTAACTCGGCAAAACAAAAAAAAAATGTTTTTAACGCCGATATTCCAGTACTTCACCGGTGATATGAGATTACACTACTTCACCGGTGTACTGTATTCCGGTTACCGGTTATACCGGTGTGATGTATTCATGGCTCTACCACCACTAAAGATAGGAGGTAGACGGGGATCCGTGCATCTCATAAGAGTATTATTGCTGCACTTAACTTGCCATGGTGGAGTCTTTATCTAAACCTGCAACAGTCGATAACTGAACATAAGCGCCCCCATGACGCGCTACCCAATCCGATCTTCGATTCGAATAATATTAACTTTGGATTAACTTCTTTTTCCTTCTTTCTGCGGCGCTACAACTCTTTATGGGTATTGGCTTCCTCAACGATCCTCTTCCACTTCGCTTTATCTATACCCTCCAAGACTTTTTTCCAAGCTTCTTCAGATCCTCCTCAACGCGATCTTTCCACTGCTTCCTGGGTCTTCCATTGGGGCTTTCCTGCTGCGGAATCCACTTAGTGATAGATTTCGCAGCTCTGGTGTTTAGATTAACATAGTTGTGTAAGTGTGGAGTTGAAACATACCGTCTCCGAGATAAACCTCGCGATGTTGGCATCGTTGGGAGCCGCTCGAACGTTCACACCCTCCTCCAGCCAGCGCACGTACTCGCGCACCAATCTACACCACACAAGCATTACATAGTCAGTATTTGGCCAAGCCCGGTTCGCGAGCCGCATAAGGCTCTTTGATTGTTTGGCTGCGGTTCTTCAATGAAATGTATAGTACAACCACAGAATATACTATATACTTGCCTTGTGGGAGACGAGTAAATATTTTAGAAATGCAACCCTACAGAAAAGAGGCACAATAAATAAAATTTGGAAAGCAGAAATAGCACGAATAGTCGCTAGCAAACATATCTATCATTACCCCCGTCGAATGTATTTTAACTATTTGTAGTTTGTAATTGTTCACATTAGTAGAGTATTTGTAGTTTTTTTTTTAGGATACCTTTTATATTATTTAACTAATTACATATATTTTTAATAAATATTATCTTTATATAAGTATGGCACCAAGTTTTATTTAATGTACCATTATTTACACTAAGACATATTTAGCAAAGACAAACATGAGAGTATACTGTTAATCCTAATTATTTTTCTAAAAATGTCTCTACTAAAGCAAAGTTTATTCTAATGAACTTTGAATTGTTTATATTTGGCTCTTTTGGATGACAAGGTTACCGATCAATGACATAGATAAACCATCAAGTTTAAAAAATTTACAAAATTATGTGTTTTCAGCCCCTGTGCGTTCGCGCATTGTTCATCTGTTTGCGATTGCAGTTAATATAATATTTTTATTTGTACTTGCGTAAAGGTTTTTGAAATGGTACCATCGATGGCTCACAGAGTAACAAATTGTTGTTACTAAAATTGTTTTCCATAGCAACAGTTATAGGGTAGCTAGAGAAATCTTTGATCACAACAATGGTTGCTATGGAGATCGTTGTTCATAACTGTTGTTATGAAATTACCCCCACTCAAAAAAGAATGTAACTCCGGGTACAGCGCTAGTATAATAATACTATTATGAATACTAGGACAACTACTATTACAATACACTCACTTTTCAGCAGCCGCATGATAACAGGACATTAGTGCCGTATCGCGTGACGTTATTGATATATCATCTGTTTCTCTCTCTGCGCTTTTTAACTTTTCGTTCTCTTCTTCCACGTCTGACGCACTATCACTCTCAGAATCGCTGACATTCGCTTCTCCAGTCAAATCCTTAATTGAAATGACCGGAAATATGTCATTATTCGTCATGATATTAGTTTTGTTATCGCCACTTGTAGATGGTGATACCTTCACCGATGCCGCGATGTTGATTTGGGACTTCAACAATTGAGCTTGATTGTGATGGAAGACGATAGTTTCCTTAAGTCTTTTTTTAAGCTGTCCAAGGGTTCTGGACTTGATAATGCCACTGAAGAATATCGGACCAATTGGTGTTGTTGAATTTTGACTGTAAAATACATATTACATTTGAACTAAGTTATGGCGATGGAAGACCATAAATTCCAGGAAGTACTATTCAGGATTTTTTAAGGAAATATAAATGAAATCATTCTCGAAAACTTAACTGTATCAATGTGTTACAATATTAATATTAAGAAATGGAAACAAGATACGGAACGTTACAAAATAAAAGCAGTTACAGTTCAGTTGGTAAGGATTAGGGTTACGATCTGAAGTCGCGAGTTCAAACCTTTCATTGAAATATTGATGTGAACCATTTTCTAGCGCGAGCACTATCAGCTTAGTTAGAACGGTTAATAAGAATTCTAGTTATATTATAATAAAAACATTGCTAGTCTTATCTATCTATCTATATAAATAATAATTAATCGCCGAAATGTATGTACGCGCATAACTTCAGAACAACTGCAACAAATTAAAGAATTATTTTTTGTTGTGTTTTCGATTATCGGGACAATGTTTGTATAAAAGATAATTTTAAAAATTGCACGAAAAGATGTAAATAAACAATATTTTGCAATATAACCAATGTATTAGTAATAGTACTATGATCAACAAATGAAGCTATGATTAAACAAAATAAATGTCAGTATTGATAGATTGACATTCATATTCAATTACCCTTTCTCTTGTATTGCAAAGGCAAAACTTTGTTTCAGTGCTTCGTGCTGTTTTTTTCTCCGTCGTTTGTCTAATTTTTTTCATTAGGTACATCACCCGTGTGAAGCCGAGGCGGGCAGTTAATTTCAAAAAAATATTTAAAAACTACTTACGCATTTGACGGTGGTCTCTGTAGATACAGGTAAAAAAACAGTCGCCACAGAGTGAGATGCGCTGGATGCTGCAAGGGTGCATTCAGCACCGCTGTAGCTGTACGGTATATTACAAGCTCCTCCGCATTCATGTTGACTCCTATTTGCTATAAGAAAGAAACAAAATATCACTATAGTGAACGTCGTACGAACTACAGGATGGTAACGAAAGTGAAAAACATCGCATAATATTCGACAGAGTTCTTGTTGTAATTGATAATTTTGAATTTGGTAATTTTTATATAAAGACGACCGATTGGCGCAGTGGCGGGGCCGTCCACCCACAGAGTCAATGATCGCGGGTTCGATCCCCGCATCGGAATAAATATATATATGGATTTATAAATATTTATTCCGAGTCTGGTAACCCCCCCTCCCCTTCGCCTCCGTCCATCCGCATTTTTTTTTTTATATATTCACGCCTATCCCCCGCAGGGGTTGGCAGAGACCACAGAGCTCCATCCGCTGCCATTCATCGCAGCGAAACGGCTCGTCATTGGTCGCTTTTCGCCCTCGTGAGAATCAGGACGTGACGGGTGGCGAACCACGTCGCCGTCATTTTCAACAAATTAGGTATATTAAATTCGTCTTTAGTGAATCCCACGAGCCGCAAGGGAGGGTGGAGGTCAGCCCCAGCAGAGCCCTGCATGCTGAGGTAAGGCACCATAGTCCCCGGGGGAGCCCGACCCCGGGACGATCGGCACGCTTACGACTAGACTCGCCCCTAGCCACGCATCCATTGGCACGGCAGACCGTGGATTGGCGGAGAAGAAGGGAAAGGAGAAGAAAGGAAGAGGCAGGAAAGGAAATGTGGATTGGGGGGGTTACCAGACTCGGAATAAACATTTAAAAATCCATATAAATATTTATTCCGATGCGGGAATCGAACCCGCGACCATTGACTCCGCGGGCGGAGGGCCCCGCCACTGAGCCAATCGGTCGTCCATCCGCATTTCCTACATTTTCCTTTCTTCTCTATCCTTTCCCTTTCTCTCCGCCAATCCACGGTCAGCCGTGCCGATGCGTGGCTTAGTCGAAAGCGTGCCGACCGTCCCGGCATCGGGCTCCCCCGGGTACTATGGTTCCTTACCTCAGCATGCAGGGCTTTGCTGGGGCTGATCTCCATCCTCCCTTGAGGCTCACGGGATTCACTGAGACGAATTTGATATACCTAATGTGTTGAAAATGACAGCGACGTGGTTCGCCAGCCGCCACGTCCTGATTCTCACGAAGGCGAAAAGCGACTAATGGAGAGCCGTTTCTTTGCGATGAATGGCAGCGGATGAAGCTCTGTGTGTTCTCTGCCAACCCCTGCGGGGGATAGGCGTGAATATATAAAAAGAAAAAAAAATTACAATGGTACGAGGTCAGCTTGTATAATAGGTTGGGAAAAAGTTATTTCAAAAAGGGAAAAAAGTTTGAAAAAAGAGACAGGCGTGACAATATTGTCACGCCTGTCTCCCGTGGGGGTAGGCAGAGATCTCCATCTGATACGATATCGGCACACTTCCCTTGCTTCCTCCACACTCATTATTCTCCTCATGGAAGCCTTCTTTCATTTGACTTCTTCCCATTTCATATGAAAACTCAAGACATTTTTTTCACCTATATATTTTTTTTTAACTATGTTACCTTTAGCGCATTATCGACGTGCGCCCGTTGACCAGCGGCGCGTTGTTGCGCTAACACGTCTAATAGTCGAACCCACAGCTGGGACATCGCTTCCCGTTGGGTGTGAGTTACACCCAGCACCGCCTCACATAGCAGGGGTGCTACCGACACATTTCGAACTGCATTCGCTATTATTTCCCTAGCGGTTTCTCCCTGAAATCAACCAAATACAAGTACATTGTCATTATATAAATAAATACGACTACCTTATTGGCAATTCATGAAGTTCAATTCCCGCATAAAAATAAACGTATGAGTTTCAGATATTTATTTCCATTCTGAGTGGCCCATCGATCCGCCTGGAATAGGTAGTTTATATAAAAATTCAAGACTTTTTTTTCAGTTTCTTTTAAGTTCCCTGATTTGTGTTCAAATTAAAACTATGTCACCTTTAGCGTATTACATTACTGCAGAAATAGGGACGACTTGTGCCCAACAGTACATTATATATGGTCTGTACAACAAAAAATTACAAATAATAACCAGATGCTACAATTCCATCTAGTAAGGATAGTCATTCGTTTTTAGTAAATGTCTTGCATGAATAGGCCGACTCGACCGTGGTAATACCACACCCTCACAGAATATCGGCGTAAAATGGTGGCATTTTTGTGTGATACCACTTATCGTACGGTGAGTTTGATGATTCGTAGGCCGAACTACTTTCGTGTTCCTTTACTTTCTTTTTCCCCTCTATAATTACTATAATATTTAGTCCTCGCACTAAGGTACGCACCACTTTTGCAGAGCCCTAAGTGCACGTGCCCTTGTAGGGCAGTGATTGTTTATCATCAAGTGACCCGCTGACAAGTGAACTGTAATTTCATACCTCAAAGAAATCATTTTAGTGTTTTAGTTTACAACGTGGAAAGTTTAGTGCAAATATGTATCACGTCCTGAACCTGATGATGTCACAAACAATGGTTTTAATAACGTAGTTATGGGTACCTGCAGCAAGGTAACAACGGTTGTATGCAGGGCGGACCAATCACGCGAGGCCCGCAGCGCAGCGTCGAGGAGCGAAAGCGCAGCAGGGGGCAGCGAGTTGGCCCACAGAGCTTGAAGCCACGCTGATATTGGGTGTACACCGCGCTGATATCTGAACAGTTGTACGATTCTACAAACTTATTTTTTGCGACATTGTTCTTTTAAAACAAACTCTGTATGGACAGTCAAAAGTTTTACTTAGCTAAGATCCGCGACAAGCAAAACAATAACAGAAAATTAATAATGTGTGTTTTTTCCGTTGGGTTTAGTGGATTTATTTGGAACTTAAACCAAAAACTTACCGAAAATCGGCCATCAACTCTCCATCCACTAACCACTATACTCAACACCAAACACACATTATCACTTTTCCATCTTGTAAACGACACGTGTTTCGCCCCAACACGAGGCATCTTCAGGTATAGTAGACTCTACGGTAGACAACCGAAAAGTCGGTAAAAAAAAAACTTTTGACTGTCCATATAGTGATGGATTTCCGCAAAGTAACGCCTGACTCCATTAATAAACAAACTCTTTTGTAAAAATTTTGTAAAAATTTGCGATGGACGATAGTTACTAAAACAATTAATTTCTTCGATTGTAATCCGATAATAATTCTTATTCGATAATTGACTGATGGTAACTGTTCCATGTTCGTTCGGTTATTTATTTTTTTAAACAAACGTCAGTTGTTATAGAAGGTCAATTTCTTAATATATAAAGATAGAAAGTAGCCTTTATCATTGCCTCCTCCATCCTCAGTTCCAATGTATGTACTTATTTTGAATAAATTTTTCATAGAATATACTACACATTCAATGGTGTACGAAAAAGTCACATTCACAAATGTGTACATTTGAATTTTTTTTAAATACAATTCATCATGTGAACAAAGCAGGTGTTATTTTAGGCGATTGTACCGCGGTAAATTTAATATTTGAGACTTCTAATTATACCACATAGAGGTTTCGAATGCCTTTTGTAACCATTGTCATGGCCGTAAAAAAGTTGGCAGCCGTTAACTAAATTATAGATATCGTCGTGAATTCATTTTTCAGAGTTTTCAAGTCTTCAAAATGTTACAAATGGGATTTAAACAAAAAGGCTTACATTGGGGCGGTCACTTCCTCCAGTAGTAGTTGTTGCAATACTTCAACACCGGTGGGCCCGCCACGGCCGAATGCACGCGCAACTAGCGATGGTCCACTAGCCAGTAGAATGCTAAGCACCTCTGTGAATCTATCATACACATATGGGCTACTGTCGCATTAATTGTAACAACAACAAAAAAATTAAAAAAGAAACCACTTTAACGGCCCATTCTCGCGGTCATATTTGTCCGCTCCGCTCTTAATAAACCATCGATAACTTTTTACAAAAAAAAAATTTTATTTAAAATGATTAATACCTTATATGTTAATAATAAATTTTATATTAAAATATGTATATTATTAAGCCTTTATTGCTAATACTAATATTTTTTTACATACAAATGAAATTATGTTAACATATTAATTACATATTAACGTGTGCCCTGTGACATATAGACCTCTTCCAGCTTTTTTCATATTTTCTTTTCTTTGTAGTGTTCTACTGGTTTCTTGTTATTTAATAATTTAAGTTGGAAGGGATTGGCCGATATCACCCACGGGGACCAACCGGTTTGGGGGAGCTGAGATAGTTTTAATTGCCTTATTAAACGTTTTGCGTTCATTTGTTTGGATCTTCCGGTTTCCGATATGTGTTTATAAGTCTATATATTTTTAAATATTAAAATATGTATACTTATACTTAAAAAATAATTATTTCAATCGTTCATACAAGAACTGTATTTATTATGGGATAGGAAGGCAGACGAGCAAGCGTGTCGCCTGATGGAATAAAATCAACGCCGCTGATCTACAACACCGAAGGAGACGCCGTTGCTAGCCTTTTGACAAATGTGTAGATTAGTTTTTGAAGACTCAAATATCGTATCGGTTCGGAAATAGAAGTTAGCTAGTTCCACAGAGTGGTTGTACTTAGGAAGAAATTACGGGAAAGAGTTCGGGAAATAGCCTCTCATCGAAATGGTAGGGATGAAACCATGAACTGGAGACTGTTTATAAATATATACTATATAGTAATAATAATTGTCACGTAATCGACTAACAATAAAGCTTCTGGGTGGCATAATCGGAATACGCTCACACCATGGAATGCGGCTTCGTTTCCAGTAAACAGGGACAGTTCAATACATCAATTATAAAATTCCCATCTATCTCTTTCAATCGTTTAATAATTTAATGTAAGAAGGATTTTTTTGGAACTATTGTGTGGCCGTTCATAATTTAATAATAAATATATATTGGTCATTGGTCTTTAACATGCACAAGTTTACAATTTTGTTTCTCTTACTGTCGAACTAGGGCGAAAACTTGCACTACGGCGAATAGTCCCTCTCTGTCACTTCTAAATTATATTTTGCTAGTTGAGTTACTAAATATAATGTTACAAACTACTATGAATTAAGAATAAAACTATAAACTAAAGTATACAAAAAAAAAAACAACTTAATTAATGTTTGCGTAATATTAATTCTGTAGAGTGATATGCCAAGTTGACGACCGATTGGCTCAGTGGCGGGGCCCTCCGCCCGCGGAGTCAACGGTCGCGGGTTCGATTCCCGCATCGGAATAAATCATCATCAGCAGCCTGCGGCAGTCCACTGCTGGACATAGGCCTCCCCCATGGAGCGCCACCTAGCCCGATCTTCGGCTACACGCATCCAGTTTCTGCCAGCCGCCCTGCGCAGATCGTCGTACCATCTAGCTGGGGGGCGTCCCACACTACGTTTATCGAGACGCGGTCTCCACTCCAGCACTCGTCTGCTCCAACGATCGTCGGATCTCCGACAGACGTGACCAGCCCATTGCCACTTAAGTTTGCTAATTCGAAAGGCTATGTCGGTGACATTAGTTCTCTGGCGGATTTGTTCATTCCGAAACATATCTACCAGAGAAACCCCGAGCATAGCTCTCTCCATAGCTCTCTGAGCGACTCTGAGCTTATGAAGCAGACGGACTGTCAGCGTCCATATTTCGGCGCCGTAGGAGAGTACGAGTAGGACACACTGGTCGAAGACTTTCGTCTTCAGGCTCTGAGGTATGGGCGACGAGAAGACCGGACGGAGTTTCCTAAATGCTGCCCAGCCTAACTGAATCCTTCTATCGGCTTCTTTCTCGAAGTTGTCTCCACCCAATTGCAAGACTTGCCCGAGGTAGATATACTCCTGGACAACTTCGAGAGTTTTACCACTGACGACGGTCGGTTGTGGATCCAGATGATCATTGACCATGAAAGTCATGGTTTTATCAAAGTTCATGGTCAAACCGACTCGTCGAGAGGATTCATTTAGGCTGATCAGCATCCCTTGCAGTTCCTCTAGCGATTCACTCATCACACACACCAAGATCACTATATCATCGGCAAAACGCAGGTGTGAGATGTACTTACCGTTTACGTTTATGCCTCGTTCTTTCCAGTCTAGCGTCTTGAAAACGTCTTCCAGTGCATTAGTGAACAGTTTCGGGGATATGACATCCCCCTGTCTCAGCCCGCGATACAACTGGATTTGTTTTGTTTGAATGCCCTGTATTCGAACGGACATCGTGGCGGCATTGTAAAGACATCTCAATACCTCGATGTATCGATCGATCTACCTAGCACCGCTGCAAGGCTTCCATGACAGCCCAGGTCTCAATGGAGTCAAAGGCCTTCTCATAATCCACAAACGCTAAGTACAGGGCTGATTATACTCGTTTGTTTTCTGTATAATTTGCCGCACTGTGTGAATGTGGTCTATGGTGCCGAATCCTCCTCGAAACCCAGCCTGCTCTGGGGATTGAAACTCGTCAAGTCTTAGTGCGAGTCGATTGGTGATGACTCTCGAAAACAGCTTATAGACATGGCTCAGGAGCGAGATGGGCCTATAGTTGCTGAGTAGCGTCTTATCCCCTTTTTTGTGGAATAAGACGACTAGCTCTTTAAGCACGGGTCGACCTCCTGCTTTTAAAAGCTCCACAGTAATCCCGTCTTCGCCCGGGGCTTTTCCATTTTTAAATTGTCCGAGGGCCAACTCCATCTCCTCGAGGGCAATATCTGGCAGCTCGTCGGTGTAGTGGCGGGAAAGCGTGGCTCTGGGATCATTGTAAACGGGTTCAGGTTGTGGTGCATGAGAAGCGTATAGTTTGCCGTAGAAGTCTTCGATCTCACCGAGAACCTCAGATTTCGACGTGAGTATTCTGCCATCCTGGGTTTTTAATTTTGTGAGGTGGCTTCTCCCAAGCTTTTGTGCAAATACTTTAGGGCCCTTGTGTCGCTCTATTGCTTCTTTAATGGCTTCAGCATTAGAGCGGCGCATGTCCCGCCGCACGTATTTCCTCATAAGCTTGGTGAGTGCCACCTGTTCCCCATGTGTGGTCACTTCACGCCGCATGTCCATTAACTGTAGTGTCTCGTCTGAGAGCTTGGACTTTCGGCCCATACGCTTTCTTCCACAAAACCTGTTCCCTTTGTCCCTCAAGGTCTTCACCACGCTGTTGAGGTCCTCGTCAATGTCCAAAGCGTTCCAGTATGTCGAATCGATTTTTAAGTTCCAATTGGAAGCGTTGAGATCCCGCTACAGTTTCGAGCAGAGTCGGTCGGAGCGTGCACTTCATCGGAATAAATATTTATATGGATTTATAAATGTTTATTCCGAGTCTGGTAACTCCCCAATCCGTATTTCCTTTCCTGCCCCTTCCTTTCTTCTCTGTCCTTCCTTTCCTCTCCGCCAATCCACGGTCTGCCGTGCCAATGGATGCGTGGCTAGGGGCGAGCCTAGTCGCAAGCGTGCCGATCGTCCCGGGATCGTTTTTTTATAGTATTATTAGTGATATATAATAACATTAAGATAATTGACTTATACCTGATTTAATTTAGTATATATAAAGGATTTTCATTGCGTGTTGGCAAGACATTATTTTTGTTCTTTACTTTCTTAGTATATTTCGCAATTGAAAATTAAGAAGAGTACAAAGGATGAGAAATGTAGACATTCGGAAAAAAAAAGAAAAAAAAACATGCTCTGGATAACTGTCTAAAAAAATAAATGAAAATGGACAGGGCATGTTGCTAGATGTAGGGACAATAGATGGACCCGCAAAATAACAAAATCGTCTGGTACGATAGGAAAACGGAGTGTAGAAAGACAAAGGAAAAGAAGGGCAGACGACATTATATAATCGGCAGTAAAATACTGGAAGAGCCAAGCCCTAGACAGAGTGAAGTGGTTAAAGATGGAGTAAGCTTTTACCCAGAAAAGGGACCGCACAAAAGGACATGTAAAAGAAATTTAGCAACATCTAAAAAGTGTCAGAGATAACGCTATAATAATAATATAAACAATTAAATTTAGCTAATTCTTATAGTGGTAGACCCACTCTGCAGACGAATACTTAGTCAAGAATGGGATAATATTTGTCTGTAGCATGAATGGGCCGGCTCACCCGGGGAAGTACCACACTCCCGCAGAAAACCGGCGTCTGCTTGGTAGCTTCCCTACCGCGTTTCGTACGGTGAGCGGTCGAGTTCCGAAGGCCCAGCACAATCCCTCGACCCCTCCCCCTCCCATTCCCACTCCCATAATGACACTTGCCTTAAAGGTCGGCAACGCTTCCACACTGCCTATGGCGCGTGGAAGCGTTGCCGACGGAAGTCTACAGGCGGCGTTGATTGCTTTCCATCAGGTGACACGCTAACTCGTTTGGCTTAGTATCCTATAAAAAAAAGTAATGATGGTAGCAGTGGTTAATTCAATACATATCGAGGACAGAAAACTAATTTAAAAAACGACAGAGACCATTCGACGCAGTTTTCTGATTCAAATGGTGTATAAAACCGACTTACAGCAAATACGTGGTCTATCGTCGATATGGACTTACTCTGGCGTTAGTGCGACAGACTCCGGCGAGTGAGCTGCGACGCGCATGATCCGCACGAGGCAATGCGCCGCCGCGTGCGCACGCACACGCGCCAGTTTGCACAACGCCTGCGCACCAACGGAACACACCTGCCATTCATAATAAACAAATCATGAGCAATACACGAGAAGTAGAGCAATACACCAAAGTATGTGACGAGCTAATGGACTCAATTTCGGAGCTACTCTTGCTTGAGCTTGCCTTTGAAGGAGTGGACTGTTTTCATTTTGTATAAACATTGAATACATGATTTTTATTATGCTAAATAAGTACTGTTGTGATACATTCATAAATGTATCACTAATGCATTAAAACCTAATATTATACTAATATTATATTACTTTCTTTTACATTCGTAATCAAATTTAAAAATGAAAAAGAAATAAATTGTTTTATAAAACAAAAATGCATTCGATCGACTGACGTCTCGAATGTAACATATCGCCTTTATTAGCACTATTTATAAAGTGTATTAGCAATATTTATAAAGTAATGATAAAGTGTGAGATATCATATGTACATAAGATTGGAAACAAGAAGAATAAATTCGAGAGTCACAATCGCGGTTCGATTTAAGATAAATATTTGTATGCCCCACAGATATTTATTCCCAGTCTGATTGCCCTGCCAATCCAACTTGAACAAGCATGGTGAGTTATTGTCAAATAAGGAGACTCCATGCCTAGCAGAAGGAAATAATTTGATTGTGAAAATATGTTTTTTATGGGATAGAAAGGCAAACGAGCAGGCGTGTCGTCTGATAGAAAGCAATCAACGCTGCCCAAAGATATCCGCAGCGCCATAGGCAGTGCGGAAGCGTTGCCGACTTTTAAGGAAAGTGTCATTATTGGGCCTCCGGAACTCAGCCGCTCACCGTACGAAGCGCGGTAGCTAAGCTACCACTCAGACGCCGGTTTTCTGTGGGAGTGTGGTACTTCCCCGGGCGAGCCGGCCCATTAATACCACAGACAAATATTATGCCATTCTTGACATATTAAGTATTCGTATGCAGCGTGGCTCAACGCTAGAAAAATATGTGAGAACAGGGCTCGGAACGGAACGATCAATAGAGCCTTGCCTTGCAAGAATAGCGGTAAACTAGTTTGTTCTCTGGGAAAATCCAAAAGTGACATAAAATAAATCGATCGAAAGTGTTTGAAGTGAAAACGTACTTGTTGGTGCCGCAGGCTTATGATGAAATAGAATAAGTCGATAATAATTAAAAAACCAAGCAGCAAGATGTATAAAATTTTCCCACTTACCAAAGGTAATGAGTGTCCCCAAGAGCTTGAGAGTAGAGCAAAAGTCATTACAAACAAGTTCTCACAGTCATTGTCAGGAGCGGGGACTTCAAGCGGTATACCCCATTCGCTGCGATGTACCCGCAGTTTTAAAAGCACGAGCCATGCCCACTCGGGTGCATCGACCCCAGACCCACTTATGTTGCATTGGTTCACGTGATCGCAAAGCCAAGAACCAACGGTTAGTTGGGTTTCTAGACTCAAGCCACTGGAAATAAATAAATATTTACTGTATAAGGTTCTTCTAATCAATGCAAATTGAGTGTGCTGTATAATTATTTCAGTATTTTAGATATTTTTGCCAACATTGAGGTATGATGAGTTCTAATTCTTTATTTTCTAATCTAATCTAATCTTTTCTTTATGTTCTAATTCTTAATTTCCAGTAACCACTATACACGAGGGTATAAACGGAAGATTGGTCAGTACTCGATACTTTGTATCAGATCGAGTAACCTGTCACTTTTCTGGTCAAGCTCGTCCATTCAAACTACAGGAACTCTACCTATGTTATTAATTTATAAAAGAAGATAACAGACTTCATATCTTACACATGCGGTGTGTAATCCATCCGCAGCAACAGATGCTCAAGTAGCTGCGGGCAGCGTTGGGCCCAGTTCTCGAGCACAGCGCGTGCTTCACTTTTTGATGGACGCCACGTTTCCACAGAAAAACAGTCGATCGATGATGGCGCCACAGTCTCTACTAAACATACAAATTTCCTTAAATAAGAGTAGCAATATAACTAAAATTCGTGAATTCCAACTAAGTGGACATTCAGAATTTTTAATTGGCTAAGATTCTTGTCGCGGATCTTTGCTACATAAACAAAAATAGAAAAAATGATGTTTTTTTTTACTGGGGAAAGTAGACTTTTCGGAAGACAACGTTGTTTTTCATAGAGTCTAGTATACCTGACGATTCCTAGTGTTGAAGCAAAATACGTGTCGTGTACATTGTTGAATAGTGGTGGTGTGTTATTGGTGTCGGTGACAGTAGTTGGGAGATGGAAAGTTGCTGATGGCCGTTTTTCGGTAAGGTTTAGTCTAAGTTCCTGGGAATCCACTTCCTCCAGTAAAAAAACACACATTATTATTTTTTCTTTTTTTGTTAGCTTGTGGCGGATCTTATCCAAGTAAAAATTCTGACTGTCCACATAGTAATTAATGGATTTCCGCAAAGTAACGCCTGACTCTATTAATCATTTCAACTAAGCTTATACTGCTTGAACTAAGGAAAATGGTTCACATCAAGGGTCTAATGGTGAAATCGAGTGCACGACTTTAGATCGTAAACACAATCCTTACTAATTGAACTATTACAGCGTGAAACTTCTATAATTTTTTAAAGGAAAAAAATAAACTACTATTTAGTTATGTCTTTGATTATTTGCTTAAGTTTGTCTTTACAGTAATATTTCTGTGATTTTAAGGCTTCAAAATAAATAAAACACTATATTATTCTTAGGTTCAAATTCACGATGTATAAGTTATAATATCAATTGTATCGTCATAATACTTTTATCTATATTCGCTTGCAGTTTAAATTATTTTATGATGTTAAATTATGTGCTTCAATGTAGTTAAAATGAGACATATTTCTATTGTAGAAAAGTTTAACTGACGAAAACTTAATTTATGTACTAAATGCAAATATGTTTTGTACGTTAACTTGATTAAGGAAATTGCATAAAGAAATGTTGATAGACTTTAATGTGAAAACGGAACTGTAAAATTTGTCATCTTCATATTACCTTATATTTCATCTTAATGTACAGAAAAGGTGCAAAAGGCGGACTTAATGCCGGCTTTTTTACCCTCTTTGCATGTCTTTACTAATACTTTTTTTAATTATTTATTGTAATTAATAAAATTGCAAAAATGATACTACTTCTTAAAAAGGTTTTTCAAAAGCTCGAGGTATAAATGAGCTATGCTATAACTAACTTTTCCTGTAAATATAAATACCTTGATTCAATTCTGCTAATACGTGAAAACTAGTAGTATGCAGGTACAGATGTGCGGTTAGGACTCGTGGCAGACCCTCACGCGCAGTCATAACGCAGCGGCCTTTACACGACACCGGTTTCTCTTTGACAATTGTCTGATAATGAGGTGTAAAATAAGTAAAGAAGAAAAACTTTATTCAATAATCCACAAAAAAGTACTGAAACACTAAATAAAGAATATACATATAAAATAAAAATATTTTTTAATTAAGTTTTTTTTATATTATATATAAAAGAAAAGACAAATTAAAGACTAAAATTATAACAAACAAAAATTCAATAATAATAATAGTATATTATGTTACTTATACTGCAGTATAGATTATGAAAAGATTCACAATCAGCAAAAAGCCGCGACAAGCTACAGCGCATGATTTTCAGTGTAGCCTAATTTTTTCCATGCTGATAATGCAAGGATATAATTTATATATTGTATATTATATAAAATATTGTTGCGTAACACCTATGAAAAACCTTTTCTTCGTGAAACGATTAAAACCTGGCCAAACAAGCCATTACAATTTTTAAAAATAAATTCACAAGACGTCCGTCAATGCGTGACGAGAACAGTTAATAGAAAATAGTTACGCACGGAAAGGAGACAGAATATTGTCTAGAAAAGACTACACATTGTTGGAACATTTTCGAACTTTGGGAATGCTAGAACGTTTGTTTTACCTACATAAAGGTGCAACGGTGCGTCGAATGGAGTTTTAAAGTTTAATACGGAGGAAGATGGGAAGAAAATAGTAGAAGACAAGAAGTGGAAGCAAAGTGAAGAGAAGTGATACTAGTGTCCGATTTCATTTTTCCGGAACCCCTGCTCGTATCGTATTAAGTATCTACGCAATATTAATATAATACGATAAGGTGATACATAATAAGCAAAAATTTGCTATTGTAATATATTGTGTATTATATAGTACAAGCTCACATTAGAGAAATGTCTTTTCTTAAGTTAAAGAAGTACTCTTCTGGTATTTATTACGTAGTCTACAACACATACTCATTTGATTTGCATTTGAATTACGATTTCTTTAAACGCTATTTTATTTTCACTTTTTCTATCAGATGTTATATGGAGAAATCTTTCACACCACTACGATAAAATATTAAACAATCCGCGACGATCACCCAGGATGATTCAACTATTTTCATATAATTCCTTTTGCTATATTATTCCCGGTATAGAATACAGTCAACTCTCTTCTTTCCGTTTATTTCGTACGAGACTTTGAGAGCAAATACTAGTAAGTGGGCAACAGCATCTTCCTCAGTAATAATATCAATCTGCGGATTTCAATCTGCCCGGCACGTCCATCTGTAATGGCCAGTAGTAGACTATTACGGCTGTATTGAATATTTGATAAAATTTCAATTTTAGAATTGGATTTGCTGACTAATCAAATATGCTTGCCTGCACGGCAACTAACGTAATTTTTATATATATTACTAGCTGACCCGACAGACGTCTTCGCTACGAATAATCAATTCGAACCTTAATTAATTAAAAAAAATATTTCAAAAATAATGTTTATATTCGTCAAACGCGCGAAGTTAGAAGGGAAATATTAAATGCGCGAAGTTCAAAGCGAACTGTTAAATGCGCAAGTTTCAATAGTCATTATATTTTCTGAAATTTTTCAAGTTTCTGCGCAATTTTCTAAATTTTTTTTCATAACCTTCGACAAAGTATTAAGAAAGTTATAAAAAAGATAAATGAAATATAAAAATATAAATAATATAATTACATACATACATACATATCGTCACGCCTGTCTCCCGTAAGGGTAGGCAGAAACCACAGATCTCCATCTGCTACGATCTCGGCATACTTCCCTTGCTTCCTCCACACTCATTATTCTCCTCATGCAAGCCCGCCGGTTGAGGGTACTCTTGACCTGGCCTTTCTTAAAAAGTTCAGCAATCTGGTCAAGGTACGTTTTTCGTGGTCTTCCTCTTCCGGCCCTTCCATCCACATTCGCAAGGTAAATTTCTTTTGCCAGTCGTCTTTCATCCATCCTCTCTATATGTCCAAACCATCTAAGCATCCCTTTTTCTACTTTTGTCACAACACCTTCTTTTACTCCACATCGCTCTCTTATATCTTCATTTCTTATTCTATCATTCAAGGTTACACCACACATACTTCTTAATGCTCTCATTTCCACCGCATACAGTCTGTTTTCATGCTTCTTCTGCCAAACCCAACTTTCACTTTCACGCTTATATACGGTATATAAGCGTCGGAACAAGCACCCCCTGATGAACCACCAGTCGGGCCGTTTTTGACACATTCTGACTTTTCATAAAGGAGTGCAGGGCTCCGTTAACCTGATTACCAACTTTCACTCGTCTTTCAATGTCTCCTTCACATTTTCCATCTCTTCTAAACAGTGACCCCAAATATATAAACTCATTCACTTGCTCAACTTTTTCTCCTGCAGTCAGCACCACACACTGCGTCGAAGTGTCCTCCCTTTCAATCGATCGATCAGATCGATGATGATGATCGTGATATAAGAGGCAGTATCGAAGCATCGTCAGCATATAAGAGGCATTTGATGAGTACTCCATTCATTCTTAAGCCACACTGACTCTCTTTCAAGTCTGTCAGGCAACTATCCATGAAAAGGTTGAAAAGCCACGGTGACGCTACACATCCCTGTCTAACACCTTTATAGATATCAAACCAGTCTGTGTAAGCCCCGTTTATTCTGATACACGCACTGGACTTCTCGTAGAGAGACTTCAGCGCATGAATCATCTTCCTACCCACCCCAAACGTGGATAGTGCCGACCACAGTTCATTCCTTATCACTCTATCGTAGGCCTTTTCCAAGTCTATGAAGGCGCAGAATACCTTCTGGTTTTTCGCCAGAAACTTCTCAGTTATGCACCTTAAGGAAAAGACCTGATCCGTACATCCCATCCCCTTTCTAAACCCTGCTTGCACATTCCATATCCTGCTTTCCGTCTCTTTCATTACACGTTCAATCAACACTTTTGCATACAGTTTTCCGACGACACTTAGTAGGCTGATGCCCCGGTAATTTTTACAATCTTGCTGCGACCCTTTTCCCTTATACATCGGTACTATAACGGCTTTGCACCAATCGTCCGGTACTTTGCCAGTACTCCAGCATAAATTGAAAAGGTAGTACAGCTGACTGACTATTACCTCATCACCTGACCTCAACATTTCGACAGAAATCCTATCATACCCAGCAGCCTTACCTAATTTCATTCCATTTAGGGCTTTTACAATCTCATCCATGCTAATTATATCTTCATCCTCATTTTCATATGTCGTACATGACTCATTGTGTACTTCTGTTCTATCAAAAAGACTTTCGAAATATGCTTTCCACCTCTTCAAAATGTTTTTCTCTCTCTTTACAATACTTCCATTGTCGTCTCTAACTGTAGTCAGCTCTGAGGTAGATGTTCGGCCTCTTGCTGATCTAATGGATTTCCAGAACAGCTTTATATTTGCTCGGAAATCCTGAGACACCTTCCTGTCAAACTCATTCTTCTGATACTCTTTCTTTCTATTTACTACATTCTTAACTATCTTTTTCACTTTCTTGTATTTTTCTCACGCATCATTGACATCGTCATTTGAAACTTTCTTCATTCTTTCGTCAGCTTTTTTAGCCAACCAATCACGTCATGCTTTCTTTTTAGCGTTCACTGCTTCTTGCACTTCATTATCCTTCCAAACATTCTTCATCTTTTTTCCTTTGCGTTTGGCAACACCACAAACTTCAGTGGCCACACTGACCACTCCTTCCCTAAACACCTTCAAATTTGACATTCAGTTTACTCAGATACTCCTTCTTCACATCTTCTTTTTGTGATTCTTCCACTTTAATTCTCTCTAACACTTTCTTGGTTTCTCGTGGCCGGTGTCTCCATCCCCTGAACAGACCATTAATGCGGCTTATTACCAGGTAGTGGTCTGAATCAACGCCTGTTCCACGGTACACCCTTGTATCTATTACTTGCTTCCTCAACCTTTTGTCGACAATTACAAAATCAATCATACTCTTTCTCTCGCCCCTTTCCCAGGTATACATATGGATTTTCTTGTGCGCAAACCAAGTGTTTAACACACAGAGACTCCATTCCAAACATACATCAAGTAAACTCTTTCCATTCTCATTCACTCTTTCATCACCGAAAGTACCAAGAACCTTTTCATATCCAACACGCTTTACACCCACCCAACCATTAAAATCTCCGAGCATAACTATTCTTTCGTTTTCCTTGCATTCATCTAAAACTTCCCTTACATTCTCCCAGAACTTCTCGTTCTCCTTGATGACTTCTGGGGAACTCCTCGATCCGATATCTTGCGGCGTATATACGCCGAGGACAAAGACTCGAGTCAAGCCAACCTTCATTCTGACCCAGAGAAGTCTTGGGCTCACATACTTGTATTCTTTCACACACTTAGCCATTCTTGCGGAAAGGATTATACCCACACCCTGACTACCTCTGCCGATCACAGGTACTCCAGACCAAAACGCTGTATAGGAGTCATGGGTGTTGGTATAATTACCTTTCCGTTTTGTCTCATTTATACACAAAACATCGATTCGTCTAGTATCCATCATCTGATAAATCTCATCTATCTTGTCATCTATTCCTCCTCTCACATTCATCGTAGCGAAACGGCTCTCCGTTAGTCGCTTCTCGCCCCCGCGGGAATCAGGACGTGACGGGTGGCGAACCACGTCGCCGCCATTTTTGGACAAATTACGTTTTTTACAATTTGGTTGTGAATCCCACGAACCGCAAGGGAAGATGGAGGTCAGCCCCAGCAGAGCCCCGCATGCTGAGGTAAGGCACCATAGTACCCGGGGGAGCCCGATCCCGGGACGGTCGGCACGCTTGCGACTAAGCTCGCCCTTAGCCACGCATCCATTGGCACGACAGACCTTGGATTGGCGGAGAGGATGGGAAAAGGATAAAGAAGAAAGGAAAGATGGATTTAGACAGGATGATAGGGATAAGATACTACCGCAACGGAAGACAAGGAGTGGTACGGTAGTAGCTCGGGGGGCCGGGGTCGCGTACCCGTGTATCCATACCATAACTACCGGACAGGCGGTTAGGTAAAGACACTCGCTCGACACTGACCACGTAAAGACACTCCCTGACCACTAAATATAATTAAATTAGAGATAAACTTGTACCCACTTGGCAAAGATAATCAAGCACAATCCGCGCAAGCTCATGGTCGTGTATTCGATCGAGCGCGCTCTGAACGACGATACGCATGCGCACCTCACACGGCAGCGGCGGAGTCTCCACGCCCAACGTATTTATTCGACACGGTCCTTTGTCTACGAAAATTTAAACGTTTGATATAATAATAAGATGTGTGGACACTTAACATGAAAATATTTCTCAAGCGATTTCTAATTTTTTAAGTTGTAGTATAACAACATAACTGAAGCATTTATAAGAATGCTGTGAGTGTAAGTTATTCTTATAGGTACATAGAAATGGCTATGTACCTATAAAAATATATGTCATCACAAATATCTAATGATATAGATATAATTTTTGTATAAATAAACATACTTTGGTATTTTAGTCGTTAAACTAGACTATATTGATTCATTAACAAATGAATAGTTATAAACTTAAACTTTAAGTGAGATTCTAATTGCTTAGGAAACATTTTAAATTAAATCTGATTGAATTCGACACACTTACCATGCAAGTCTAGAATTAAACTGACGCAATAGTCTTTAGCTGTGCCTTCACCCAAGAGGGTAGTCGGTAATCTATCCAAAGTTGATACATCGAATAGTGCCAGACCCATCCTGAAGCATTCTTCCAACTCCGTTATTATTTTATCTTCCAGGTCTTGCGAGTAAAGCGGGCTGCAAAGATAATTGTAAAATGATCTTAGAGATACTCATATATACATACATACATTTTTTGTTAAATTTGTTGACAAAAGATAGGCTCAGTGGCGGAGCCTTCCCCAGGGCTCTTCTCCTCCGGGGCCGCGCCCGCGGAGTCAATGGTCGCGGGTTCGATCCCCGCATCGGAATAAATATTAGGATTTTTAAATATTTATTCCGAGTCTGGTAAACCCCCCAATCCGCATTTCCTTTTCTGCCCTTTCCTTTCTTCTCTATCCTTTCCCTTACTCTCCGCCAATCCATGGTCTGCCGTGCCAATGAATGCGTGGCTAGGGGCGAGCCTAGTCGTAAGCGTGCGACCGTCCCGGGATCGGGCTCCCCCGGGTACTATGGTGCCTTACCTCAGCATGCAGGGCTCTGCTGTGGATGCGATTCACTAAAGACGAATTTACTTTACCTAATTTGTTGAAAATGACGGCGACGTGGTTCGCCATCCGTCACGTCCTGAGTCTCACGAGGGCGAAAACCGACCAATGGAGAGCCGTTTAGCTGCGATGATTGATAGCGGACAGAGTTCCTTGGTCTCTGCTAACCCCTATATAGGGGATAGGCGTAAATATAAAAAAAAATTGTTAAAAAAGTATTTAAATAACATTTGTTAAAAAAGATATTGTTTCTATGCTGAAGCAAATCTGTTTTTAGATTCATTGTTCATTCTTTATTGTCTTTATTTGCCTTCTCGATTTTGTGTATAAAGGCCGAAATTCAGTCGGGGAAGATTCATCCGCCTGCAAACCAGGAGGAGGGTACCCCCGGGGTTCCCGGAGTGGACAATGACCTATGATAAGGTTCTTGTCCTCATCTCCGAGATTGTGACAAAAATTGAATCCGGCGCTGACTCTGTAGCGGCATATCTTGGCGCATTTGGTGACCTCCATACCATGCTGACCCAAAACCGTGGGGAGCGGATGTAGATGTTGGTGCTGGAACCCGCGGTGCGGTGAACTAGCACCGAGTCGCCAAATGAAAATCCAATCCCCAAAAAGCTGCTGTGAATAGCGGCATAAAAACCGTAAGGCGGTCACCTCCCGAGCGTAAGCTCGAGCAGTGGGGTTCTGATCCCCGAGGCTCGTTCCCACACCCCTAACAAACAGGGTGTGAATATCTCCGTATGCTATGTATGTTATGAGAAGATTCATTCTAATTCCCACCGAAATATACATCACCTGCATTGAATGTACAGAGCTGCGAGCGCGTATAGTGCGCGCTTAGCGTACGTGCGCAGCGCGCTGTGCAGTCGGCGGTAGTGTGGCGCAGCGAGCATGGCGCAGCGTAGAATTTCCAACAACGCACGCGTCCCGCACGTAGCCTTCAACACTCCGTGTCCACCGGATGCGTCACCCCACTCGCGTTCTTGCGACACGTTCAAATCCTGTATGTGTGTGTGTGTCAAATCACTCATCATCGTTAATACGAATTTTGTTGTAACTCAGATCATATTTATTTTATTTATGAAATTTACCAGGTCCCACTAGGTAAGTCCGTGCTATAAACTACCGATTCGGTCATTACTCAGATTTGGAATACATACATATATGTATAACATACATATCGTCACGCCTGTTTCTAGTAGGGGTAGACAGAAACCACAGATCTCCATCTGCTACAACCTCGGCATACTTTCCTAGCTTCCTTCACACTCATTACTCTCCTCATGCAAGCCCGCCTATTAAGGGTACTCTTGACCTGGCCTTTCATAAAAACTTCAGCAATTTGGTCAAGGTATGTGTGTCGTGGTTTTCCCCTACCGACTCTTCCATCCACATTCGCAACAAAAATTTCTTTTGTCAGTCGTCATTCATCCATCCTCTCTATGTGCTTAAACCATCTAAGCATCCCTTTCTCAAATTTGTCACGACACCTTTTACGCCACATCGCTCCCTTATATATTCATTTCTTATTCTATCATTCAAAGTTACACCACATACTTCTTAATGCTCTCATTTCCACCGCATTCAGTCTGCTTTCGGGACTCTTCTGCCAAACCCAACTTTCACTACCGTACATCAGAGTCGGAATAAGCACCCCCTGATAAATCGCTAATCGGGCCGTTTTAGACACATTCTGACTTTTCATAAAAGAGTGCAGGACTCCATTAACCTAATTACCAGCTTTCGCTCGCCTTTCAATGTCACCTTCACATTTTTAATCTCTTGTAAACAATAACCCCAAATATACAAACTCACTCACTTGCTCAACCTTTTCTCCTGCAATCAGCACATATATGTATAAATATACATAAATAAGTATATACATAATATATATAAAAAAAATAATATTATAAAGGTGCCAGCAAGTGTTGCTACTACCCTGTATAAAGTATAATATATATTTATAATAATATAATACATATTTATAATAATATTAATGAAGTAACCATAATCCTTAAAATTATTGCCATATCAAAGAAAAAAGAGAGCCTAAATAGATCTATCGATAATAGATGTTTGTAATTATTTTTTTACATGGTGTTTCTGATTTTATAGTGTATTTGTTGATCTTACCGCCCTGGTGAATAGTGTCAGCGTGGCAAGCAGTTGTCGCAGGGGCAACGCTCGTAAAATAGCTAGCAGGTCTCGCTCTCGCAACTGACCCTCGCTAACAGCACTACCTTCACCTCGCCGCCCCACTTCCTCCCACACCTGATCCAAATCTGAGAGTAAAAGTTTACTGATTAACAGATTAATATATAAAAATCTCGTGTCAGTGTTTGTTATCGAACTCCCCCTAAAAGGCTGAACCGATTTTTATGAATTTTTTTGTATATTGGGTAGGTCTGAGAATAGGTCATAAACAATTTTTATACTCCTATGTGATAAAGGTTGTCCTCCCCAAAAAATTTTATTTTATTTTTTATATGACAACGTGTGCCGGGTCAGCTAGTTTTAGTATACAACATTTTAAAAGGTTTTGTAGTTTCAAAGCAATATTACAAACACTCTGAAATGGAATAAAGAAATGGAACCTGGGATAGCGATGAATATAATAACGAATGATATTCATATGGCACCATTTATTGAAATACACCATTATTTGAAATATATTTATTGAATCGTTTCGGTAAATAGGCGTTGTGGATCTTGTTTTGATGTAGTCGACGGTATGAAAAAATCTACCAATATATGTACATATAAAGTTCTCCGAATTACTAAAGTGAAGCGGCTGGTCAATTATTTTTTGGAGCACCGACTACCGAAGGAGTAAACGAGTGCTAAAGTAGAGACCGAGTTTTGATACACGTATTGTGGGTTGTCTTCCGGCTAGATGAAAGGGACGATTTACTGGTAAACCGAGCCGACCGAGAAGCAGGGAAAAACTGGATGCATGCAGCCGAAGATCGAACTAGGTGTTGAATATCTAATAGTTTGCTGCAGGCTGTTGATGATGATGTAGTTGACAGTCAGAGCGTCCCGTGCCAGGCAGATGCATGTCAGCTTATAGTTTTTACAAATGAACCAGAGCAAGATACAGTTTTTGACAAGTTGTTAACATAGTTAGCGTACCTTCAGTGCACTCAACTGCTTTCTCCAAATCCACCCTGGCTAATAACAGCTCAAGCAGCGCAATCAGCCGCGCCGCTGAACCCATGTCCACCACTTGGAACCGAATCACTTGCGCCGCCCACCGTACTGAACGCGTCTGTCTGGATAATTAATAATCAATAAAAAATGTATGTAGTGGATACCGTATTTAATTATAGATTTAATGATATACTTCTGCAATTTTTATGGGTGGCGTTGATTGCTTTCTATCAGGTGACACGCCTGCTCGTTTCCCTTCCTATCCCATAAAAAATGATCCGTAGTAGCGGGTTAAATCGGTTGGGTTCTAAATTAAATTATAATTCTAAGTTCTGTGAACGAATGAAGTTCGAATTTAAGTGCCGGTACTTTATTTAAAATTTCACGTACTGAGCACGCAAAGAGAAGATATATTTTCGCAGGCATATACAGTCTTTTAAATGTTTTCACGAGGGCGACATGAAAAGGCTGTTACTGTATTAATTGTAATTATTTACTGTTCTAATGCATACATGATTGTGATTGGAAGATTCCTCGGGTATCCTGCTTCGTTAGTACGTATGTATCACCTAAGGCTTGGATTTGCTTGTGTTTCTTACTTTGTGTTTCATACTTTCTTTGATGCATATGGGTATACATTAAAATTACTGCAAAACAATTCTTAAAATACTTTTGATTTTATTATTAAATTGAAATTAAATATTTATATGAATTTTAGATAATTCTAAATAATTTTTTTTACACAATTACTACAATTATTTTATATAGACCAACATTACTCGTACATAATCTGCCACCAGATGGCGCTAAACTATATATAAAATTAGTTTTCTCTATTGCATGAAGTAATTAAATGATGATATTAATTCTTATGCGCCGACATACACAAGGGTATATTTTAAAGGCCTAGAAACGGTGTTTTCGTTGTCGCTGGCGAGAGTGATGTAGTTATTTAGTATGTAGATTTAGGGTCTATCTATCACTGTGCTGCGGTTTTTAGAGGCTAGAGAAACATTACCTCTGTAGTAATGGTAACATGAATATATAAACAAATGCTATATTTTGAGGTAAATAACGGAAGCTCATGACATAAATGAAATGTGTTTATTTGTAAAATTTGGCATTCTTAGCAAGTAAACTTACTTGCTATGAATGCCAAATTGTACAAATAAATAAAATACAACAGGACATATATTAAGAACATACTTTAGCAAATGAATTGACACATTCATCCATTTAACCAAATATGAATAAAAAGTGTAATATTTTACTTTACTTGAACAGATGGTGTATAAGGTGTACTAGCTGCCGAAGATCTCGTCCGTCTAGCAGGGCCGCAGATAACGCAACAATCCAACGCTGTAGCGCATTGCAGTACGCCTTGCTCGCACCATCACTCAGACGTAGCGCTTGAAGTAGCAATGATAGTGCTTCCCTTATTTCCCTTTTATTGCTATGGATTGTCTCAAATACCAGCTCCTCTATCTATGATTAAGATGAATATAAATTATTTGTTTAAAATATAATTATTGTCTTTTTAAAAATATAATTATATTTCTTTAATTTTAGAATTCTTCATTCTAAAAATACAGCTGTGTATGTGGATGGAAGGGTCGGTAGGGACCTAGGACATACCTTGTCCAAATTGCCGAAATTTTTAGGAAAGGCCAGATCAAGAGTAACCTTAACCAGTGGGTTTGCATGATGAGTGTTGAGGAAGCAAGGATATTATGACAACATGGTAGCAAATAGAGATCTATGGTCTCTGCCTACCCCTATGTGGTATTTATGTATGCAGTTGTAACAGATCACTGCTGAACATTGGCCTACTTGAAAATTGAGAGGTTCCAATAAATTGTGTAAGAATTGGGAATCACAGAATAGTTTAAATTTCTTAGGTTGACACTTGTCCATCTACTACATCTTCATACAACACCCATTGGAAGAAATTGGGCAGCCCTATTCTGTACTGGGAATCTAATAGTAGTTATTATTCACTTATTTTAAGACAACTGATCAATGCCCTAGGGAACATTTTGTAGTAACATATAATTAGAAAAATACCTGACAATAAGTTAATAAAGCTGAATGCTGGTGATGGCAATATGACTCCTGCACCTCTCGAAATAATGCCTCTAATCGCATACGTGCAGCTGGAAGCTTCTCCTTCAGGAACTCTGCTTTTTCATATGTTGCCTTTACATAAACTGTGGCACTGCAAGTGCATGTCTGTGATACTACTGCCTTTTGTTTCTCAACCTTCCATAAGTTAGATCTATTTATTTGTTCATCAATGAATCCATGAATAATGGTTGTACGTTCGTTTTCAACAGCATTCAATGATGATCTATAGGAATTCAAATTATGTAGTTGAAAAGAGATGAAAATTAGCTCATTTATTTGATTTGCACACAGATATAAAATAAATTATTTGTTTGTATTACTTCACTTGCCTATACTAACATATTTTATATAAATAAAAAAAATTAAAAAAAAAATGTATGGACATAACTCTAGCATTAAAGTAAAGGAAACTTAGACTTGCTTAAAATTATTATGCACACTTACTGAATATAATACATGAATGAAAGTAGGAATGAAGAAATGGTCTACATTAAGTTCAAAGGATATAATATACCCTAACTTTATATTTGCAGCTTTTTTGTATAAGTCAATAACCTACACCCACATAGCTCTTACTCGTAAAAAAGTCAAACATAATGTAAGATTAAACTAATTAAAAGTAAATCAATTTGAAAAAGAGGAAGTGATAAAGTGTGTGTGTAGTGTTTACTTAATAAATAACATTTTAATTTAATGCTCTCTCATATAAAATTCTACGTTTCATGAATAAATATCTTAACCAATACCTGAAAGTTGATAGTAAATCAACCAAAGGATGTTCAGGTCCGCTTACCGGACCAGCATCTACTATAGCCTCTTCTCTTTCACTTATAGCTCTTACTTCAGCTATTTCTTTACCTCCAAATAATCTCACAGCCTCTTCCAAAGCCATGCATTTTACTTTAGGTTTAACTTTCATACATTTTGGAGCATATATTGAAGAAGTATTGTGAACTATCATGTCCATTTCTTCTAAAATTGGTGCTGATGGCAACATAACATTTTCATTAATCTCTTGATTTCTATCATTTTCACTGCTTGATTCTGTTGTTGACAAATTTATACTTGATATCATTTTTTTCGGACTTGGTGTAACTGGTTTATCCATGTGACTAATATAGCCTTCATTTCTCACATTTTCTATTTCTAGTTTTAGTTCTTTCTGGTCTTTTAATACATCTTGTATTGATGTTTTTTCTCTTACATCTGTTATCTCATTTATTTCATTGTCCGCAATCAAACTATTAGCAATATCTGACTTTACATTACATCCAACATTTTGCTGCACAATATGTTCTGTTTCTGTCAATTTTAGATCATTAATAGTCTGTAAAGTTGGCCCAATATTACCTTTAGATTTTTCTTTATGCTTAGATTTATTTTTCTGAAATTTTTTACAATATTGTAAATAATATTGTCTTATTTAAATTTAGACAAAAAACAATGTTTTTTGCAAAAAAATAACAAATTCTTTCAGAATCATATTTGAAAAAAAATGCTTAAAGTAGGTTATTTTTTACCATGTAAAATATATACTATTTGTGTTAATTCTATAGTTATGTACATGGTATTATCTATACTTATATATTTCAAAATCAAACTATATTATTGCATTTTAACTTTTTAATTTATATTCTCTTTGCAAGGTTAAATTTTGACTTTGTGATAAGTATTTTCTAAAAGGATGAAGGAGATTCATAACATCTTGTTGCTTCAACCATCACCTCAACCTACTGTAATATATCCTGAATACAAAGCCAGTTTTTTAATAATGTTCTCAGGTGTCAGCAACTAGACGTACAACATACAATCTCCAATTTAAGCGCCCAGCATATACATTTGAGAGAGTTATGTTCAATAGAGAACTGCTATAGATTGGTGATGATGATGATTGGTTTAAACTATATTTACTTTACTAAATGTTATAAATATATAAGGTTATAAATATATATAATATATATTGTTTATCTAAGCTAATCTTGGGAATGGCAGTCTAGAATAGATTGCCATTCCCAAGATTAGCTTAGAAAACTTAATTAGAAAATGTCAAAAATAGTTTAAAGTACATTTTTACAAACAAGAATGTTATAACTAAAGCAGCGAGGGCGCGAAGAAAGACGCGAGAATATAATTATTTTACGAAAGTTTGTGAAGAAAAAAAATTGAAAACAAGTTACAAGTTGTACCATATTCACTTCGAGCAAGAATTGTTTGTGCGTCAAATAAAACAAAGACTTATCGTCATATAGATTTACGAAAACAATACATACTTCTCGACGATGTTCTTTAATCATAGCTGCCATAGTTCTCGTTTAATATTGAGAAATTATTATAAATATAAATATAGATAAGTTTTTAATTATCTCATAAATTACAGTTAATTATTTTGATTCAATACGAAAGAAAACTGTGAAACTGTCACGAAGTAAATATATTTTTGTTTTGAACTTTTCATCACAGATTATTAAATATTAATACAATCAGCTGTTGTATAAGAAATGTCACCGTACTAATACGACAAGTAATATCAGAGTACATGGACAAGACACCAACATAGTTATATAATATAGTAGGAATGAAACTGATTATTCTCCTTCGTGTCTTCTCCATTCTACGTGACACAGGCGAAATCATCCGTGCTATTTTTTAAATGAAGGAATGAAAAGGAGATGAATATACACAAGAAAAAAAGAAAAGCTACCCTGAAATTTTATACTGAAGATTCCTGTTCAAGTCATTTCATATGTTGATTAAAAAATTTGATTGTATTTGATTGTAAAATATAATTTTGGCGTTTGTAAATTCCCTGTCATTGACAGTAATTTAAATTACAAACAACCACTAAACAGTCATGTGTATTTAACTAAGATTTGACCTTTTCCGCCAACTTATATCAGTGGCGTTGTGATGTTATCTCATTTTCATAATCTTATATTATCATCAGTTATATTGTTTAATTATGATGATGTATCATAGAATATAGTTCAATTAAGGACTATAAGTGAAGTGATATGAAATAAATGCGTGTATCGTGACTTTTTAAGTTGGCTGAAAAAGTCCATAGAAGCTTTTGGTAGAATAGCCATAATTTTATCAAGACGTTTCGTGAAAAGCTGACTTGTTACATTTTTAGAGATTTGATATTATTGTATTTTACTTGACACTGTCATAATAGCTATAACTGATTGTCATTAAAGAAAAGAAAATATTTTAAATAATTATGCAAGTGTAATATGAGTCGCTCAGCGGAAGAGCGGCCCAAGCCCGAGCTGAAGTTAAAGGGCCTATCGAATAATAGGCCGCTTTTTCTACGAAAGTAATCATAAATGTGAAATGGAATACGAACATTCATCAACGCCATCTATCAAAAACACTATCGAAACTAAGTTTTAGGCTAGTATAGTTTTGAAGATCTATGTTCTAGTATACAAAATCTACTTTATTCTGTTTCTGTAAATTTGTGGATTGGGCCACTCTTCCGCTAAGCGACTTATATGTCATATTAGCTATTTAAAATGTAATAAAATGTTTCATACAAAATCAATAAAAGAGGTAAAATAATTCAAAATCTAGAATCTAATAAATAATGCAACAACAATGAATAAATATGACTCACACTAGGTTATTTAACATTAAATATAATCAAAATAAGACAGACCGATTGGCTCAGTGGCGGGGCCCTCCGCCCCAGGAATCAAAGGTCGCGAGTTCGATCCTTGAATCGGAATAAATATATCTATGGATTTATAAATATTTATTCCGAGTCTGGTAACCCCCCAATCTGCATTTCCTTTCCTGTCCTTTCCTTTCTTCTCTATCCTTTCCCTTCCTCTCCGCCAATCCACGATCTGCCGTGCCAATCGATGCGTGGCTAGGGGCGAGCTTAGACGCAAGCGTGCCGACCGTCCCAGGATCGGGCTCCCCCTAGTACTATGGTGCCTTACCTCAGCATGCGGGCTCTGCTAGGGCTGACCTTTACCCTCCCTTGCGGCTCATGGGATTCACTGAGACGAATTTAAATATACTTAATCTGTTGAAAAATGACGGCGACGAGGTTCGCCACCCGCCACGTCCTGATTCCCACAACGGCGAGAAGCTACTAATGGAGAGCAGTTTCGCTGCGATGAATGTGAGAGAAAGAATGGATGAAAAGGAATGGATGATCGTAGCAGATGGAGCTCTGCCAACCTCTGCAGGAGATAAACGTGAATATATAAAAAAAAGAATAAGAATATGTATAGAAAAATAAATAATCCCATGACATAATTTCTGGGGTCGGACACTGTCAACGGATGTCGGTTTTGTGTCAAATGATCTCGGTGACATTGTATTTATTTCCTGAAAGAACTGTGTAAGGTGACTTTGCTTCTATAGCAGATTTTTTCTTTGTCCTTTTCGAAATTGTCTCAGCGTAATTTCACAATCATCTGGAGGTAGATATATTCCTGGAAAATTTTGAGAATCGCACAATCGACCATGGTCGTTACTGGCTCTATACAGTCAATGGCCATGATAATTATCAAATCTTATCAATTAAGAAACTTACCAATAAATTATCGTTTGCTTAAAATTTTGTAGCTTATAGGCTTTTACAGTTAATTATACATTGAATAACCAAACTTTTCAAAGTTTCCATCCTTATAAATACCCATCAAATTAAAGGTAGTACAAAATAAACGTTTTAAAGATTATCAACAGAATTCCTTATTTGGCACCATAGTTTAAATGCCTTATGAATAAAAAGCACCTAAAATTTCCGTGCTATAAAAAATACCAGTCCAATTATGACAGCGGCCAACGATGTGTGTTGCAGTCACTTTAACACCTAAAACAAATTCTACTAATAAGGGACAAGTATTTATAGTCAAAGTGAACAGTTATAGGCTGACGCAAAGACATTAAATATCCTTAATTTATATCTTTGAAAATAAAACCTATGTAGCGAAATATGACGCACATTATGAATATGATGTAGATATAATATAAATTTAACAAACTTTATACAACCGTTAAAATAGATTTGGCTAAAAATAGTAAAACGGGTTGGTTTTGTCAACTTCACGTCAATATGCACCTATTTTGAGTAATTTGGATTCTGCGCAAAAAAATAATAGTAATAGTGAGTTGTAAATCGTTTCTTATATACGTATTTTTTTTATGGAATACGGAGGTAAATAGTAAGCGTATCGCCTGATGAAAAGGATTTAACGCCGCCCATAGGCATCTACATCACCATAGGCATTAGAAATCCGTTGCCGGCTTTTGTTATTTTTTGAAGGTTTCAAAGTCGTATTGGCTCGGAAATACCGCTGAAGGCAGCTAGCTGGTTCCAACGAATGATGGTGCGTGGGTTGCAGTTTCAGGAAACGCGTACCGTACTGGATCGCCATTCGTCCAGATGGTGGTGATTTAATATTGTCTAATAGCACTAAACAGTAATAAGGGAAACACTCATACATATCAATTATATGTATAAACTACATAAATGATGATAATTACTTTTATGTTGAGAAAAAATCAACAAATTTTTTTAATATAATATAAGGAATTAAATGGTTCAGGAATAAGGTAGACCTTTTAAATGATACACATGAACATGGATAATACTTTAAACAGTTATTGTAATAAAAAAATATTTAATGTTTACTAAACAAGTAGTTTTTTTTATATATTACTTTATAATGTACAAATATTTACATTCGTATTTGTTACAATTTACAACTTCAACCTTTATATCACCTTAATAGATTTACATAGAATTTAAGTTTAATATCTAGACCGCAATGTCATTAAAAGTATTAAGATGGAGCCTGAGATTGAATATGTTCCTGATAGGATATATTTTCATCTTCGTACTGTTGGTGATTTTGTTGTGCAATAAAGACGGATGATTTCATTTTGCAAGGTACAGGTGAGGGTGAAGAAGAATAACTTCTAGTTTGATTTGAACTATTTCTTATTTTAGCTCTAAACATTATCGTGTCTATCTCGTGCATAGCAACATCACGCTGATGCTCCTCCAATTTTCTCAATTTTTTTGCCAAAAGCTGCCCATATAAATCGTATTCGTCTATTTCTCTCCGCTCATTTGTATTTCCTGGATATTCAGTTTCCTCTTTCATTTCTTTCTTAGCGTAAATAAAGTTGGTACCGTTTGTGTTTGATCTATTATTAGCAGGATTCGATTGCGAGACTGGCGGTCTAGAGTGTGTTGCAACTTCAACTTTCGTTTGCTCTGTTGGGTTATTCCTTTGAATTATATTTTGGTCGGGAATTAGGAGTTGGTCTTGTTGTTGGGGTTGCTGCTGTGGTTGAGGGTACGTCGCGTTATTAAAAAACTGCAATGAAAGTACCTTTAAAATTAAAAATTTTTCGTGTACAAACAAAGACTGGCCGAAATTTACCTAACAAGGCGAATTGTGAAAACCCATATCAAAGGTATATTTTATAATTCTTAAAGCATTTTCCCCAGCAAAACTACAAATATAACCTAAAAAATTCTTGTGATCCATGTGGTATGCGTTATATTTTTAATTACATCAAAAAGGAGTTATAAAATTGTTATGTATGTAACGTTGTGAAAATTATGTCATATTTATTGTATATTTATATGTTTACGCGGACTTATAAAAAAAGTTTGGTAAATGCAATACGTATAAATGCCTTACACTCATAATCACACTAGTACTTCTTGTATCATGGGAACAATTATAAACACACAAAAGTCAAAAACAAAAAATCAGACTACTACTTGACTAATTAACATGCTAATGAACGAAAAGTTTAGACAATGATTGTATTTTTACTGTTAAAGATATGCTTAAAATTAAAAAAGACGAGATAATAAATTAAAATACAAAATTTCAAACACCCATTACCATAAGAATGCCTCTGCTACACCGTGTGGGTGTAGAAGAGGGAGAGGGAGAGGTAAAATGATATAAACAAAGTTTGGTATTTAGATTTGGCACCAACATTTTGGCAAATATGCACATATTTACAATGGTTTGTTGCCAATCCTTAAATATTTGTTCCAAACACAATGACATACATATATATATATATATATATATATATATATATATATATATATATATATATATATATATATATATATATATATATATATATATATAAAAGGTAAAATATATATTATTAATTAACTATTTATAATTATAAATTGTATTATATTTTTTTTTATAAATTACCTCATGTTCTATTTGATTTGTACTGTCGCATTCATATTTCCCGCCAAGAAAACTTTCCATAAGTGGATAAGCGAACCAACTTGTGTGGTAGCTTAATTGTGATTTCTTCTTTTTATTAAAGTGCATTCTGAAAGATGTCATAAGAGACTCTTTTTTTCTTTTAAGATCTGTTATTGAACAACTAATACTAATTGAAGATTGTATTCTATTCCATGCTTCAGTAACTTCGCTTCTATTTCGATGTAAAGGATGTTTTGGGTCCCATAAATGCTGTTCTCGCCGATATAGCTCCAAAAATTCTAATACCGCATCATTTGTCCACGACATAATGAAAAATATTCAAGAATGAACCAAACAGAAGAAAGCAATACGTTCGTACTACACATTAAATAGAGACAGACTGAACTGGCAGCCAATCAGATGCGGTGGTTTATCCAATATTTGTTTGTGAGTATGCGGCCTCGTTCCACATATTACTCGATCGATGTTGTTATTGGCGGCCAACCAAAACTATTTGTTTTTTATGTGGTGACGTGCGTCACAAATATTTTTCATAGTATGTGTAAGACGATAATGATAATGATGTGAGTGTGAAAATAATTAACGTTTTGTTATTTATTAATCGTAGTGTGTGATTATATTCTTTATGTAATATTAAATTACTTTTCTTTTTTTTTAGTTTCTCAATAACACAAAACATCCAGTACATTTGAGTTTTTTTAAATTAAGTAAAATATCCATTGCCTCAGTTCGACCAAAGTCCAATTGGTGTTAGTAATGCGGTTGGGTGTCTCTCTCACAAATATTATTATTAAACTGCGTACTGTGTAGCAAAGCAACGTTGCATATATCAAGTCACGTCATTTTATTCATTTCATTTCCAGAATTCAACGGTGACAGTCATTGACTTTCTAGATACTTTTACATAATTTATCAGTGCATCTATCGTATTAAAATCACTCATCCGCTATTGCGAGACTATTTGCAAGTAATTGATATTTAAACGGTGAAATCGCCACTAATTAACGTAAGTAACATTACATGATATTAAATACTTCGTTTCCTTATTTGATTGCACCATTATTTATATTTTTTTCTTTGGTTAGAATTTAAAATTAATCTTTGCCCTACAATTGCGTTGCGCGATTTAAATATTGTTTTATTTATACCTTCTATCTTTTGAAAGAATTTCTTATAAATTTAAAATTTTAAAATCTCTACCTTCATTTATATGTTTCTAATATTTTAATCACCAAATATTTTTTTATAAATATCATATTCACTATAACTATATATTATTTATATATATAAATATAAGGTATGTTAAATTTTTTCAAGTAGTGTTGAAAAATTATAACATACCTACACTTATTTACTCAATTCTTTTTCGTGCTTAATAATATATATTTAAAAAATACAGTTATCATTGTTATTAAAAGCTATGTACCCCAAAATATAGTTTAAATTTAATTTAATAAATTTTTATTTTAAGAACATTTTCTTTTGTTTCTTCGTATTATTACTTAAGAAATACTTTAAAATATTCCTTACAAAGTTATTTAATGTAATACTATGATTATTAACAACATTTACTTTTCATTCTTGTAAAATTGTTACAAATTATTTACAACTTAAAAAATATTAATTACATCATATAGGAAATTAATAATTAAGTATTAAGCATACAAATTACACAAAATAAGCAAATTCTTGTACACCTAAAAGTTTTTATTATATCTACCTATCTACACATTATTTCTTAAAATTTTATATTATTATTAGTTTGCAAAGGCTATATAAGTCAAAAGTATGTATTTTATAAAAAAATTGCTGAACCCGCAAATGTTCAGCAAGTTATACAAAAATTAAAATAACCATTTTGTCCAAATAACCTTTTAGGGAGAGCCACCCTTATCACCTATGGGTATAAAAAATAGTTTACAACCTATTCTCAGACCTACCAAATATACAAAAAAAATTTCATAAAAATTTGTCTAGCCTTTTCAGAGGAGTTTGATAACAAACACTGTGACGTGAGATTTTTATATATTAAATTAATTACATATATATAATAGAATATTCCTTTTTAATAATATTCTTTTCATATAAATACCTTCATACCTTAATAATCAATGTATGTATATTAATAACCTTCGCTCTGGGTCGTCCCAGGTCCAAAGGATTTCCATTGCCATCCTATGTGGCAATGCAGGAAGTATGGAGGAACCTTTGGATTGAGGACTGTTTGCAAATAATAATAATTAATGTATATAAAGGTTGGACTTAATGCCTTTAGGCCATAATGTTATAACAGATTAGAAAGTACCTACTGTAAATTTTGTGTTTTATAATTGAATTTATTTTTATAAAATATAATATTATGAATTCTAGTACATTTAATACTAAAATTTTACTATAAATAACAACATATTGTTAGAATTTTGTCAAATAAACCATATGCAATCTGGAGTAGAATAATATGTATTCTTGATCTATTAATGAATCGGGAAATATGAAGCCAAATATATTTTCTTTATTGATGTATTTGATAGATACAGCTGTAGTGTGGTAGTGGTAACACAATGAAAATTTATTTTCTTTAATGGCTTATATTTAAAAGTAACTTTTTTCTCTGGTATATATATATAAATATAATTCTTCATACTAGATCTGGTTAATTGGTAACACTTATAGTCATTGAGTTAAAGATCCTTTAGATAAGGAATTTAAACATGTTACTTTAAGTATTAATTAATTCTTTAATGTTATTATAAGATGGCAGCAGAAGTGGGTACTGCACCATCGTCAATGCCACAACTGCAATCCGTGCAGAAGGCTATGTCTCTACCCACGGTTGGTGCAGCTGTTGAACATGTTGGTGCGTTTTACCACAAAATAAAAGGTAAACATTCTGCGAGAGATATAACTTTAACCATTTGTATTTGTGTTCAGTATCAATGGGCATCAAATTTAGCTTGTACAGGTCCACTGCCTGTACCATTGATATATTTCATTGATGTACTTACAAAGGTTCCTTCCAAACTGTCATATATTCAGTCAGAATAGATCCTGCTCAAATGTGTCTTTGGCAAACTCAGTTTTGTTTGCACAGAATGAACTATATGAATTAATTAAATGCAGAATTTTTTTTTTCACAAGAGACTATAACACACTTATAAGTTCCACTGCTGAACACAGACCTCACCATGTCTGGAGTAGTTGCCACCGTGATTATTCAAGGCGGATTGCTCAAGCACCCATACTACATATATACTTCCATTGACTTCATTAGCTGTAGCTTTTGTCTTAGTTGTTTCGACATTAGATTTTTTAATAATCTTGGAAGAAAAAGATACCCATCAGTTTTGTCACATTCACGTTTGAAGTGTGAAAGCGTTTGTGGCTTCCGTTGTGCTTTACAAAACTAGTATGAAAACAAAACATGTAGGAAATGACGAAAAGTCATAGTGGAAAAAATTGTAGAACACTTCGAGCTGTTTCTGGACTTTTACCTCCGTGCCTTCATTTTTAAATTTATCCATTTTTATTGAACAAATAAAAAGGGAAAAAACTAGTTTCAATTCTCTTCTTACGAGATACTCTTATTTTTTTGCTCGCGAAAGTCTTATCAATTTTCGAACAGCTTATTTTAAGATTAACTCTGATATATTGGTACCGAAGCAGATACATACTGACAGATTGTTTGTAAACCGGGATTTAAGTTTCTGTATTGTCCATAAGAAAATTAAATCAAATACTTTTTATTAATAACTTAATTAAACTATATTAACTATAGGATAAGCATCACCATTAAATTGACCTTGATGGGCATTTATTCTAGTACCTTTTTTTAGAACTATAGAGGCTTAATTTAATAAGACGAATTTTCCATCATAATGTTTATAATAATAATAATCTTTATTTCAGACAATTTTTTTTTGTCCATACATTTTACGTTTATGATGATATGATTACCCACTGTTCTGCTGTGTATTTATGTTATCTGCAATCAGTGTGAAATGCTATGTCTCTGCCAACAGACCTAACGATTGGACCGCCTTTAAGATGGCCGTAACAGCATAAGTACATTAAAAGAGCGCTACCTGTTGTATAGGATGCACCACATGCATATAGTTGGTAGTTAAAACGACAAGATACAGTTGCACACTGTAAAATTACCTGGGTTCTCTGACCCTCTAAGTAAGAATTACACTAAATAAACGGGTGTTTCTTCCTATCTTAGGTGCCCATTCATTATTAGAGTGGGCTTTATCAACCGCAGAGGCCAGTATTACCCTAGCAGCAGTCACAGCAGTACCATACGTGGCGGTTCCCTTGGCTGCCGGAGATGCTAAAGTGGCAGCAGCCATCGACGAACTTGGAAAAAGAGTTCCCATCGTGAACGAGCAGCCTAAAGTCATCGTCGAGACAACGAAACAGGCTGTGCTCTCCAAAATTTCACCGCAATTAAATAAAGTAAGTTACGATGAACGTTATTTTTAACTGATAAGGTACATGTTACTTTAATTCATATTTTTTTAATACTGTAGTGGTACCTTTGTATCACGTGTGGGATCATGGTTTCGTATTGTGCTGGGAACTGGAACCCCAATTCTTTTCCCCTTTTATTATTTTCGTTCTACCTATTATGAACCTAATCAATCCTAAGTTGGGGAATGCATCGGGAGTATCTTTAGTATTGCGTATGACCATGGGCGGCGTTGGTTGCTTAACATCCGGTGACTCGCTTGCTCGTTTGAATATCTGTTCCAGAAAAAAACTTTTATTCAGGGGATTAGATATATTAAGTTCATTATTATTAACAACATTGTGCAACAGTCTACTCCTTTACTTTGGTTTCCTCAAAGGCGAGTGCAATAGACAATTTCAGCTATTTAAATTTTTAAGTTTTTCTATTGTCTGGGTACAGACTGTAAAGGTTTTGTTATGTGTAATTCCTTTTATAATTTACAACTGATTTAGATGTAAAATCAGTTATTTAACAATCGATAAAAACTCAGTAAAATGGTGTCAACAACGTTTATTTTCCATTCCATTAATGCTTATTTTCGTTTTAATCTGTGGTACGTGACAATAAAACGACGCATTCGGTGTATCCGTAACACCAATATCAACAGGATGTTTGTTGTACACACACTACTGCAATATGTGGCAAATTAATTGCTTCTTCATGTATTTTTGTTTAAAATAAATTAATTTGTAAATTTATTCTTCTATATGCTATTTAGTGCAGAGCCTTAATAGTATTGTAGAACATACAAAAGTATTGGTCATTTAATAATAATATAATTTTTTGAATCATCATCATGTCTCATGATTTAACCACGTTTTTATTAAGACGCTTTGCTGTTCATATTTGTTTATTTGTAAAATGTAGAAATTTCGAAATAGATTTTAAAAAAACGGCCCAATGAGCTAGACTTGAAACTACAAACAGAGCTTATAACCGGATTAAGAGGCATTATTAACTAGAGATATTGAAATCTTAACTAGAAATATTGAAATCCGAATAAAGTGAAATAGATAACCATGATGGTAATTATATGAGAGGGGGGAGGGAGAGGAATTATTTCGTTTTGATTTAATCTATTATTAAACGCGTACAATTTGCCGCTTTTAATCCATGACAATGCATGCACCTTGTACTTTAGTCTTCCTCTGTGTATCGATTAATTTAATGACCAACGAGGTTAATGATGACTACAGTATTTGAGTCATCAGTTCCGGGTATATTGTTGTAATCTTTATATATACATTAAGCCATACTTGTGTTTGCTCCTTATGATAGTATTCGATTAAAATTTTATCGATCACACTCAGCACAAGTACTTTTTTCTATATTATTTTTAATAAGGGTATTAATGCTGCGATTTGTTGTGTGTAACGCGAATTACTATACCAATGTACGGATAAGTATTGACATATACATGTTTTGCCTCGATTATCATATTTCTCAAGTGAACATCAATACTCGGGTCAGTTTAAATCTTCGTCCTTGACATAATTTTTCCGGATTGCCTTATTTTAAATTAATTTATAAATTATAAATAAAAATTAATAAATCAATAAATAATATCTTAAAAAAAAGATAATCTAGATATTCGGTGTAACAGAGCGACCTAGCTCTCATATTGCCCGTTGTTTGACAAAACAAGTATTAATGCTAGTACTAGCTAGCAGCGATATTAGTTTTCGTTACCCACACCAAGTAAGTTAATTGGAGTTGTAGTCCAAAGGAATGTTCACTTTAATCAAAGATGCTGGGTAAACGCAACCATGAATCTATTACTTTTCGAATGTTATAGGTGTTTATCCTTTTATGCTTACACGGCATAAATATACCTTTTTTGAAATATAGTAACCGTCATGTTCATGGAACGGTTAAGTCATATATTAGAATCATGGAGTTATTTTTATTTAAACTAATAGCCGGTTGCATTGTGCGTTCTTGGTTCACTTTTGTGTGATAAACAATGTTTTTTTCGTGTCGATAAGATAGCAACGCACCGATAAGCTACTCGCTTGGACAATGAACCGGAATGGAACCTTAGAGCTTATCTCCATTGTTCTGACGCTCTACAATTTTTTACTGTTACTGGTATACATTAATTTTCGGGATGGATCGCACCATCGTTTCAATCCATGAAACGATGCTGCGTTTGAAATTTGTTGGTTTTTAAAACCTTAAACCAATGTTAAGTACACGCGCTCAGTGGTAAAGAAAAATCGTAAGGAAACATATATGGTATTTTTAATAAAAATAAGTCACAACATCATAATTAACTATGCTTCGAATGTTCTCATTGATATGAGACGAAGTCTGGTTCAGCAACGGGCTTGTGTAAACTGTAACTTAAATGGATCGCCATGCGTCATTGCTTCAACCGAAATCCTGACCTGCATGCGCTGCATCAAGTCATGCAAGCTATGAACGGCGTGTATCAATTTGTATTGTCAAAATAATAGTGTATATTTTTATAGTCAAAACAATAGTAGCCAGTAATAGGTAGACGTCAATGATGGGCAGCTACGCTAAAAGTGAAAGTGTGTTGGCTTTTCGGTCGCCAATCTTATGCCCAGCGGTCGACAAGGATATATTCTGTCAACTTAGATACGCTTATCAAACAAAAAAGTACCTGCTAAGTTCGTCACTGTAAGATTTGTTTAATCGACTTATAGTATCTGATTAAGTTAATAACGCGTGTAATCCGTTCTTTAAAAGACCTTATCTCGACGTTTCGCTGTGGTATCGAAAATAAATGATAAAGTTATTCTTAAGTACAAGATTGCGTTTCTATTATGTATCATCCATTTGCGATGGATATTTTAGCCCAAAATGCGTTTTGAGTTATTATTATTCCTTAACACATTGAAGACGGGAAATCTCCTCTTTTATTTTTCAACTGTTAGCGACGGATGACGGAAATTCACGTTTTTTGGAATCTGATGCAATATTGTGTAATTGTAAGTAAAGACAACATAAAGTTGTAGTGATAATAATAAAAAATGTGCGGGTACTACGGTACGGAAATGTGGCACAAGGGACACTTTTCAGCGCATACCGTTTTCAATGTGTTAAAGGTCCGCGACGGGCAATGTACACATGCCCGTCGCGGACCTTTAACACATAAAATGACGACAATGGAACCAAACATTTCACTTGATAGTACTGCACACTATTGATTTGTGATCTTTTTGATCTAGTTTCAATTTTAAAATGGATATACCGCGATATCGGGTGGTTAACAGTAACTTTGTGTGAAGCCGAATGAGCTGTTTCGTGCTTTAGAGGACGTGTATATCTCGAGGCTAATGTATGACCAGAGATAACAGGATGATGTTAGGGTAGTCAAAACCTTTTCTGTAGTAGAGTAGGATACTGCGCGTGCGCTTTAGATGTTTATTGGACTTAAAGAAGTGCAATAAATACCTAAATACCCTTTTTTTTCTGTATATCTTATTTTTCCTGCAAATACTTGTTTATTCTCACACACTCACAAACACACACACATACATACATACACACACACATACACATCTACTCATAAAATTAGATTCTCAACTTAAATTTTTTTTAATATTTGATATGTCTTCTAGTTTGTAAAAGTAATATATTTAAGCCCAAACCGTGTAATCCTATTTTGGTTTTTATTGCTTGTTATATTATTTTTGTGTAAGAGGTTGTGCAATGAAACTGTTGGATTATCTAATAAATAAATAAATTTTTGTAGAAAAGTCGATTTATAGGTCATACTTATTATGCGTGAATATAAGTTGTGACTTTTTAAAGCAATCACTGCCATGGAGGCTTTTAGTTATCCATTAAATTAAGATATTCATTAAAATTAAAAATATATATAATCCCTGCAAGTTATAGTATTTTGTGCATTCAATTTAATATCACGACCATCAATATTCTATTTTTTTTTCTTCAGAAATTACGGATTATATGTTTACAGAAAGGTTTGTTTTTGCTAACCTACAAGTAATTAGAATATACATTTATCGAATGATGTATAATATAGTAATAATTATTATTATATAAAATAACATGATTACTATTTTAAAAAAATTGTAGCGTCATATCATACCGATTGATTTCATAGGTAAATTGATCTCTTTTAAATATCACTTGCTATAATAACCTTTACTATATACATTCACTTCCTCATTTCGGGCGACGTTTCATACAGGAAACATAACTATTTTTTAAATGCGTTATAAATATTAATCATTTGATTTGTGACTTATTTAGCTTTTGTCAGACAATTTTAAAAGTGTATATTTAATAGGTAGTTGATTTTTAAAAAATATATTTAATCTTTTTTAACTTTATTTGAAATGCTTTACTGCCTGGGGAACTCTTCTTTTCAAAACATTGACTCAAAATTATTCTATTTTATTTTAAATCAATTCTAACTTCAACAGTGCATAACTTAGTGAGCTACTCATTTGTATTTCGATCTCTGGTTTAAATGATTTCTTGTAAGCAGGTATACGTGGCGCGCGCCACAGCCGAGCAACGCGTCAAGTCACTTAAAGAGCTGTCGTGGGCCAAGGCTAATGCCCTACTGTCCACTGTGTATGGACAGAAGGCAATACATGGCGTCGATACTGGTGCTACGTATGTGATGAAACTCCTGGATCAGTATTTACCGCCTGTCGATCCTCAGGAGGATACATGTAAGTCACTTGTCTTATTACTATAGGCACTGTTAAACTGGCAATACATGTTGCACGAGCTACGGCCAACGCGAACGTTGGCAAGTTGATACAAGGCAGGCACTACTATTCAGAATCTAGATGGTCGACAAGTTTGCGGCCAACCGCGTAAAAGCGGGCGGATAAACGTGTGAACACTGGTGGCCGAGCGCCTTTGATTTGTATATAAAAGCCGACACTGCTCCGAAGTGCATCAAGTAATCACGAGCGACTACGAGTTGTTACAAGCTACGTCAAATGAGTTCTATACGTTGGGCTTGCCTTCGCTCAGCCAACTTGGCAATTGACACCGAGCGATGGCCGATGTATACGTTGGTATTGGCGTTGGCTTGCCAACATTCGGCCAACATGTATGCCCGGCTTTATACCAGTGATTCCATCCATCCAACCATTACTTAAATGCTCAGCAGTATCCATGTTTTCCGGTCCAAGATTAGTTCTTTCAATTTTCTATGTCCTTCTACCCTTTCTTTTTCTTTTCATTGGTCACTAAACTTTCGTCTTGATCTTCTCTTTTTAATTTTCCCTCTATGATATTCAAATAAAGTAGTCACGATGAACCAAATTATATCCTAATCATACTTTTCTTTCTATTCTCAATGTGAGCACATTGAGAATACCAGTGATTAGCGTAGCATATTTGTAATTAAATATTAGAATTTTTTAAATATAGAACTGAGATCTAACTATTAGAGACAGACTATTAATTAGCTGACTAGGTTTCGGACAGTTAGTGTATTCTGGTTTCGCACACTTACTTTACTTGGTTAGTTTAAGTTATAATGTATAATTAACTAATCCATTTATGTGTAAATAAACATATGAAATAGCTTAGGAATATGTAGTAGCATAAATATTAGATTAAAAACTTGGTCTTCTTTCTTTTAAAGTCATGATTTGATTGGACAGGTGATCTGTTTCGGCAACATAACATACATTATTGTTTCCTTATTAACTTTAGAAAGACGGACATAGTCTCCAAAGTAATATAACTTATGCTTAAGTTATAATAGAGTTAAGAACGCTGTGTTTCAATAATGTAAATTTATTATTAAATAAAGTATTCTTAAAAATTAAATCATTATTAGCTACCGCAGCGAAACTATTGTTTTGACATTCACCGTTTTTAATAATACGAGATTATCTCGTCAGACGAAATAGTTCCTGCGGAATCGGAGCCGGCTCTGCACGCGGTGCAGACGGTGGGTCGGCTGAGCTCCGTGGCCGCGCGTCGCATGTGGGCCAATCTGGCCGAGAAAGTCAACGAGCTGAGAAAATCCGGTAAGATAAACTAATATTAAGTTAAAAAAAATGGAGAATTTGAATGAATAAACAATGTATATGTAATGACGACCAATTGGCTCAGTGGCGGAGCGCTCCGCCCGCGGGATCAAAGTTCGCGGATTCGATCCTCGCATCGGAATAAATATATGTATGGATTACAAATATTTATTCCGTGTCTGGTAACCCCCCAATCCGCACTGGACCAGCGTGTTGGGTGTTAATGTCCGTTCCTCCAGAAATGGAGAGGCCCGTGCTCAGCAGTGGGACAAATGTGGGCTGTTAAAATAAAATGTATAGATGGATTTAATAAAATAATTATTTAATCCATCTTATCCCTCTTATCTCAAGACTCGCCTTGTATTCCTCAATAACTCCCATTCGTGGTGTTTGAGAACATCAGACAGTTTAATCTTAAATGCCTCCTCATCACACCAAATACTTTGACCAATCTTTCACAGTACAGGCTGGTCGGTTATGGAATTTGTTTCTGCCAGAGGTGAGACAAGCGATGTCTCTCCCGATTTTGAAAAAACTTGTATGAACTCATATATATGTAAATATAAATATAGTTATATTTTTGCTTGTAGCTATTAACTTTGTTTATTAATAATTTTTTTCTATCGTCCTGACGATAATGTATTAGGTGTACAAATAAGTTTCCGCAGTTTTTTATAAAAAATTAGGAATTTATTGTAAAGGAAAAGTACATTACGTTTTATTCAAAGTATTTTCCATCATTTGCCACTACTTTTCCCCATCTTTCTGGCAACATTCGGATACCCCGTCGAAAAAACTCTTCATCTTTTGACGCTATCCACAAATCTACCCAATTTTTGGTGTCTTCATATGATGTGAAGCGCTGCTCAGACAGACCATGTGCCATCGACCGGAACAGGTGATAATCAGAAGGGGCTAAGTCTGGTGAATACGGCGGGTGGGGTAAAACTTCCCAGTTGAGTGTTTCCAAGTATGTTTTTACCGGCGCCGCAACATGTGGACGAGCATTATCGTGTAAAAGAATAATTTTGTCGTGTCTGGAGTAGTAATGGGCGCGTTTTTCCTTAAGTGCCCGACTCAATCTCATCAATTGTGTTCGGTAGAGAGCTCCAGTAATGGTTTCGCTTGGTTTCAGCAATTCATAATACACGACACCAAGCTGATCCCACCAAATACACAGCATGAGTTTTTTTCCATGAATATTCGGCTTAGCTGTCGATGTTGATGGTTCGCCGGGCTTAACCCATGACTTTCTCTTCTTTGGATTATCGTAGTGAATCCATTTTTCGTCACCAGTGACTATACGATGCAAAAATTCTTTTTTTTATTCCTGGCAAGCAGCATTTCACTCATGCATAATCGGCGTTCAACGTCTCTCGGCTTTAGTTCATATGGAACCCAATTTCCTTGTTTTTGAATCATTCCTAACGATTTTAAACGATGTGAAATTGCTTGTTGAGTCATTTGTAGAGTAAGTGCAAGTTCTTTTTGCGTTTGGGACGAATCTTCCTCCAATAGTACTTCTAATTCCATGTCTTCGTACACTTTCGGCCTTCCACTGCGTTCTTTGTCTTTAACGTCAAACTCACCGTTCTTAAACTTTTGAAACCATTCCTGACAACTTCTCTCACTTAAAGCAGCTTCACCATATGCTTCTAGAAGCAATCGATGCGCCTCAGCTGCAGATTTTTTCACATTAAAGAAGTAAATCAAAAGTTCCCGCAAATGATGCTTATTCGGAATAAAACTTGACATTTTTGCACGAAAAAAATTACGTGATGCTGATACGGAATCACTAGTACTTTAAGGTTATGGTGTTGCCAGATGACTAAACTTGGGATATTACGTTTTACATCTGACAATTTCTCCATAACCTTCTGGTGGGGCCATCTTTTGACAAACCGCGGAAACTTATTTGTACACCTAATATCACCAACCTACATCACATTATCTATTTAACATTGTGTCCATCCTACGGTTTTCTAGAAAAAATAGCTATTAGCGATAAGACCGCCATTTGTATATAAATAATACAATCAATAATTTTATAACTATGTTTTTGGTGTACAATGAAGAATATATCTATGTCATGTTACATCGTCCTCCACTTAAACAAATATACTCCTGGGTGCTTTTTAGAGTTCATTTATATTCATCCAGTTTTTGCTTGCATCTCAAATACACAATCGTTGTTAAATGTTTATTTAATATAATTTTTTAAGGTTGTATAGTAATAGATAGCTTTGATACTGAACTATTTAGATTGTAGCCTCGAGTTCAGAATGGATTTATCGCTATAAGCCCATCGTCAGGCAGATATTGCACAGGTTGAGTAAAAAAATCAGCTGAACAGCTAAATCGAGATGTAACCCTTACATTCCAAATTATACTTAGTTGTTAATGTAAAAAAAGAAGAATCGTCAATGTTAAAATGTCAGAGAATATTAAGCTTATTGTCAACTTGTTTTCTGATTTATAGAATGAATGATGTATCCTTCTAAAAGCGTGGTAATCGTGGTAATATATGGGAAAGTTTTCTTATATTTAAATAAATGTTATTTTCAGGTATTGAATTAGATGTCCGTCGATATGTCACTGCACTTTTAGCAGCGGTTCACCTTGCGAAGGAGACAAGTGAACAACAAGAAAAAGAGAGAGAGAAAGATAAACCAAAAAAACAGCCAGCTGTTGAGCCAACTCTAGGCACGAAACAAGTACCTACTGAGACTCGGAGCAATGCTCCCACCACTGCTAATAAAGTGAAGTCAACTCCTGAAGCTAAATCTAACATACCGGAGGCATCACAAACAAATTGATTTATTTCATAGTTTATTTATTAAGTTATCTAAGTATTCCACCACAATTAAGATATATATCATTATATCTCAATTGTTTTGGTGATATTGATAAGGGAACAATTTTAATTTCATATAATGTACTGAAACTATTAATAAGACTGATTGGGTCTTTAATATTTGAGAATGTATGCCCTATTTAAATTTAAATTAAAAATAAATATTTTGTATTCAGTGATATTCTTAAAAATATATCTTTGAATTGATTTTTTGTTTTATTAAAACCACATTTAATTTCATAGTTTATTAATACTTAAATCAAAAGTAAAAATTATGCATACATAATATTAAACAATGCACACTTTTAAGGCCTTTTGATACATCTAAGTTAATTCTGACATTAGATATTAATTTTATTTTTTACCAAATTCAAGTTTAATTTCTTTAAAAAATATTTGACATTTTTACAATAAGTTACAGTAGTTGTTATACAAAAAGAAATTCATCTATTTTCACACCCTGACTAACTATTTATTGAAGCATTGTGATAATTTTATGTGCTTAGATTTACATTTTTTTCTACATGTCTGTGTTTGAAGTTCTGGACAAATGAATTTCATATCTATTTTCTATTTGGAATGTTTGTATTTCTTCTCAGTGTTAGTAATTGCTATCCAAGATCCAGCTTATATTATTCTAATTTTTATTTTTACCAAAGGGATTTCATGTATAAAGGTGAAATAATGGTAATTGAATCCCATTATCAGAGATGTTTAATAAATTATTTTACATAAACTAAATATAGATTATAGTTTTTTATGTATTAAAGGGATTTGAATACAGCATTTAGGTTATATTTATTTTAGACACATTAAATTGTTTATATAAATGTCAACTATGCATATCAAAGATGGCGACTGGAACATTCATAACGGTGAATACACGTGTAATACTTACAAAGACTGAAGATATTTTTGTATCAATATAAAATGAACTGAATTTAGATAAATGGAAGCATTCAAAGAAAATAATATTAAAAGAAAAAATGTGCTTGTATACTAATTTGTAACTGTTAATCCTAATAGACCTAGAAAAATAATAATTATAAACCTAATTATAAATATAGGTAATAGTAGTTTTAGGGCATTATCTTGTCCTTAGTATTCACAGAATAAAATAAGAAAATGTATTCTTTTAATAAGAATACGAGAACTCAATAAAATCGCACATTTATTACACTCAATTAGTCATGTGCATTTAAGATCAGACCACAAGAAACTTCTTTTACGAATCAGAAGTAATACCATACATACTAAATGGCGCATGGATTTCATATAAAGGTTCTCATATATACATTATAAATAGGAGTCAACTACGAACTAGTGTTGAATGCATGTATTTCAGTTTTTTTTTCAGCTTTTCCGTTTACACAAGGTACGTCGCGTCGGCGTAATTATACAATAAAATTTAAAGCTGCCATTTATTTTTAAACAACCATATATAGTTGTTTTACGATGTTTTAAATAATACATGGAGTTAGCATTAAGTATTACTTATTTTGCATGATCTTTATATTCTTACGTGTAAAGTATAATACAATATTTTTGTTTTATGATTTTAAAACTTTTCAATTTTTTAACTGATTCACTACTAAAATATAAATATATAATTTCAAGTAAACCGTGTTACGGTATTTCTACAATGAATTAATTACAATTTTTTCTTACTATTTTAAAAGTAGAAAGAATAAAACATTTTTGTGCCAGATTAAATCCATTGAGTTATCTTGTAAAGTAACAAAAAAAATAAGGAACCCAGGTTAAAATAGAATAATATTCAAATAGTATGCATAAATGTTCTCTTTAAAGAAAAGGAAAAATATTTTAGTTTTAATATTTAATAACTCTTGAATGTGCAAGTGGATGCTTTTAGTAAATTCATATAGCTCTTGCACTTTACTTATAAAGATAAATATTGTTTTCATTAACATGAAATGGCCGCGGAATACATTTTACACAAACAAAACCTGTAGCAATAATGCTAATATGCGTTGACAAAAACCAAAAAAAATATAAATACGATAAGAACCGAAACTAAATATCATCATCACCATCAAAAAGCCTTAAGTAATGTATTACTGGTCAAACTCCCCTCCCAATTTGGGGGTAGCTGCTTGTCGCCATACAGAACAGGCCTGTGACAGTTTATAAGAAAGGGCTGAACCCATACCGTAAAACTACGTCGCAAGTACCAAAGAATAGCAGTAACTATGTACCAACTCCGATCACTAGAATCTATTATTATTATTATATTATAATATCTTTATTGCAATAATATTTTCTAATAAGCACTTCGTAATTTAATTATTATTTTATATATTTCACTAAAAATTTCCAGTATGATAAACAATAATATTTTATTGTAATTTGTATGTTACGTTTTGGGCGGTTTTATAATATGAATACAAAATGGTTTTGAATAATTTTATACATATTTATTTTTACCTAATTTATGTAACCACAATTTATATAAAAGTTAGGTAAAAAAAGAGAATAAGTAATAAATACTTTTAAGTTTATTGAAATAAGTACCTGTAGATACAAATTTCACACATTTGCAGTAAGTACGGGTTGCTAGCCAGTTTTTAGGTTGGTTTGATGACGTCACAGTTTATCCGAGTCCATGGTCCTCGAAGAATCCCTGGGGTGTCTCCTCCTGCAACAAGGAACATCACTGAGCCAGTGTCGCTCGTGTCCGGTGTTAGACCGAGCTATCGCTTTTCGGCTACTTTATTCACATAACTGAGTGTACAGACCTAAGTGAAAAAGCAAACGTAGATCCATAAACAAAGTATTTAATGTTGTAGTCAGGATATTTTTGGGTTGTTAATCCCGTAATAGACGCTCATACCATAGTTGAGTGACTTCGTATTTTAAAAAGAAAGTTGAGTAAGTACATTTATAAGAACTTGAGGAAAAATAGTATGTTTCGTGTTTTATCAGAGGATTGTTGGCCGAGATTATTTACAATAGATCTTATGTTCTAGCTAGTGCCATTATATCTGAACGTAGCACGTTTAGTGATGATTTTACCACCTGATTTGTAAAGAAAAACAACACGAGTAAATCAGTATGTTTGAGAAATACTTTTGTGCGAGTAGTCCCGATATGAAATGAAGCCCCGTGTGTGTGTAAAAATACGAATAGTCGGGTATATAGCGGGTTGTTTGCTAGCTATTGATATATTTGACTTCTTGACAAAATAAAAAGAATTAAGGATAAATATTCTAATCACACTATTATTAAATCATGTACTGATTCCCCTGTAATCTAAAATTGGTAAAATTTACTTTTTTACGTATACTGTACCTGTATGATAGTATCTAGTTAGTAAATATAGGCAACTTAATTATTTTATTTCATTACCAAAAAAGTCGAAGAAATTTATATGTAAAAAAACATATTTAGAAAAATGTTTGAAGAAATTTATATGTAAAAAAAACATATTTAGAAAAATGTTTGTTTGTTTGTTTGTGTATTTTACTTGTCGCCCAATAATAGAATAAACGTTTCTAACGTAAAAAGCTAAAAATATATTAATTGAAAAACTGTTAAAACATAAAAAAGACCATACAAATAATATGTAAGTTTAATTTATTACTTTTGTTTAAGGTATACCTTTAGATTCAAGTCTATTTAGTTGCCAACCTATTGTAATACCTACCCACAATAAGTTGGTGTTTTTGTTTTTACAATTTTTCAAATACCTTTTTAAAAGTACATAAAATTTTACGGTATGTTTCTTTTTAGGTTTTGATGTTAGACATTAGACAGCAAACCTAGTCAGATATTTTTCCCAAATAAAAACATTTAACTTATAATACCTTGACATATTGTAATACACGCGGTATTAAATGAGAAATATTTTTTACGTAATACATTTTAATTAAAAAATTGAATACATAAGTATATCAGTCACAATTGATCGGAAATATGAAAATTTATACAAAACATATATTAACAAAATTGTCATTGAAAATTGTTTATAAACGAGTATGTATTTATTTACTAATTGTTTGAAAAATTACAATATTGAAAACATAATAGAAACTAAAAGAGTATAACAAACTTTAAAGTTATAGTAATCAAAACAATAAACTTTTCAGAAAATATTAACCGATAACCAAAAAATAACAAACCCAGGAAACTTTATAAAATATTCTATAAACGAAAACTTAATAAATAAATGAATTTTCTAGTTAAACTAAATTTCGATATGGATTATAATTTAAACATAATAATTCAACTTAAGCACATTTAATGCAACAATATCCTACAAAGGGAAAATTATTTTTATCTGTAGTTCTTTTGCGGCTTTAAAACGAGAAACAAATTTCGTTGGTTATTATATAAAATCTCAGAAACAAAGATATCAATATACAGCTCTAGAAAGTTTTAAATAAAAAATGCTTCTATTGCATCATCATTCGACTATGGCAGTCCACTGCTGGACATAGAGCATCAATCGCATCCCCTAGCCCGATCTTCTACAAGCATCCAGTTTGAGCCATCCGCCATGCGCATATCGTCACTCCGTCTAGCTGGAGGCGTCGTACACTACGTTTGGCGGTTGGTGGTACTTTAACAAACAAGACCAGCCTATCGTCACATTAGTTTGCTAACCCGAAGAGCTGTCTGTGACTTTTGTTCTGCGTATTTCTTCACTTCTTTTTATATCCACCAGAAAAACTCCGACTATAGCCATCAAGGCGACTTTAAATACTGTGTTTCATTTTAATAATGAAGGATTAATACCCAAATGCTAACATCTGTAGAATTAGAGAAAGCAAGATAAACAATCTCCCACGGCTAGCTTAAAGTCAATGATGGGTAGCAATACCCATCAGACTTTAAAACTTTTAACGGCTTGCTTTTTAGGTTGTTGTGATTCCTGATATAGAATAGGATCTATATATAGATATAGAATTTCTGTGGATGATTTACGAGGCAGTTATGGTAGCAAATACTGTAAGATTGGCAACAGCGTCTACATCTTTCCCGTTACATCTTTTTCCTCGTCCCATCAAATCCTTATTTCTCGTTATAAGCTTTCCCTAGAATAGGCAACACATTTGTTGTGCCTATGGTGGTGAAGATGTCCATAGGCAGTACTACCTACTTACTATCAGGTGACCCATGTGCTGGTATGTATATATTTTCCATAAAAAAAGGTACTGCAAAATATCTGTGATAAAAATGACCTAAATCTTAAGTCTTCGTAAAAGAATTTTGTCGATAAAATCAGTTCAACGGTTTTATGGCTTCTTCGAAAAGTTTTTAAGATTTAATGATTTAGTAACGTGTACACAAGCAACAAGACAAAGGATGGACACATTACAGATGTACGACGATTGATATTATATGCTCTAATTATAATTTACAAATTGTTTGTGTTGGATAATAAAAAAATATCATTTAAAAACTCGAAAAGGATGTAAAAATAGTTTGGATTTACAAAACGGATAAAAATAATTTCCCCCGAGGTGTGTAACGATATTAAACTATGTACACAATAGTAACATTTTCTTAAGATATGAAAAGCTTTACACTATCATATCTTATAATATGGGTCTGAATTACATGTTCGTATTATACAAAATTAAAAAATAAAGTAAAAGCACCAGTTGGTCCACTTATATTTAATAAAAGTTAAAAATATCACATTCATGTAATTTAGTCAGGAAATAAAGTATCAAAAAAATCGAATCATGACTAACTAATACGTTAAACATTATAAACTTTCTGAATATAAAAAGTATACCAAAATAATAATAGTATACCAAAATAAATACTGTTTGGAATTCTGAGTTTGTGTAAGAACAAATAAGAAACCTTGATTTTAGAAATACTAAATATAAACTTTCAAGGGACGACTAATTTACTTTAGAAGAAATAAATTGATAGGTACATACTACTTATCGCAAAAAGCCATTTTAAATTTATACAATAAATATAGTTAGGAGAAAATAGTTATTAGTTTTATTCATTTATGAAAATACTAATTTATTAGCACGTCGATTAATATTAATACCCAAAAATAGTTTGTTGATACGGCCAAAATTAAATTGACCAATCTTTAAATTCAAATACGATGTATAAATTCGAGGAAAATACTAAAGTATTGAATGATAAAGTTATATACACTAATACATTCATTCAACCTGATTTAAAATATCAATTAATTTTTAAATGAAATACTCAGTAACCATTAGATATTTTGATATCTCATAATTATATACCAATGTCACTATTTTTTGTTACTTGTCAAAAAATAATGCACACGAGTCGCTAGTCTTTTTGCTTCTTTTGTTCTTGGCATCTTTGCTTTTTACGAAGACTAGTTGGAGTCATCTTCTAAGTAAGGTGGCGAGGCTCAGAGAAGTCCTACATCGCGCAGCGCTGCGTCCACTGTCTCGTCCTAGTACAGTATATTCCAGAAATATTTCGTAAAAATATCAAATATTACTTGACCTGTCTTTTTCTTTTTCTATATTTATTATGATTTTTGAATGTAATACCTATGTTTAACTCGTTTTGATATAGAATTCAAATAATGTATCATTCAATATATTGGAATGCCACAGGTCTATGTACGATTGTAATCCAGTAATCTAATAATTAATTTAAACATTATAATATTGATTGAGTCTCGCAATAAGCATGCTGTTAAGATATGATTGTCTAGATTGGTTAATTGAATAGCTCGATTCATCAAGATATATGATGTCTAAGAAAACCACACACCAAGGTTAGGAAGTTGAGACGTGTCAAAAGATTGGTTGAAACGCGAAAAAATTAAATATTATTAAAATATTGCAAAAAAAAAGATTATATAACTTTTGTCACGTCGGCAATGTTAGGAGCGGATACATGCAAGAAAACAGAATTTTAGATAAAAACCATTTGTATTTCGACAACTCGTACAGTAATGCATAAATACCAAGACAGAAAATGAAGAGCATCTATTTACCATTTCAACAGCAAATAAATAAAATATATGGTAACTGTAGAATTAATTAAATTACATATATATATTTAAGATCGTCCCAAAGTGAAGCATAGATAAATAAACATTCTCATTTTTTTTTTATATTTATATATATTCACGCCTATCCCCCGTAGGGGTTGGCAGAGACCACAGAGCTCCATCCGCTTCCTTTCATCGCAGCGAAACTGCTCGTCATTGGTCGCTTTTCGCCCTCGTGAAAATCAGGACGTGACGGGTGGCGAACCACGTCGCCGTCTTAATAAATTCCACGAGCCGCAAGGGAGGATGGAGGTCAGCCCCAGCAGAGCCCTGCATGCTGAGGTAAGGCACCATAGTACCCGGGGGAGCCCGATCCCGGGACGATCGGTACGCTTACTACTAGGGTCACCCCTAGCCACGCATCCATTGGCACGGCAGACCGTGGATTGGCGGAGAGGAAGGGAAAGGATAGAGAAGAAAGGAAGGGGCAGGAAAGGAAATGCGGATTGGGGGAGTTACCAGACTCGGAATAAACATTTATAAATCCATATAAATATTTATTCCGATGCGGGAATCGAACCCGCGACCATTGACTCCGCGGGCGGAGGGCCCCGCCACTGAGCCAATCGGTCGTTCTCATTTAGCCTGAGTTAAAAGTCACCACAACATATAATATTGTATTATGATTTTGATAAACGATAAGTCCATGTATACTTTGTTATTATAAATAATTATATATATAGCTCTTAGAAATAGATTGCCTAAGTTTAAAATAGATAGCTTAAATTTATTTCAGAACAAATTAATGGTAAAGCGATGCCCACATTACAAGTACATGCTACATCAATACAAAGCATGGTACACATATGTACATATAACAGATCAGAATAATTATAACTAATAATTAATATCTTATACATTTTAAATATAGAGATTATTACATGTATATATTCGATTACTGATTCTATTTCTTATAATACTCTTTGCTTACTATGAACGTTAAAAAAATGTAAGATTTATGAGGGACTGCTCATAACGCAATGTTAATGTATGTATACGACGAGTTCCTATAAACAGTAATGTTATAATTACGTCGATGATAAATGTAAATATCGAAACTAACGTATTATAAAGATTAAAAGCACAACTTTTCTTCATTTAATTTTTTTTCGTTAAACAATATATTGATATCTGAAGATATACCTCAAGTTCCCGAGTGTATCCCATCACACACAAGCATATGTGTACAACTGTACGTTAGTTTCGACTTTTACATTACAACGTACAGTTGCTGTATAAGAAAATCATTATAGGTACAGTATGAAAATAGATATTAACCCACCACGCTTGGCCAAGACGGATTGGCGTAGCAGCCCGACTCGGAATAAATAACTGTAGTACATATTGTTCATATCCGTACATATGCTTATATATATGGATATGTACATATAGTTGAATTGCAATTATTTATTCTGATTCTAGGTGCTTCACTTATATATTTTAGACAATCTTAGTGGGTGTCTACTCCTCCAGAAATGGGAAAGCCCAAACCCATCAGTGAGACATATGGACTGTGAAAAGAAGACGAGTTTTATCTACGTACAAAAAGTTATGGCTGGTGTGCGTGATAAGATTAAAGCGTAAGCAGAGAGAAAGCTTTACACAATCTATTGATCTTGTTTGGTAATAAATAATTAATAATCAATGGTTCATATTCTTATTATATTGTAATGCCAATATAATAAGAGCAAAAAGCTTTATATTGTTTATTTATAAATTCTTCGTCTGTGCAAACTTTCCAGTAAATATTCTTTGGTAATAAAAAATTAAGATATAGACATTAAATAGGCTATCATATCATGCATATGTTAGGAAAATATGGTCACGTTAGTTATTCAATGGTAGGTGGATCGAAACCATAACGTTATGATCGTAAGAGCAAAACTTAATTAGGCTATTGCAGCTTAGATTTAGCATGGCATAGCAGATATTAAATGAGTCTTTGAGTAAAGGTTAACCCTTTCCTTCTCACCCCAATCTACTAAAAGTTATGATTCTTAACAAAACCCATATCCTTTATCTATGAGCGGGTTGATGGTTATCGAAAGAAGCAATAGTTGAGAAAGTTTGTGCCATTGGTTGTGATTCCAGATTGGCGATGACACCTTGTTATTAAGTTTTGATCATATTCATATTATTGAATTTAAAATCAAGAGTCAGTCATTAGACTGACAAAAACTGTTCTCATTTTAAAAATTACTATAATGATAAATACCCACTTTCAAATTTCATATTTAAAAAAATAGACATTTAATCCACTTCAAAATTGTCATTTCACCTGGCAAAGAAAGGTAGTAAAAAGCAAGGCAGTTTATTTTTTAAAGCATCCTCTCCTCATACATTAATCATGCAATACTAATAGGTGTAGCGCTGTTGTATTCATTGCTACTTTTTTCTTACAAACCTTATGATTTGTAATAGACAATTAATGATTGAAACTAAAGACTACTTGAGCCAAGCGTTTGTGAATACTCATGCAAATTCCGTAATACTAGTACTGTACGGTCATTTCGTGTTTCCATCAGTGCAACAATCCGTTGTTTAGGTCCTGAATGTCATCAGCATGCATATCACACCGAAAACACAATCAAATTAGCACAGTGCATTAAGAAAACAGGAACATATAAGGTATTTACACTATCGGATATATATATATATATATATTTCATATTGTTTAATAAAACATGCAAGTTAATTCTTTAAAGTGAGTTGCATTTGTGTACGTATTACCATTGTTGTAATTAAAGAGTTTATAATATTGTACTTCAATTTAATTATTATAAGATTAAGTTACGAGAAAACTTAATATTTTTTTATTATACAAAACACTATTAAAATTTAACATTTTTAAATAAGACAATACCATGAAATTGATATGTTAGTGCTTTAAATAGATATGTTTATATATAATTTGACTACATTTTAAAACATACACCCTACTTAATCTATCTAATGATTAAACACTGAAATAAAAGGCACTACTGAGGCCTCTGTTCTATTATACTGGTCCACATTATATAATAACCTTATACTAAAATATCCATGTGTTTATTGTGAAAAAACTACTAACAATGTTGAAATGTTGACTGCGCTAGTTTATGTGGCTATAGCATATGTAACAAACCTATCGACTATGTTTAACATATGTAAACAGAATGCTCCTAAATTTTAATGTGAAATAATTATTATATATCTTAGGTTTATTAAAAACGAAATCTTAGGTTTATTAACAATTAATTTTATAATTAAATATAAAAAAGCATCCCCAATTTAAATTAGCTGTTAATTTTTCCTAAAAAATCTTCTGCTAAACCTAATTGGTAATTTATGCTAAGTATATTTATTTCCTTTTTTTTAATGATTAAAATTATTCTATATCAGAATTAAGAATGGAATACTGCACATTAAACTGTGATACAAAGAAACATAATATCATTAATGCTATGCTCAGATATTCTTTTTAAAAATTGTTTCCTACAGTGTATAACTAACTTTTTCAGAAAATATTTAATGTAAGTTTTCAAATGTTTGCCTGTCAGTAAGCCAGTAGAAGTTTGTAGGCAATTTTAGGTTTATATTTAAGGGTTTTGTGGGTTGGGTTCCAAAAAATTATGACTTACTTAAGAAGTGACAAAAAAAAGGCCCGATTGTAAATATTGTTGTGACGGAAGTAGCGGCCAATATTCATCTTAATAAAAATAATTCACTTTATCAGAGTCAACAGAATACATGCTGAACGAAAGTTACCTAACAAGCATATTCCATATATAAAAAAAATAAATTCAAAATGAAATATATGATACCAAATGTTTAGCTTGTGTGCCAAAAGTTTTCCATGCCTGTTCTACAAAAACATATTTTAATGTTTGTCTATAAAATAAAGTAGTCATTTGAACAAATCTTCATCATCCTAGGTTCCCTTACACTGAGCTTTACCAAACAGATAGAGAACTAACAACAATATTTAAAGGAATTATATCAGAGCATGCAATAGTAATCACTCATTTTTAATCATTACAATGAAACTCATATGTTCAATTTTATATAAATTTGTCCACAATACCTATAATTTAGAAAGAAACCTGAGTTCGATTTTAATACCAAAAATTGTTGTATAGAAAGCATTTATAGAATTTTCCCTTTATTCGATTAATTCAAATGAGTTTTTAATTGTTTTATTGATCATTTTACCTAGAAATTTTATTTAGTTTCCTCATCTGTAAGCTTGTAGCTTGTTTATTGTTAAAACATGCACAACAAAAGTATACCTCTCAACAATTATACCCAAACATTGCATCACAAGGCCATTTTACACAAGTTCATTATCCTGGCTACTGACCTCTTGGAGCAGATCCTGTGCTGCAATCGCCTTGAGAACATTTTTCTTACTAGTCTCCTGTAACTCTCCACCAAGAACAAGTTCATCAAGGATGAAATATGCTTTCTCAAAATTGAAGATTATGTCCAACTCACATACCTGTGTAAAACAGATTACAGAAATATGACTAGTTTACATGTAATGGATGTTTTTATTTCATACTATATTAGAGTATGAATCCATATTATGTTTACAGTAAATATTTCTTTTTAAAATAGTAACAATGTAGCAAACAGCAGGCAAATTTTCATCAAATATTTTGAACTAATTATAATTTGCTACATGCATGAGTCAGTTTGACTAGTTTGCTAATGCACTTTGTTCAGTGAGCAATGAAAATTTATTAGTTCCCATACTGGGAACTCTGTTCAGATTATGACAAAAATTGCATTGAATTTTCAATAAGTACTTTACTAACCCACCCCACATTGAGATTAATCCTTAATTATAATATCACATAATTTTATTTAATTTGTGCAATTATTATAATTATTTCTTCTTTTTTTTTATTAATTAATTAATATTATATTAATATATATTATAAAGTAACTTACACTGCCAAAATATTTATCTAGCAGTTCAACATATCTATGTATTAGCTCCAGTGTGAGCAGTTCATTATCTTCTTGTTCCATGGCACAGCAGAAGTATAATGATGCATACCTGGAGGAAATTATCATTTGTTTATCAATTTCATATAATTATATTTGAATGAAAAAAAGTGAAAATCGTAATTTTTTTAAGATTTAAAAAGAGTCTTCATCATCGTAAGGAATTGTTTACACCTTGTTTAAAGAGGGGTATAAATGTACCAAGCAAGTCTTCTCAGTGGGCTTCTTTTAAAAAGTTATGGGGGTACAACTTAACTGTAATTATATTGCTATCTGGTCTTGATAATATTTTATTATTTAAAATTTTTGTCCAATTTTGTTTAAAATTCTAATTGTATCACAACCTATCTTTAAGTTTTTCCTAGTACTATAAATATACACATTCACTAAAGTTAGTAACAATGGGATTTAATAAATTGTTACCAAAATCTAGGTTATATTGACAGATAAAAATTTTAAATATTATTATCTCTTACATATTATAACAATCAAAACTGTATTACTAACCTTTTATATACAACTTTAACATCTTTCCACTCTAAGAATGAACACATCTTAGGTTTTCGAGCAAGGACAGTTGTGATGAGCTCCCTTGTAATTTTTTTCTTTAATTTGTCCGGATGTGCAACATACCATTTTTGCAAACGGAGTTTACCTTGCCGGCTGAATAGAAGCATGAATTGCATCTATAACAAAAATTAAAGCATTTGTGATATTTGGTGTTAAATAACCTTGTTATTAAATCACTCAGAACATTTGTATACAAAAAAGCTTTTTTAACATTCCACGTTATACATGTAAATACAATGCTTAGCGACATGCTAGCTACGCTAGTTATTATTAGTAGTAGTTATTAATTTAGACTTTCTTAGGAAATTCAAAGTTGTGCTTGAAGAAACCATTAAAATTGCTGTTATTGAAAATGATTTCGTGTCACTACTGCTCACTTACCATCTCGTAAAGCTTTTACTACTTTTGCTCACTTACTAATTGTTCTCATTGGCGATTTTTATTGGTTTTTAAATGTAATTTAATACTGAAGTCGATAGCAAACTTAAATTATTAAGAAATTCTATAAATTAATGTTAAACGTACAGAGGGTGATACAGATAAATAAAACCACTTAAGATTAAAAAAAAACAAAACTTGGCAATACTGTGTTAGAGATTAGACATTGAAAAAAAATCGACATTTTTTCGATGTAGTATATAGTACATCGCATATATATTGTGGCATCGATTTTATATTTATACATTAAAAAAAAATGATATTTTCAATATATCTATTTTTTACAAAAGAATTAATGAGGCGTAAATAAAAAACAGCCACATAAAAAAATCAGAGGCAGTCAGTGTAATTTGAAACTTCAAAATAATTGTAATATTATATAAGTAAATAAAAATTGAAGTCTTAATATATAAATAAATAAAAAATAAATTAAATAATAATCTTTTAATAAATAAATAATATATAATTAATTTTAATATTTGATTAATATATACCTTAAGCATTACATACTGCTGACGCGAACCGATAGATTTTTTCCCTACCCAGAGTCGTGTCATACGGTTATAGAAGTTTTCACTTCAAAGTAAATAATGCATTCTGTAAAAGCAGATGTCGCCAATATACATAGAAGAAGTGGTATAGTCTTAAAAATACTGTTCACTATAAAATAATGTTGCCTAATTTCTCCTTGTTGATTATTAAATAAAATGTTCAAAAATATAGTAGTTTCACCTACTTTATTTTTATCGTACGTTAGAAGGTTATATGATCCCTAAATTACTGATTACTAAGTATTTGCTTTTGGTGTGCATTTTTGATGCATCGAAAAAACATCGATATTTATTCGATTTTATGGAATGAGCTTAATATTAAATTGATTGGATGCATCGGTACTTTATATCGAGTATTTTCAAAACATCGATGTATATATATATATATATATATATATATATATATATATATATATATATATATATACATATATATATATATATATATATATATATATATATATATATATATATATATATATATTATATATATATATATATTTATATATAAAATATACATCGATCAAGTGATAGCCGTTCAAGCCTTTGAGAGAAACTTTTAACCCCTAAATACATTTTATGGTAGTTTCACCATCATTTTTAACGATGCAGTTTGTGAGTCTTCTGGTTACGAACCACTTTAACGAAACTATAAAAAGGGAAAGAAATTTTCAAATCAGCGAGCGGGTAGTTCATTACAATTCAATGTCTAGTAAAGAAAAATAATCGAGTCAAGTGGTTAAAAATGAAATAAAATAATTTCACATCGAAAATAATTTCACAAACGTCAACAGTTTTCTAAATTTGATTACACATTTTATAGTATAATATCACATTTGTAATATAATATCACAAATTTTGTAGACCCAACTTATGATATTACATTACATACATTGTAATTTATTTTTATTGTAAATTATTGTAGAAACCTAAATGTTAATAATATATAATATTTATGAGATATTCAAACTTATGTTGTGTTCTAGATTTTTATTAACAAAATTATTTGCGTACGTGACACTTCATGTTAAAATAATATAAAAATAAAACACAAAATAGGAAATATATATATTTATTCATATGACATATTACCTTATTTTTTCATTTCCCTTATTACTTACTATTAAATGCAATAATAAATATTTAAACAATTTTTTAAAGTATATTTGTTTACGTATCTATAATATATAAATATCGTAATATTTACAATATAAATTTATTATACCAGTGTTCACCTCCTGTGTGATTTGTTAGTAAATCCTGGGTTAAAAGGGGCGGCGTTGAATCCAAAGTTGTTGTTATGAGTGGCCACAGTGTCATTAGGCTGGGAAGAGAAAAGATAATTAAAACAAAAAGACAGGCGTCTTTCACTCGGAAAGAAGACACGCGTTTTATTTATCAGGAAATTTTGTATATATTCACTTTCGCAATTATTTGATAAAATAATGATTATTAATAAACAACAAGAAGAAAGCTTATGTCCAATGTTTTATTTTCAGATGATTTTTTCACTTTTCATTGATGGCAATTAGTTATAACTATTATGTCAGTGTCAAGTAAAATACGATAACATCAAATCTCTTGAAATATAACTATGATATATAGTCTATATAGTGAACTTATCTCGTTACGTCTTGATAAAATGGTGGTTATTCTACCAAAACCTTCTATGGACTTTTTAAGTCTGGAGTCAACTTAAAAAGTCACGATACACGCATTTATTTCATATCACTTCACTCACACGCCCTAATCGAACTATTTTATAATAAACCACCAAAATTAAACTCATAATAATATTAGATTATGAAAATGAAATAAAAACATAACGTCATTGATGTCAGTTAGCGGGAAAAGTCCTATTTTTGATTTAATTGGAGTTTTCCTATTTAGTTTATGATAATCTGTACATCCGTTCAACAATAAGAAAAGCCCTCATAGTTAAGTAATTGTTTTTGAGTATCTTAAAAAATATCGTATCTCAAAAGGTTAATACCAGAAATGAGCATTGTCCATTACTAGTAAATACCATCTTGACTCTTTAATTATAAAATTGTCACTTAGTGAGAGAACGCTAGGACGCCAACATTTTTAGCGCCAACGCTATTAAAGTCCAAATGCATTAGTCGTTGAATCAAATCAAAACATATATATTAGACTCGAACATTTTTTGAACCCAATTTATAAATACTACCACTTTATTTCCATTCCTTTTTTATGGTATTTTTATAATAAATTGATTTATTAACTTCCTTACCCGATGTTCATCGATGATGCCTTGCAAAGAATCGGTGTCATTCGGCGGGAAGTAATCGTGCCTGAATTGCGGCAGGTTCTCTATACCAATCAGGTCAGAGTCATCCGATGCTTCACTAAAATGCAAACATTGACGTCGCAGATACTCTTCAAAGATATATACAAGAAAATTAAACTGATAAAAAACAATCATTGCCGCCCATAGATATTTGAATCACTTGTGGCTTGTTTTTTTAACGTTTCAATGTCGTATCGGTATATCTTAGTACCGCTGAAGGTATTAAGCCTTCACCGATTGACAGTATAACTTGATTTTAAGCTTTGCTAATTTTTTAATATTTTTAAGGCAAATATTGCAAATATTAAACATTGCCTTTGACGAGAATTCATTTCTAGTAGCATAGAGCCCCATTGAGAGCCATTAATTTAAATGAATGAATGTACTCATTTCTCATATCTTTGCTTGGTACTTTAACTAGCAAAAGTGTAGTTCTTGCCGATGCCAATCTTTTATGATTAAAAGTTATGTAGAAGTTATTATATAGTGCTATATTTCAACCCCGTGATTATAATATGCTCTAATTCTATCATGGCTTATTGAAACAACGTTATACAATGATACTTATTGGCAAACGACGGTTAATTTTTACGTTAAATAATTTTTGTATAACTAAACTCTTATTTAAATATTGTGTGCATGTCCTCTAAATGATATTGAATTAATAATTCGCATGAAGTCCGAATCTTAATTTAGGTTCTACATACCTAACAGCGTCAAAGTCCGGAGCTTTAATGACTTCATTCCAAATCGGATTAGAGCCCTCAGTGGCATGTTTGTTGGTACCTGGGGCTGCTAATCCAGCTCGATTCAACCCGGAGTCTTGGGAACCGTATTTCGTCATAGACAGCGCCGCGAGTCGACGGTTGAGCCTGGCGTAATAAAAATTGATTTAAAAGTATTGTCCTACGATTAAATAACTTATTATGTTACATTGAATGAGTAATAGCTAGCTTACGCTCTGGTCCGTATGACAAATGTAAGCAGCAGTACAAGGCACAAAAAGCCAAGCACAGCTGATAGTGCTGCGAGCACGTATATGGTTAAGCGGCTCGAATTTAGGTTTAGTTCAGGACTGCTCCCTGTGACGAAGTCTTGAAGTACGATCAGTTCTGTATTTAGTGTTACTTGGATAGAGCGGAGAAGTTGGGCGTCGCTGCGAATTCTGGAAACAAAGACACATAAACTTTGAAAAACCTTCTGTACAACGAAGTGATTCATATGATTTCAGTATTACAATGTGGTTGTATAATAAGACGTATAAGCGGACGTATGAAGTGTTTCTGTTGTTGCTTCCTTCACTTTTTATTACAGGAAGAAGAAAAGGAATAGATGATTGTGCAAATGTAGAACAATTTACCATCTGTGGTGTTCCCACGTAATTATGCCATAGGGACATTCAAGAAAAAAGCGTATTTGACCGCTAAATGCTGGAAACGCATCTGCGACGTCTCCAGCGGTGCGGACGTCTATGGGCGGCAGTGATCGCTTACCACCGTGTGACCAGCATGCTCGTTTGTCTACTCTGCTATAAAAAAAACGATTACAGTTCTGTTTTCATAAAGATTATAATTTAGTTTCTAGTTTCCAGACAGGCTGTATTTAACAGGCTGTCCTATTCTCTCTCTGCGGTAGCAGTGCAGGTGTTTTGCCTTCGATCGTTAATATCCCCTTTCCCGCTATTTTAATGCATCTTCTACCTTTTCAGCGAGGCTGAGAACAGCCTCCATCATTTTCCTCAGTCAATAACTTGCGGGCCTTTTGTTCGCGAGTCCTTCCGATATAGTGGCAAGGGCCCTAACACTAATAATCCTATTTATTCCAAGCAAAAACAAAAAAGTTTGAGCTCCGTATGTCATATGGAGTCATTGCTATGTCCAAATTTTTATTTCAACGATGGATCTTGACATTTTAACACTAACACAAAGAAAAGTTATTTTTAATATACATTTAAAACACGAGAAAAGCAGCTCTTAAATTCCCAGGAAACATAACACATACACAGAGAAAGACACGCAAAGATACTCACGCACATACTTACGCGCTAGTATTTTTTTTGGACCAAATTATAATTATTTATTAACCTTAGGGTACTAAGAGAGCTGTTGAATAAATAAATATATGTTGATTATGCTTAAATTGCGATCAATTGCTACTGTTTAAGTGTTTTTTACCTATTGTTTTACCTGCTACTGCCACTATGAAATGACACTTACTCTTCTATGAAGTCAGTGGAGACGGGCACGTCGTCGCGAATAAAGTGTGAGCGCACCTCGGTGAGATCATCCAGAGCAATTCCATTGCTGTCGCTAGCCGGAACGACTTGGTCGATGTTGCAAGTCATGCTAAATCCAGCGCTCAGAGTCGCCGCTATCTGGTGGTGTTAATAATAATAATTCTTTATTTGCATAATGTGGGGTGTATTCATTTACGTACAGAGACATACAGAGACCTAAATATATACATAATTCACTTATAGTCGCTAAAATTATAATTGTTTCATCTATTATGTACATTCAAACTGGTAACTAATTCTATTTTTATGGTACAGTCGTTAAAGAAAAAAAGTCCTTAGTATTATAAACATGCCATCTATTAGTCATTCATATAGTCTTTTTTTATAATCTTGTGTCCAATTGTTTTAATTCTATTTGAGGTATGTTGTTATAGATGTGTATACACATGGGAATATACGTAAAGGAATACATTGACGTTATACTGCAGTACTACTTGCATTTATCATAGGAATTCGGCGTATACCTATTTACTTAACTTGGAGCAACTTACAGTAATTTTAAAAATATCAAAATTTTCTCTCCACGAAAAAAATGACAACTCTTTTCTGGGTAAGATTAGGTTATTATTCTTAGTTCTTACTACCGTTACTTCGTTTACAACAAGCAGATGTTGTCGATAGTACTGTAGTGATACATTAATAAACGTATTTTATTAACGTATTTTATTTCTTTTTAAATTCGGTTTTTAAAATTAAAAAGAAATAATATTCTATTAAAACAAAATGATTAGTTCGTTTGACATTTTTTATATATAGACATGTCACCCGTTCGGCTCACATATATAAATGTAAATTGAAAAGTATAGAAATAATAATGAATATGATATAAATGTAAAAAGAAATAAGAAGAATAAAATAATATAATTTCGAAGAATTTTATTATGAAGATAAAAACCCCCTAAAGATCCCGGGTGTCGCCGTAAGAAGAACGGCTGGCACGCCACAGTACGATGCACCCTGGATAATAAGCGATTTAACATAATATTGAATTGGCGCCCGGGACAGGTTTGCTACCGCTCTTATCAGGGGCTGAGTGTTATTTAGTTGGTGACATGTAGTATAATTTACCAATTTATAAAAATAAATGAAAGCAAACTTACGAAATCTCTGTTCCTTTCTATCTGTTCAAGCGTATTGACGAATATGAAAAATACTCTATTCATCGATGATATCAAATAAATCTTTACTTCCGCCGTGTCCATGGCTCCCGCTGTAATGATAATACAACATTAGTGGAATAATTGAACGCGTTCCAGCAACCAAAGGGAAAAACAAATAACATGACATATAGCAAATGAAAATAAAATATGAAACGTGTGTATAATTTTAGCCAAAATGTAGTTTTTTTTTAATTTACCGTAATAGAATTCTTGTCCTGAAGTTATACTGTTTTTGCAATAATATTTTTCTTAATATCATATTGCTGTCAGTCATACAAATGATTTAAAACATTATACATATATATATATATATATATATATATATATATATATATATATATATATATATATATATATATATATATATATATATATATATATATATATATATATATATATATATATATATATATATATATATATATATATATATATATATATATATATATATCTTATAAAAATATTAAAAGGACATTATTTTACACCTACCTACTTGTTGTGTCCAACAAGTAGGTAGGTGTAAAACAATGGTTTTTGCTTGCAATCATAATTTAAATCTTAAAATATTTAAATGATTAAAAATGGTTTAACTATGTCCTCAAATTGATAACTAAATAAGGTAGTCGAATTATATTTTATTTACACATACTGATTTTATTCACTTATAGGTACTGTATATCGCTATCATTTGATCGAAACTGAAAATTATTCTAACATACAAAATTTATGTAGGTATGTAAAATAATGACTTTATATAACTGGATTAAATTTTTTCTCAAACTCTTATCGATAATAAAAACATTCTTTTGGATAAAGGAAGATTCAGACGACAGAATACTTAACGCAGTGAAGACGGCATGTGATAAAAGGCATACAGACAGAATTCACGCATATTTGTTGAAATTATATAAACAAAAAGTGACAATAACAATTCTTCGTTACAATGTTCTATTTACGTACAATGGCAGTTTTTTATAAGATTTTAATTTAAACTTGTGTGAGGGGCTGGAAGGAAAAAGCTAAACGAAGATCCGACTGGAAAAAAATACTGAACCAGGCTAAGGCCCACTCGCGGCTGTAATGCCTTGATGATGATGAATTTAAATTTAAAATTACGCGAATTAACGTCACCCGTGCCCGTATTCAATGTGTTAATAATTATATATTTTTATTTAGTGAACTATATTCTGCCTAGTGTTTTAGGCAGAATATAATTCATTAGTTCTAGCCTAGTTTTTCTTGTGCAAAATAACATAATAATTATATCAAAATATGATTAAAATATGAGTGAGAAGTCTAATTTTAGCTTATGGCAATGACACGAACGCCTAACCTGGATCAGTTGCAATAATCTGGAACTCGAACATGCCGTGCATGGCAGCGGTAGGTTGCATGTTGAGAGTGAGTACGCCAGAGCTCGGGTGTAATACGAAGGCAGAATGGCGTACCGCCTCGAGTGTAGGATCCACACGCATGGATTCCTGGTCGATGGTGTAAGTGATGGGTGCTCCCTCCGAATGGGTTGCCTGGAAATTTGTACAATTTAATGGTGGTAGATTCATGGTAGATGGTCCGGCTTAATCGGAGGCAGTGCCGCTGTTAGGACCACTGACACCCCGGGCAAAAATATTCTGGCACCCACTTAAGGAAATCAAAATTGAATGTAATTTTTTTCGTAAACTAATATGAAACCATATTATAATTTCAATTTCAAATACAAAAAATATAAAAAGTTTTGAAAAATTTGAAAAACGATATTACAAAACCAATAAGACAATTCTGTAGCAGTTAAACGTTTTATGGTTGTGTGATCGAGTGACGCTCGAGACGAGAGACCAAGTATACAAATCGACGACCTCACGCCACGCTCGAACATAGCTTTTAGCTATGTTCGAGCGTGGCGTGAAGTCGTCGTCGTAAACCTTTTAGCTATCCCCACCATCCACCACGCGTGTCCGTTGGGCGGTGGAAGCATCTCAACCCTACCAATCGCGCTCCCCCCCCAATTTTGCGTCTAGTGCTGTCGCCCCATCGCGCCCCTCGCTCCCTCGCTTTACTAACGCCGGCAGTATCGGATAAGTACCACACTCTCGTAGAATGTCCATCCATTTCCTTTATTCCCATTCTTTCCTCCCTATCCCATCTCAGTCTTTGCCCCCATTACTTCCGTATTCTCCTTTTATTATATAGGAGAACACGCTTAACGTAAAGTAGACAACGCATTTGCAGTGATCTAACATTTATTTCTTTCATAACTACTGCAGATTTTTATAGGCAGCGGTGGTTGCATACCATCAGGTGACCTGTTTAGTTGTAATCTTATCAATTCCATAATAAAAGAATACATAGACATATAGAAGATGATGCGATAGGCGACGACAACGCTCGGCATATATTAGAATCTACTTTCCATATTTTTATTGAGAGTACAGAATATCGTGAACAAGGTTGAATCTATTTGATTAGGTAATTGCTAAAACATGCCGAGCTGATAACACGCCTACAGAACGAGGAATAGTAGTTACTGAAGGACATAATTTTCCTCAGTACCCTGATCTTAACATATTCGCTAACACGCAATATTTATTTAAAGTTTCTATGTATAAAGTGATTTTTTCAACCTTTTCGATTTATTTGTTTTGTAAAATTTGTATAAAATTTTCGACATTATTTATTACACGTCACATGTTTAACTTAATGGTGTATTGGACGAATCTGTAAGTAATTAACGTGTAATAAATAAATAAATTAGAACTTCCTAAAGAAAGCAGATGAAATCGAAAGAAGAAACGAACATATTGTACTCACTTGTGCTGTAAGTAATTCTCTATTGATGGTGTCCAATGTGGATATACCGGCAGTGTAGAGAGACCGCTCGAAGTATGGTTGGGGGTTGGCTTCTCTCACCTAAATAATGAATTCTAGATGTTAAAACATATGAAGTTATAACTGAATATGACAAAATAGATATGAAGATTAAGTTACTGAGTTAGACATTGTGTTTACACTATATTAATATCGTTCCATTTTTCTTTTGAATCCTACCAACTTGCTTCTGTAAATAAAATATATTTACTTTCATAGGAACATCTATTGATAATTAAACTTTTGATCGACAAGAATTATAGTAATGATAATACTTATTAAAAAAAATAATTCATTACTTAATGATATACGTCATAATTATAATGTGCCTATATGGCACAGTGGTAAATTTACCGCATTCGAAGACAATCGTTGCAGGTTTGATTGCTGTAATGGACAGAATATGGATGTTTTGATGAGTAGATGTCCTGGAAATCGGTAGGCTTTGTGTCCAACACTGGTATATATATGGGCTTTAAAAATATACTATAAAATACATATAAAATTACACTTTACCATTACATAATCACACTACCACTTGGCTCATTGGTTAGAGTATCTGGTTTCTCAAGGGTTATAAGTTTAAATGTCGATCTTAACTAAAATGACATGATGATTTTGACATTGATGATGATTGATGACATTGTTTCGGAGACACATAGTCTCCGAAACAATGTATCCGAATTCTCCATCAATCGAATCGAAAGAAAATTGTTTGTATTGAATCGGATGAGAGAATGCCTTCTTCAAATTGCACACACATTTAAGGCACTCGAATATATAATATGTACATATATCCGGCGTAGTGGACGCTTCTTAGAATTTTCAGAACCTAGTGCCTACACATGTAAAGCGCCGCGGTCGCGCCTCTTGGCCCTTGATGTTAATATCTTCCGTAATTTATTCCTTTTGATTATCGGAAAGTGCCTAGTGCAACTTGTCACACAATCAACGATAAATATTTAAAATAATAACATAGTATTTTATTCTTACCGTAACAGTAACGAGGAGGGTCGTTCCCGGCAGAGTTGTGCCAGTTGTGGGAGAATTGGACGCACCCACCACCAGGATATGCTCGGCACTTTTATTGCGGTCCAGCGCGCGAGCCAGACTTAGAACGTTGCTACTAGCGTCCAGTGTAAAATATCCGTCTTGATTACCATCTTTAGAAATAAATTTGGTATTATGTTACTTGGCACAAATATGACTATTTTTTTCTTCTCTTTTCTTTGATGGCAATTAGTTAAAACTATTATGCCAGTGTCAAGTAAGATAGAATAATATTAAATTTAAACTTCTGAGGATTTTTTCAATCAAGTTAAAAAGTCATGATGCACACATTTATTTCATATCAATTCACTTATAAACCTTAATCAAACTATATTGTATAATACGATTCACAATTAAACCTGACTGAATATATATATATATATATATATATATATATATATATATATATATATATATATATATATATATATATATATATATATATATATATATATATATATATATATATATATATATATATATATATATATATATATATTCACGCCTATCCCCCGCAGAGGTTGGCAGAGACCACAGAGCTCCATTCGCTACCATTCATTGCAGCAAAACGGCTCTTCATTAGTCGCTTTTCGCCCTCGTGAGAATCAGGACGTGACGGGTGGCGAACCACGGCGCCGTCATTTTTCAACGAATTAGGTATATTAAATTCGTCTTAGTGAATCCCACGAGCCGCACGGGAGGATGGAGGTCAGCCCCAGCAGAGCCCTGCATGCTGAGGTAAGGCACCATAGTACTCGGGGGAGCACGATCCCGGGACGGTCGGCACGCTTTCGACTAGGCTCGCCCCTAGCCACGCATCCATTGGCACGGCAGACCATGGATTGGCGGAGAGGAAGGGAAAGGAAAGGACAGGAAAGGAAATGCGGACTGGAGGGGTTACCAGACTCGGAATAAATATTTATAAATCCATATATATATATATATATATATATATATATATATATATATATATATATATATATATATATATATTTATTACGATGCGGGAATCGAACCCGCGACCATTGACTCCGTGGGCGGAGGGCCTCGCCACTGAGCCAACATGACTGGAACTGAAGTAATATTACTTTATTATTTCTTCATACATTTTTTTTCTAGGTAACTTTTTTTAAAAATCGTTTTAAGTGTCTAGCGGGTGCAAAAAGAAATGCTTATAGCCATTGTATTATAATAACTGTCAAGTGTTTCTGTTATGCCTAGGGATTACTGAATTCTACGCTCTCCAAAGTTGTCGATGTTTTAAGGATTTAAATCATTTGTTAAAATGATACAGATGACCTCTTTAACATCGACTGTAAGTAGATACTCATTTTTAACATTATAGTGGAAGGTAAAGTAAACAACTAAAATAAAAACTCATAAGAATCTAAATTAATTATACTCATACAGCCACACAAATTCTTATGCGCCCCAACTTAAAAGTATTACACCTATTTTTTCATATTTTCTAGTTTATAGTTTACAGTTGTGTTTTTTACAGGTTACTAGTAACGGTACAAAAGACTGTCTACCTCCTGATAGATACTCGCTACCACGTTGAGATTATTATAGTGTTGTATTGTCATGGCAATTCAATGTGTATGGGTAGTTTTATAAGAATCGGTTAAGCAGAAGTAGAGGAAAAAGCCGTCCCTAGTTTAAAAACAAACAAATAAGATGGGGTCCAGCTAAATATTCGTCGAAGTTCGAAATACAATAACGAGTAAATGCAATTTTTCAAGATTAGTGCTCGCGAAGAACTTATTGTTCTGTATTAAATAATGGGGAAGATGTCCTACCAATAATCCTATAGTAGATTCTGTGGCAGTCATCTACACAGCGGTAGTTCTTGGGGTCTTCTGCTAGAGGCAGTTCATGATTCTCGAGCAATCCTCCCTCCTTCTCTGAAATCAAGTAATTTGTTTCACTTAAGCAGCGATATCGCTGTGGATATATATTGCAGCTGAAACTTTATAAATAAAATTAAATTCATATTTAAAAAAATTGTGTGTTAGTCACAGGAAGCAAGTTTATGGGTGCACCATTTTTCCCTTTGCATTTCACTAGGTTGTTGACATTATTTTCATCTAAATAAAACTATTGTTATAAATTATATCATATTTTGTTACAATTTAAACATACGTTATTTATTTATAAGGGCAGTCAATAACCAATAATATATTGTTATTGGCCATATTGAAATAAATTGTAAATATAAAATTCGGCCAGTGATAAATATTGGAGTCATTTCCGTTATTTAGATTAACTATTAACCCATTATTTTTATATCTAAAACGAAGATATTTCCTTAAAACAAGTTTACCTGACAACAAGTACAAGTGAACCTCATACATCAATGGAAAAACTATAATTGTAAGCAGAAAATAAGAAAGACTGGAGATATCTCACCGAAGAAAGCAGCACTTGCAGTGTTGATAGGGAAAGTTGGCTCTCCCTGGGTTGGCACGAAGATGATATTCAGGATAGAGTCTGTGGATCGCGGACCGGGTTCAGTGCCACCGTCAGTGGCACGAATGATCACCTAAAAATGTATATTTATGATGTACCTTGTTATAGATGATTTTAATTGACTTCAAAACAGTCATCAAGTTGCTAACTACTTCTAATAATGGAAAGAGAGACTACCTGTCGGACTACCCGTAAAAAAAAAACAAATTCCTTCCCCACCACCTGGATGGTAGGTAGGCCACTACCGTGTGATTCGGTTGCAAATTTATCAACTGCGGTGTTCCCGCAGTGTACGAAAGACTGGCAATTTGTTGTGGATGTCTATGGGCGGTGGTGATCACTTACTATGATATATATTATAATATAAACTCACGCTTGTTTGTTTGAGCATATTGTTTAAATCATAAGATTGCAATGCTATTACGCAAATAATATATCATTTTATACTCACCTGAAATTCCCTGATGTCTTCTGTGAATAGTTGTGTCAACATGAGAGTAGCGGAGTTTTCGCCGTCATTTACCACTTGGAAGTGCTCCAAAGCGTCATCTAAATCACATTGTAACAATATACATCGTCAGTAATGGCGACCTTTTTCATTTAGTGGTGTTTATTGCGTACGGAATCAATGATCAACAGCTGTGATTCTCGGATTGGGATAAGTATATGTATGGTCTATAGATTTATTTATTCTGTGTTTGGGTTTCCCGCCAATTCGCGTTGGACTTATATAATATTTTGATTTAATAACCATTTGTCATGAGAACAAACACTGACTAAGGCTATGGTAAAAAAGCTATGTTGAAGAAAGAGTAACACGGTAAATGAGGATTGAGGAATTCTATTACTACATGAAAGATTGAAGGGAGTTTGAAAATATATTGACACCTCAACTGTCAATCTAATCCGCAAATGGTGCAATACGCTAATTCACAGACTAGGCCATTATGACCAGCTCCTAACACTACTAATCACGGTATATGCATGAAATAAAAGATAACACAAATTGACACAGGCCAATGGCGGCAGCAGCGTTGTATATATAAAATGCTTAGTTCTACGAACGCAAATCCACTAGTCAACCATCACAGTATGAGCAAATTGTCCAACCTTTGAAACCTATGTTCTGCAATGGACTAATTTAACCTGTTCATTGATGATATTTTCCTAACGTTTATATATACGATACAAACGTTAGGAAGTAGAAGCATAAGAAAGTTCTAGATGATAGCAGTGTTACCATTAAAAAAACTGTAACCAGCAGAGTACTGTATTAGGGCTGTTTATTTTTATTATTTAAGTCTTAAGTTTGAGTATTAAAACTACTGTACCTACTACACCTTTTGGTTTTGCAAGTAAGTTATAAGAAACAACGATTTAAAAGAGATAGTCAAAGGAGTCACCGTTTCCAAATACTTCGAAGGTAACTAATCCGGCGTGAAGACCATCTTCGTCCGTTGCTTCTAGACGCTCTAAAAACTCTCCATTGACTTTGACTAACAGTCCATTCACTACTGTTCTTTCCTGTGAACGTTTTAATTAATATATTAAAAATAGATTGATGAAAATAATGGATGGCATTTTTCACACAACCGTTTTCAGCAAAGGGGATTTCATAATTAGTAAATAGTAAATTGGTACTTATTGATAATTTTATTAAATTCGGGTAATTTTATTGCGATTAAAATAATAATATTTTTATTGGTTATCTCAAGTTAAATGAGTCATTATCCCGTTTCCAAATAGTCTATCTGTAACTACAGAAATTGAAAAGTGACTGTCACTGAGCGTTTCAGTTTAATAACAAAATGAGATATCGCCAGTTAACATATTTTTTTAAATATATAATTTTTTATTTATTTATTTTTGTTAGCACATAATTTATCATGACAAGATCCAAACCCTATATGTCTTACAAGATTAGATATTTATTATTACACTTAAAAGATAAACTATTTAAAAGATATTTTGAAATACCTAAGTCTCATCTTTTACACGACAAAAGAGACCACCTCAATTCTCACTATACATATTAATATGGACCCGGCTATTAATATGAAGTTTTTTGATAGTAAGTTTTATTGATCTTTTAAATTCATTATATAACATGTTCATTAAGTGTTTACTGTCAACTTTACAAAAGTGCAACGTTACCTTTGCAAGACGTACGGTTGCATCATTAGGAGGGAAAGTAAATGCTGGTGCATGGAAATTGTACGGTCGGATGATCAGCTCGTAGTGCTCGTCAGATTCCTGACGCGGAATGCCATGGTCAAAGGCCTTTAAGCAAGAAAGAAAAATAACATTACAATAATGATATAACAACAGTAGGTATACTGAATAACAGTCGCAAATGCGTGTCGGTTTTATTTCTAATTCTTTTGCGGTATCAGCAATTAAACTTTGGTATACGCTTCCTTCTATAAGAAAAGTTTCAAGCAAACATTCATTTAAAAATAACACTAAATAGTTCTACTTAAAACCAATACTGTCTAAATATGTCTTTTGTCCTAATTTTTTTCCATAATAAGTGCGCAAGGTGACCGAAAGTTGATACGAGAGTCCGATGATCGGACTTGGTGACGCGCCTTTGGGGTACGGGAGGCCTATATCCCGGTGAGGGCTACCGCAGTTTAATAATGATGTTCATGTCCATATCTTATTTTATTCAATATTTTTTTAGATATTTGGATACTTTCTATGAAGAAAATCAAATTGAAAATTCTGATCATTTAAAGAATACAGTGAAAATGGGGCATTATTTATACACGGGGTTATTAGTTGATTGGCACAATACCTATCAAAGTGTCAAATTATTTCTTCCTCTGATCGGGAAATTAATTTCTAAAAAAGGACTTATCCGATTATTAGGTCGTTACAAAACTATTCTTTGCTATTGAGATGTGATTTCTATCATTTCAGCTGGGTTTAAAGACTGAGGAGCAGCTTTCGCTGCCGAGTTATCATCATCTTTGTCACTGGGGAGAACCCAGTCCGCAAATTGCTTACGCGTCCTACGGATGAAGCTGATAAGCCAAAGACGCCATTCCACACGATAAAAATGACCTTAGACATAATTGAATATCAATGAAAATGCAAGAAGAAGATTCATTCTTATTAGTTAAAAGATAATTACGGTATAAATAAAATCATATGTATATTTTATAATAAAATTTCACTTACATGGATATGAATGGAGTATGTGCCCCAATAACCCCTAAGATCCATGGCGGTTTCTAATTCTCCAGTGACATTCTGTATCTGTATCATGATAAACAGTTCCGGTGGTTGCAAGTCTCGGTTGGTGACGGTGAGGTCGAGGATGGCGTAGCCCACGCGAGAGTTGTCCGTGTCCGGTTCGTCGCGGTCCGGTGCATAGATGTCCGGTACGAGGCGTACCCCCTGTATGGTACAGACGATAAAAACTACTCTGTAGAAATTAAATTAACATTAAAAGATTTAAGACGTTATCGCACGTAAGCAATGGAAAGAGTCACATGTTATTATCATCATCATCAGTCACATATCTATAGGTCTTCTTTTGTTAAATCCATATAAAGTATTAAGATTGTTCTAGCAGCTCAGTATTTGGCTTCTTTAATGACTATGTCAGGCCTATGTACTAAACGAAATTTTCGTATTAACTGCGCATAGAAATAGAGTTAGAAAAATGTTTATTTGCAACACACCTTTATTACAAGAAATTAATGCTATGAAAAAAATAAAAAGATATGCAAAACATAAAAAGAGAAGTAAAAATTTAAAACCTAAGATGTGCCACAAAATGGTGCTCATTTAGCGTAAGCTAGCTAACTCTATTGGAGCATCTGGCGCTGGTTTTCAGCAAGTACCAGTTTAACTAGATCACGCACCACAGTGATGAAACTATGCGAATATGTTCCGCATCTTTTGCCGCACTTAGGGAAGGCTCTGATAAAAAGTGTGACTCTGATAAAAACTGACATTTCTATGAGTATGTGTTACCACTTACTATTGAGTATTCATACCTCAAGAAGACTTTCAGAAATTGACCATGAAAGTTCGTGTGGTTTCGGTAACTCGGGTGCATTGTCGTTTACATCCAGCAGGACAACCAAAATTTCCGTGTCGTTTTGATTTCTATTTCCATCTAAAATTAAAAAATAATATTTAATAATTTTACCTTGTAAACGAAGTTACTGTTGTCTACAATGACGTGTTATTATTAGATAGAAGAGTAAAAATAACAGGTTAGACTTCTCTAAAAGACCGTCCAGAAATACGTGCACATATTAGTGTGGCACTCCTTGGCCGGGGGACTCTTTGAGGAACCGTAATATTTGCTATTTATTACACAATTATACTTTAAAAATGTGTTCATTTTGAAACATGTATGTAATGTTTTATTTAAATATTATATTTAATGTTTATACAAAAAAAATTATAATGTAAAATATTGATATTCCTATTCTACCATATTAATCACAAGTGTGACGCAGTGTGAACAAGGGGTGCAAGGGTACATAAAGGCCATATTTACCTAAGTACAAAGTTTCTCACCTCCTTCGCTATAGAAATTGTCTATCAAATTAAAGAGAATGTTGTGCCGCGGTTCATCTCCATCTCTGTCAAGGGTCTCCTCTGTAGTGTAGTTCACGTAAACCAGTCCTGTATCCAGATCCACAGAGAAGAAGTTCCGCAGTCGTGGGTTCGCCGCGTAATTAATCTGATAGCGAACCGTGTTGTATATTTCTGTAAGCATATTTGATAAAATAATTTTCATTCATTTAGTATTGGTAAAATATCGTTTATATTTTCTAATCATTTTGTAACAATAGTTTCTTTATGCGGGTAGAGTCGTTAATCTCTCGCAAAACCCCTGCAATGCTGGAGAAATACACACACACTATCTCATACTATCGACCTTTTTCCTATCCGCCATCTCTATTATACCCCTCCATGCCATGAAGGCTACGGCGTAACAATAACCAGTGGCGTGTTCTCGCATAGAAGGACAAGATGAAGATCCATGGGCGACGTTGATTGCTTTCCATCAGGCGACACGCTTGGTCGTTTGCCCTCCTATCCCATAAAAAAAAGATACTTCAGTTCATTAGGCTAGAAGAGTAACTATTTTCACCTAAATATTAACATTCTAAAAGAAAAGGCTTCTGAGAAACTTTGATATCTTATATAGTATATATTTTATTATCTATGAAATCGAACATCTCACCATCTCTGTCGTCGTCGCTGGAAACAAGCCACACAACCTCGTCCCCGGAAGTCGCGTTTTCGTATATGTAGACCGTAACGTAAAACTCGTTCGTATCCGCCCTTGGCACTTTGTTATTTGTGTCTATTATATATATTTGTATCTAAAGAAAAAGAGTAAAGTTTTAGATTACGTATAAATTTCAATATCGTTCAAACTTCAAGATTGGTAATAATTAATCAAGAAATAAAATATTATCTACGTTATGTACGTCAAAATATATTAAAAATTGTTACAAAATCGTCACCTAAATCACGAAGTGACGGAATAAATTCATAAAAGTAAAATAAAATAAAATTGTTTTAAATATAACATGCATTTAAAGTTAAAAACATGTAATTTAGAGAAAGCTTGAGTTATATAATTTGTTTTTTTGTAATAATGTCGCAAAGTAACGGATCGAACTTTCACTATTTTTTAATAAAAACTATAAATATCTGAAAACCACTGTGAATATTTGGTGTCTAAAACCACTTATAAAGATAGATTATTATATTTTATTTAATTAAATAAGTAAATGGAATGAAAGAGTGAACTAACGATTGAATTAGAATTGATCAGCAAACAATACATATAAAGTCATATTAACTCACTTCGCCTTCTGTTTCCCAATAAGTGGGATCTGGTGGGCAATTCTTAGGATCTTGGGCATAGCACTGGTCACTGGCAATCACCGTATAGTAAAGGTAATGTCGTGGTGGAGTGTCAGCATCAATGGCTCCGGTTTTATCGACCTCCAATTGGCCGGAATAGAAGTCTATCTTCACCAGATCTTCGGGCGTGTTATTTCTTGGGCTAAACATGATTAACGTTAATCCGTTAAGTAAGATGTTACGATAAGAAAAGGTTCTGGCGCTACTTTGCCAAAACCCATTTCTTCATTACTAGAAAAATACTAGAATACTTATTAACTTTTCGACTTATTGTGTTATAGAGCTAGTTTATGTCAATAGTTCTATAGTAGTAAGCACCGTATGTACGGCCTTAGATCACAAGCACAACCTCTAACCGATCATATTATTGACCTTCAATGTCAGCTTTTAATGGAACAATAAGCATTACTGAGATTTTAGACCACGGTGGTGTATGGAATCTCTTATTACCAAGTATCCAAATAACGACACGGTTCTTCAAGTAAAAAAAACTGAAGTGGCAATGAACTGGTCACGTATGCTTGAGAACCGACAACTGCTGAATGGGAAGTGTGCTGTGAGTGAGTGGAGACCACATCTTGGCAAATATGGCGTGGTCAGATGAAGTGAAGATCTGCGCCGGACAGCTAGATGAAGTGGATGCGTGAAGCCGAAGAACGGGATAGGTGGAGCGTGTTATGTGAGGCCTATGATGATTATCTAATAACACATAGTTTGCTGGTAATTAAAACAAAAACTCACACAATGGTATAGCGCACTTGATTATATAAGGGCCCGTCGATGTCTGTAGCGAGCACTGAGCCAATAATGGTCCCGTTGGCGGAGTTTTCGCGTACCCTGAATGACTGCGTCAGTGTGCCTTCCGCCCACACGGGCGGGTTATCGTTCATATCTACTATGATCACCGTAAAGGTCACTGTGAAAAAACTATGATTAGATTACTAAGTATTATTATTATTTATTACGGGAAAATGAAAAGTTCGGGAAAGGTTATCATTTAAATGTAGTATTATGTAGAATGATTTGTATTTTTTGGATTTAAATCCAGAATACCTACATATAAAAGGTATATAGATGATATATTATAGTATAGAGCCATCTGGTCAAGGTAATTTGACAGTCAAAAAAAATTTTTTTTTCATAATTGAGGTTATATAAATTTATAACTTTGTAATGCTTTATCCAAATATGAATTTGATAGGATCTACCTTTGAAAAAGTAAAAGAATTTAATCATATTTACATTCATCATAATCATCTCCGATTTCGGTGTTGAGGTCACGGACCCTGACGGTGAGGTAGAGCACCTCGAACTCTTCAAAGTCCAGCGTGACGTTGTGCCGAATCTCTCGCACTACCACGCGACCAATCGCAGAACCACGGTTATTCTCGTCCGGGAAGATCGTTTGAATCTCAACGCAGCTAAGATATATAAATTTTTGATAAATATAAAAATTGCCTTATTAAAAAAATAATATTTCTATTATTATATCTATACTTATATATTAATATATATACTATTCGTATTTATTTCTATATTGGTACGACATTGAAACCTCCTAGAAGGAAGCCCACATCTGTCTGAAAAAACCAGCGTACATTTTTATCCCCTTGTGTTGTTAGAATATACAGCGTTGTATGTTTATTATCAGTTGCCACGCTTGATCGTTCGCTCTCTCTTCTAAATGTACAAAAAATATTCAACTATAATAATAGTAATGAAGGGTTGTTTCCAAAATTCTTATTGTAAATACTTGTGATATTCTTCGGGTGGGGTCTCTCTACCCTGCTTGGTGGCGTAGGATGTCTGCCAGTCGATTTCAAAGCGCAAGTCGGCTGTCGTGTCGGGATCCGTAGCGCGAATTTCCTGTGTAATCTCAAAGCCATCAGGAACGTTCTCTTCAACCTGGGGGCTTCCGCGAGGCTGTAAAAATTTGCAATTAAAAACTTAGTCAAAAAAAGGTAGTTATTAACGTACTTCATGTTGTTTTTCATTTGCATAGAATATAAAATAAGTTGTAAATAAATCAAATATATAATAAGTTGTAAGCAAATTCATTCTATAAAGTTTGACGTTATATAGTTGACGTTGTGTCAACTATGAGAAACTTTGTAGCTTGCTAAAATTTCAATCAAAGGCAAATAAACTATGATAACTCAAGGGACATCGGTACAGTTACTGAATTTCTTTTTAAAGGTGTATTTATATAGAGTCCTAAAAGATAATACAGCAACAGTACTAATAAAGTACTAATAAAACCACTGTAATAAGCCAATACAGGAACGCTAAATTATACATTGAGTTTTAAAAACTTACCAGTCGTAGGCTGGGCGGTGTGTTGTTGATGTCGATTAGCTGTATGACTAGCTGAGATGTTGCCGTGTGGTACGGCTCGCCCAACGTGTCGTCTGCTCGCACCTTAAAGAATTGTATGGTTTATTCATCAAGAAAATTTCATAGTCAATGGTTGAGGTTTTATTTATCAACAGCCCATAGCCTCCATTGATGGAGATAAGCCTCCCCTAATACGCGCCACCTTGCGCGCCAGACGCATCTAGTTTCTGCCAATCATCCATCAGTGCGATGATGATGATATAGGACACCTGGCCAGGGAACATCCCATACTAAGTTTGCAGTGACACAATTTCCAATTTAGCACTTTTTCACAGCACAGCAGTTTGCCAATTCAATTTGCTTACTTGGAACTATTTCGCTGGCAGATTTTTTCATTCCAAATTTATTTCCATATATTTTAGAGAAACCCCGAGCATAGACCATAAATTTATGGTATCTAAACTTAATTATAGTAGTTTAAACCGAATTAAAATATAAAACTTTATTTTTATTTTCTTCAGCAGAACGGGACAAACTGATTGATGATGAAAAAACAACAATTCCCATTAAATTTTTTTTAGAATGCTCGCTATCCATAAAAATTTATAACGGTTCTTGGTTGAAGTGGGTGTCCCCTCCAGCGCTAAATAGGAGGTTGGGATATTTAGGGCTTAACAGAATCTCATGGCTTAATTAAAAAATCTATGAACATTAGCTAGGATGTTACTATGTTTATCGTCTATCACTCACATATACAGTGTGCTGGTGATCTTGATAGTTGAAGGGTTAAGAGCAGTTCGTAAACCTTGTTACGTATTTATCATAATACTAGTCCTTAACAATTCAATTAAACTTACCTGCACAAATAACTCGCTCTGTCTGTGGTAATCAAAAGTCTCGTTCAAAGATACGTGGATCTCACCAGTATCTTTATCGATGGTCAGATAATCACCAGCATTGCCCATCAAAGAGTGTCTGTAAATATTATATAATGTTATTCATCGATAATTATACATACTATTATAAAAATAATAATCGATTCTAAAAAGCGAAAACACTATAAATGACACAGATATCAAAATTTATTTTATTGCATATTCTAATCGGAAAAAATACTGCCTCGAATGGTCTGAGTCTCACAGCTCTACAACCTATCGAAAATTTAGTAGATCGTTGAAACTGACATTTTTGAGTAATCAGATACAATTATTTCAGAAATCTTTAAAGTTTTTATGGCTCGGGTGGTTTTCATTTTGCTTTTTACTACATTTTCGCTTTTTTGCGTCGATATATTGATATGCACCCTGTCACGGAAATGCGTTGCTTATTTTCGTCCAAACATTCCCGAACAAAGCAATAGTACTTACACTCGTAATTATAGTATGGTCAAGATATTTCAAGTCGCGTTACCTAATTATATATAATATATAAGGTATGAAGATGTCACTGAATTTTTATGCCAATTTATCATTATATCATTTCAGATTGTTATTTATTAGCTGTACTACCCTCAAAACTCACAGTAATTAGTTTAAATAATCTACTAAAATTATATTTTAAATTTGTATAAAGGATGCTTTAAAGTAGTCTGTTAAAAGCATTACTGCAGGTGGACCATAGCTCAATATTATCTTTCTCTATTACTATTTTTATTACATTTCGTTTTTTAGAACCCCAAGACAGTAGTCATTGATATTCACAATATGAATAGTAAGTATAAACATAATACGCACATTTTATAATGTTTAATACATGTCTGAAATATTTTATTTAATATTTTTATTAATACATGTATTTAAATATTTATTTTTATATTTAGCGTGTATTTTAATTTAAAACGAAAAGTTTTCGGTTGTCTTCCGTAGAATCTACTATACCTGAAGATGCCTCGTGTTGGGGCGAAACACGTGTCGTGTACAAGATGGAAAAGTGATAGTGTGTGTTTGGCGTTGTGTATAGTGGTTGGTGGGTGGAGAGTTGATGGCCGATTTTCGGTAAGTTTTTGGTTTAAGTTCCAAATAAATCCACTAAACCCAACGGAAAAACACACATTATTAATTTTCTGTTATTGTTTTGCTTGTCGCGGATCTTAGCTAAGTAAAACTTTTGACTGTCCATATAGTGATGGATTTCCGCAAAGTAACGCCTGACTCCATTAATAAGTATGTATTGTAATTAAACATGAAACATTTACAATGTCATTCTTGACTCAAAAGGTACACATGTCGCCATCACGGTTAACTTACTCGACTCTATCATCAATATCTCTGTCGTGAGCTATAACGGTGGCCACGTAGAAGCCCTCGCCCTCTGTTTCGTTGAAAGACACAGTCTGGACGTTGTGCTCGAAAATAGGCTCCTCGTCATTCCAGTTGAGGAGATTGATATACACAGTAGCCACTCCCACGAACTCAGTGTTATTCAGATCTGTAGCGATTACCTGCAGGAAGAAAAAATTACTAACATTTAAAGTTATAGAAAATCTTACATTACGATATAAAATCCTGAGTCAACTACCACTGTATGTACTTATTAGTCTTAATTATTAGTAGGATCTCTAAAAGGCTGACGAAAGAAAGTAAGACAATCTCAAGGATGTAAAGGAAAATCGTTTGAATATCAGATACCATCCATATACCATCTGGATGAGTGGCGATCTACTACGATGCTCTTATCTCGAAATTTCTTCCCACGCACCACCACTCCGTGGAACCACCTTCGGCGGTCTTTCCAAACCGATATGACATTGATACCTTCAAAAAACAAGCCTACACATACCTAAAAGTCCGGCAACGCTTCCGCGACTCCTGCGATGTCGCGGTTGTCTATGGGCGGCGTTGATTGCTATCCATCAGGCGACACGCTTGCTCGTTTGTCCACCTATCCCATAAAAAAGATAGCTATATAAAATTTTAAACGGAATAGAATAAGAAATATATGTATTTTCGTGTGTTAGGAACTCAATGCGAGAGCAATATTATAGATAAGCCGCTTATCACATTTATTTGTTAAATAACTGTTATGTATCTGAGAACTACTTCTGTATTTTGTTTATTTTTAGGTATTAATTGTGATTACTATACCTTTAGTGTGATATGTTGGAAGCTTGGTACTTCGTAGTCCAGCATGCTGTGGTTGAGCGTACCCATGATAAATTCTTGACGTTGGTAGCCAACTTCCGGAGCAATGTAGAACGCTTCGGCTGCTCCTGGCGGATATACGCTCGCCAAGCGAACGCTATACTGAGCGTGTTGACCCTAGTTAATGTGTTAAAAATGTAAAAAATGTACTGTATTGAAAATGAAACCAGCAACAGGGATGTTAAGAATTTTTGGGAAAATGTAAATAAAGGTGACATAATGAAGATTATTTGGCAAATAAATAAAAAATATAAAAGCTATAGTTTCGGTTAATCAACATAACCTATTATCTGTTTCAACTAATCAGAGAAATAATAAATTTCAATTTCTTTATCTTTTCAATTTCAATTTCTTCCTATTATCAAACTATAAAATTATTTATTTATACGTAGTTAATAAAGAAATGGAATTGAAGAAATAAAAAAATTGCATAATCATTCATAAGTCATCAGGATATTCCTTTGTTTATGCACATGTATGTATATTTAAAATGATTAAAAAATAAGCAGATATTATTAATTATTATTAATTTTTGCAGAATTATTATTAATTATGTAAATTTTATGTTTTAATTTAATTTATTAACTTAATCTTTTGTGATAATTTATTAATTTAAGGCTCATATTATTTACAATAGTTCTTACCAAATCTCGATCATGGAAACCCAATTCTTCAAAATTCAAAGTCATTGGCGTTTCTTCCAAGATGTCAATGTGGTACTCTTTGTGTAGTGGTTCAGGGATCTGGTCATTGATATCGTTCACTATGATTACAACATTGGCGGCAACGAACAGGCTATCATTATTGGATTTATATGCAATTATGGACAGTTGAAATAATTCTCGCTGGAGGTAGTCTCTGTCGATGGGGGATACGTGAAAGATTGCTCCATTCCTCCCCCCTTCAATTGTAGTAATACTAAAGAAGTCATCTGAAAATTTGATATTTACTGTAAATGTTATTACCCTTACCATAATAGTAGTAGAGCCATGAATGTGCCGACTCAACCGTTCAAGTACCACGCCCTGACAGAATATCAGCGGTAAGTGTTAACATGTATAGTGTTACCGCGTTTCAAACGATTAGTAATCCGGAGGACCACTTTCTTTCCCCTTTCTTATTTCCTTCCATCGCTCCCATCATTGATCCATCTCCGCTCCAATCCATCTAAGGTAAGCTACGCATCTACAGTGCCCTTAGTTTTCGTGATGTTCATGGGCAGTAGTAGTTATTCACTATTAGGTGATCCACAAGCTGGTTTCCTTAACTATTAAAAAAAACCCATTAACTTTCAAGTTTTAATAGAATAACCGTCTTCAGCAAGAATTATTCCTAAGAAAACTATTCCCAAAGAGCTGAGTGCACTTCGGCTTATCACGACCGACCGACGATCAACGAACCGAGTATCTGGAAGTAAATGGTTTACTTCCTGAAATTCAGTACTTTGTCCCAGTAGCCTTTGGAAAAGGTGAAGAAAAATAGGAGAGGTGCATGTGGGGAGGGCAAGGCGGTCAGGTGAGATAAGTAAGAGCTCTAGTTCTTAATACGCACTGAAAAACAAGTGCAATAGCATAGCTACTACTAAGGAATCAGTCTACTGCGAGATATGGTATTTGTTCGGAGGAAGTAGCCCTTTTGATGCTGCAAATGAAACTTTTACGCTGTGTGACTCTTACTCTTATAAGGTTGTAATTATACTACACCGAGTTACTGAAAACACTAGTTTTCATTAAGCATACGAGTATGATAAATTCTCCCTGCCAAACCTCATTAAACACTTTTTTAAAATTATCTGAGTTTATATAGTTTTTTGTATTTGCATATAGGTTTTCCTATTTAATTATATTTTATAAAAACATCAAAGTCTGTTAATTTTATAGAAATCACTAATTTAATTATAATTCCTATAATTATAAACATACATATAGTGATGAAAATATGTATTTAAACCGTCTGCGGATAATTCAATAATGATAATTCAAATACGGAAAACGGATGATTTTAATTTGCAAAAGGATAAATTTAATTTGTAAAGAGCTAAATTTAATATGAAAAAGGATAAATGTATTTTCCAAACAGCTGAATTCAATTAGCAAAAAGGCAAATTTAATTAGTAAACGGATGAATTTGAATTAGATGAAGAAAATGTGAAAAGTGACAGTACAGATTTTAGTTATGGTTGCGTTCATCTTCATTCAACCGTTTACAAATACCCATCCATTAATAGATTTGTGTACCTTCTGGAGCCGTCTCTAATCGATAATATATAGGTCTGTCGATGCCTGTGTCGCCGTCGATTGCCTGTACGGTGAACGTTTGCTCAGTTTTCTCGTCAAACTGCTGTACAGCAAAGATCTCCACCCAGCGTGGCGGCCGGTGCTCTACATTCTCAACTTGTACCATAAGAGTCACTGTATGACTGTTGGGGAAAGAATCCTGACAAACAGATTGCTCGTTCACTAATTTGTTGATCAATTAAATAGAAGATATATAATAAAAGGCATCGCGAAGTTATCCTACCATGATTCTACATGACATGGTTGTTATTACTATAATAAAAAAACTGACGTTCAAAATATCAGATATTTATACACTCGTTTGCAAAAAACACGGGTGATTTTGGTTTAGTGAATTTAATTAGTTCTAAAGAGGTTTTAATAGCCATACTATGTTACTGGCACGTAATAAAGTATCTGGGTATGAAAAAAGTTAATTCCAAATTCGAAGCTTTTAATTTTTTAAAAAATAATCCCTAAGTTAGTGACTTTTTACTTACGAAAGCAGTGACTCTAAAAATATGCAGAGCGTTCGTCTCGAAGTTTAGAGAGGAGTTGAGACCAATCGTCATGTTCATACGGTACCATTCGTTCGGTATGTTGTCACCTTGGATGTAAAATATGTATTCGTCTCCTCTGTCGCTAGTAATCTCGAAAGTCATAAATCGTGTACTGATTTCACCATCAGCATCTGTTACTTGGTACACGCATTCTGTAAGACCCGGGTCTCCTAGTTCCTACAATATAGGATTACAAAAAAATAATGTTGGTAACATAATTAAAGACAGAAAAAGGTACTTTTATAAAAAAAAAATGTAGTTTACAGGTAGTGACACATGCGCTTTACATTTACCTTATTATTATCATATAATATAATTTTTTAATTAAACTCGGGTAGTTAGAATAAGTAATTATAAAAAACTGGAAGCAATACTTTACATAATAATTGTACTTTACATAATAATAACAATAATAACTTTACAACGTATTATGAGTATTTTTCGATTCGATTCCTTCATTCGAACCTCCTCCAAAAGCAAAAAAAGAATTAGCTCATTAAAAGGGTAATAATTTATAGGTAATACAAGTAAGTGACTTGAATTGTTTTAGGTTTGTGATTTGAAACTTTCGCATTAGAGCTGAAAACTCACCTTAACCTGACAGGCGTCAAAAACATGTATGATAGGATCGTTATCATCAATATTGACAATCTGCAACGTAATCCCAGCCACCAGCGGCTCATCGTCTACCCTCACGTTGAACATATAAAGCTGCATTCCTGGTGTCTCAAAGTCCTGTCTGAACAATGCATTTGCATCGTAAAGTCAATGTTAGCCAACGATTACTAATAATCACCCAAAAACATAGTCCATGAATCATGCGATGGTTACAATTGCCATGTACTACAAATGGATCAGTCATTTTGATGCAGGTTTAGTCTAGGTTAGTTTTTGTATAATAATATTAATATTTTACTTATATTAATTAAATAGAATTTCTCAAGTAAAAAGGAAATTATATAAATATACGATTTCGATTTAATTTTAGGATAAAAGTAAAAAAATGAGTGTTTTTTACATTATTAATTGATTTTTTACCTTGTTTAAAGCTTATTTTTAGACAATAAAAAATAACTTTTGTTACATTTTCTGTATTATTAAATTATCTTATGTTTTATTAAATATATATCGTAATATTTCAAATGTGATTCAGATACTTTGAAACACAAACAAAAATTTCAAGAATCGGGTGCCTCAATATACCAATTAATTCATAAAGATACTGGCCTCCCTCGAAATTGAGAAATCTTGCCGTAATTCCTTTATTTATCAGGCGGATAGGATCGTAGAATTTTGTTACTCAAGTTAAACGCTGCTACCTACTTACTGGTCCTAAAATCGCAACATACGATACCGACTGGAAGAAACATTTCTTTAATGGAAAGCACACAGCAAGAACGTAAGCATTAAAATAATTGTCAAACAACAATGCAGCAGTGATATATATTGCAGTTATTTTCTGTATAATTATTTATTTTAGTAATGAATACTTTACCTTTGCGTTATATAAAGATACCATTTGCCATCATCTTTTCGAATTTCCGGACCAAGCAAGTTGAAAGAACCGGAAACAAAAGCCTCCACAATGTAAGGCTCATTCGGACCTGGAGTATTACATACATACTTAATGAATTTAATAATATATATTACATATATAATATGTTATTCAGTGTTAAAATAATAACTTTTAGTATTTCTGTATATCATTTTTGCCTGATTCTAAATATTATATGTATATTTTGATTAATTTATGAAGTATATCAAAGTATACTATATAGAAAAAGGCTTTGAGTCTCTGATAACGAAGATTTTGGATGAAATTTTGTGTTTGTGCATATGCTGAAATTTCTTTTACGTACATATTTGATACTTAACGTTTCCTTTAAGATAGTATTTTCCTTTATAGATAGAGTATTAACTTACCGTTATAGTTTATGACAGCAATGGGTACATCCCCCACAATTTCCTCGTGCATATAAATGATCTGTGTACCGGATTCACTGCCGGTAGGAAAATAATCATCCATGCATACGTCATCCCTTTCAGGGGCCGGTATGAAGGGCCTTTCACTGAACGGTACACCTAGACAAATGTACATATATATATTTTATATCCCTGTTCTCATGCATATTGTATAAGTATACATTTTATTTTTTTAATTGTAATTTATCGTATAACACCTAATCTATAACATCGCTTAACTTTGTGTAAATTAACCTAACAGCGTGTTAAAGAATCTATGATATTAAAAATCTTATTTTCAAGCTAAATTAACAGTGGGTGGATCTTACCTAAAAATTTACGATTAGGGTGACAAAATTTTCTGTTATTTACATTGATTGATGCCCAAATACACCAACCGCGTTTCTTTAACTTTGCTTCCCCGAGTATCTAAGAAGTAATTTTAAAAGTATTAATTATAGACGATCCTCAAAATATTATTTATTTTTTATAGAAGATCCCCTCTTCTATAAACAAGGGCTATCTAATAGTATTTTATCGTCAGACGAATATAAAAGAATAAAGTCAGTATAAAACAGAATATTTTCCATTACAATTATTATTACCTTCGAAATTGAGTTCTGGCAGGTCATCAGGTCTAGACTGAGGTGGTATACTTATCATATAAGCACATCGTTCTGAAAACAAATATACGCCAAAAATTACTTATACATTATGTCTATTAGAATTTTTTAAATATATCACAATTTTCGGACATGTGATTTTACAGATCTTGTAAATATTAATATAGAAATAATATTGAAAAATACCTAATCCAATTATCAGTTGTGATGTTATTTATAGCGAACAGAATGATAATGTAAAATACTGATGATAGATTAATATAATCATACGAAAAACTTATTCGCACAGTGGCGAAGTCATCGCTTTGGTTGACGGTTGCGAGTTAAAATCACGCTTTGGGATAATAAATATGACCTAAAGGTATTTATTTCAAGTCTCGATGTATTGCCAATCCGCTTTGAAAAAGCGCAATGAGTCAATGTTGGTGTGTCCAAAAATGTGGAGGCCCCGTATTCAACAATGGAACATATATGAGTTGTAAATAAAATACCAATAATACTTAGTACTATGGTCATACATTAAATACCAATAACATATATGAGTTGTACATACAATACTAATAATAACTACTTGTACAATTTTTAATGCTCACCTTGGCCGAAACTGAGTGCTGTATTAAACAGTAATAAAATCGCCGCAACCAACCGAATGTTGGTGTCCATGTTGCATGTTCACGATACTTGTAATCTGTGCACAATAATGGTGAATCCATGAACTTCAAAAAGTTGCAGTTACAGTGATAACTTTTATAAATAAATAACTTAACAACATAATGCAACAAAAATTTATTGTACTAAGATGATTGATTGGATTCGAAGATGTTAATGCTGGTAGCCTATTGGCTTTAACAGCTTTATCGTATTCAGGGCCCGTAGCAGGGCAAGTAAAATATAATTGGGAATCTGCGCAAATCGCAGACTCCATCGGCCTGACGCCGTGTCGGAGATACACATATGTGTGTGTGCTGATTTTAAACTCGTCATGATTCTACGTTAAACATGTAGGGGAGGATTGAACTTTAGTAACTATAGTCCCTATTAGTCCCATAGACCCTAAGGTCTAGGGGTGAGAACCGACCGGGTACGTGAGAGAATCTCGTGTAAGCGGCCGGTGTAGAAGTGTTCCCTACTCTACGTGCTCGGCTAGAGCCGGGGTGCGTATGAGTGTTGGTGTCGTGAGTGGATCCGAACGACGCTGTTTCGTCGTCCGGATCGTGTAATACGTTACGCGGGCGTTGTCTTTTCGGGCGCGCGTTTAAATCGGGTGAATAATTTACCGATTGACTAAGATGATAAATCCGATGTTGAATATTAGTGTTGTGTGAGTACTAGTTCGTAAGATAAAATATTATTTTATTCAAATTTAGTTCTTTCACGGATCACAGCAAGCTAATATAGTTATTTATTAAGGTGGTAAAAATTTGATTGGATGTGTAAAGCTGAATATCGAACTATGTGACGCGTTTTAGGGGAAGCCTATGTCCAGCAGTGGATTACCGCAGGCTACTGGTGCTGGTGATAATTCGGACCTTTTTATGTTTAGAAAATACATAAAATAAGAACAAAAATGTTTTTGAAAATCGTTGGAATTAGGAGTGATTTTAATTTGTTTCAAGTAAAAATTAGACAATTTTCAAGCCTCCGTCCTGTTCTTACACTGTATTCAAAATGTTGATGTGTGACATATCTATGACTGTTAACGGTATCAAACCAGACGCGTCCATTTTGATAAGTTGTGTGAGGCCATTAAACAGCACGCACGGTTAATACTATTGGTGTCAGACGTGTTAACAACATCCCAACAATAATCGCTGTTATAAAACAAATTCGTATGTTATTTCGATGATTTGTAGGACTGAAATTCAACATAATCAATTTTTCTCATAAATTAATTTTTATATTGAAGTAATATTTATAAAGATAAAAAAAGACTACGGTGTTAATAAAATAAGAATAATTTAAAAATACAAGTGAATTTCAACTTATTACTTATTATTCCATTACTTGATCTTCAAAGATGGAAAAACGTAAAATAGCATCTTTTTACTGCAGTTCCGTTATGGATAGTTCATTCCACTTCATTAAATGTGCAAAAGTGATCATTTTAGGCTACTTCTATTAACATATCACTTTTCTATGTATATTACAATTACAGCCATATACCATATGGCTATTTGATATATACATATATCAAATAACATTGAATGTACACATGTAACTCGTTATAAGTTCCTAAACGCGTTTTTGTTTTCAAACATATTCAAGATTAATCATAATAGTTAAGATGGACTCTTGCATCAACATAACTGTTTGGTTTTCTTAGATTATAATATACTCCTAGTATATTAAATTTCTTCAGACTTAATATACTCCTTTGCAAAAAAACGGGCACCTTACAGTCATTCGCTTTTCAATGGATAATATTAATATTTTTAGTACGTTTATGTGTAATAATATTATAATAATGTTAGTTTAGATGACTAGAAATTTCTTTTTTAGAGTTATTTTTAACACTTAAATCGGCGACTTAGTCAATGGAAACAGAAAACCGTGTGAAAATGGACATTTGTAAGGGTATAGTGAAATTAAGGCTACGAGTATTTTTATGATACTTGAATAAAAAAGACACTAAAAAAATAAAAATTTATAACAGGTATGACCTCCCCTTGCAGCAGTTACGGCATGTAATCGTCTTGGTATGCTTGGTGTCCAGTGGAATGTGTTCCCACTTAGCCGAATTCACACGTCTAAGCTACTTAATGTTTTGTGGAGGTAGTTGGACAGATCGTACTCGCCTTTTTAGGAGGTTCCAGACGTGCTCAATAGGGTTAAGATGGGGTTCCGCCCTGTCCAGTCCAAACGACGAATACCAACGTCTTGCACATAAGTATCTACGTCGTTAGACCACCATTCTAATTATATTAATAAAATTCACTCCAGTATTATCAATCATATGAATGCCATCTTCACCAATTACAGACAGTGCGGGTTGTGCATGTCGAGTTTGCAAAGGATTTCTGTTATGTATTAAAACCGCCCTTTTTTTGCATAGGGGTGTATAATTAAATATATTCTTATATACCTACTTACATACCTGTCTAATAAATGTTGTCAACACACATAAAAACACACATCACAAATTGTTTAGACTTATTTAAACAAAGAATATCAAGAATAAAGAGCACATTTATAGAAAGTTCAATTACGACTAAATGAACATTTTTTCATCGAGTTAAGCGAAGCAACTTTAGATAAGATTGTAAATGATAAAGATAATTTATTCCTTATATTATCGATTAAGGCGCGTGACACATTATAAAATAAAATTAATAATCATTCTACAAGTATGCTGCAATCAGTCTAATCTAAATATGTGGTTTTCGGAAGTTCAGTATAATATATCCTATAGTCACTGCACTAGACGGCCGAAATCTGTCCGTAAATATTTAAATCAGATTTATTTCTAGTACGAGGACTCTCAGCAAGGGCCCTGTATGCTGAAAAAGCCTTGAATCAGAGTTACACATATTGATAAACACATGCCAATATTATTATAATATTTTTTTTCCCTAAACTTAATAATAAATTAATTTCATATGTCAATACATATTAAGTTTAATTATTTTTAGAGAGAGTCACTACTCTCTCTAATACGTAGGTATGGATCTATCTTAATCGATCTACAACATAACACTACAAAGGCTTTATATACATATCATGTTCCTAAATTATTTAACAATAATTTTAAGAAATACATTGGTAAGTAATCTCGGCTTTTGGTATTTACAAAAATATAAATAAATGTTTATCTTATCTACAACATCGTAATTGAAATTAATCGCTAAATTATTCACAGATAACAAATATGTACCTTATAGATGACAAATATTTATACTTCAACGTATTTGTTGAATCGTCTTTGTCTACCTGATGACGAAATGATACTGTCCCAAACAATATGTAGATAAAATTTGTTTTTAAAAATGCTTCAAATACAATTCTGTTATTGGTTTGCCAGTGTAAAGTATTTTAGAGTATAGTTTAGAGTTTCGGAATAAGCAAACTGTAATGACAATAAACCGGCATATCTGCCGAAAAATAGACAACCGTTAGTCGTTTACTCTAAACTAGTCTACTTCTCTGGAGTGGAGTATCGAAAGAAACGTAACATCCTGGCCAAATGAAGCGACAATGTGCGTAGGGCCGCTGTCAGATAGCGGAAGCGTGTAGTCTATGCAGCACAGTTTAAATACAGAGGTAATTACGATTTAAGTAGTAAATACCAGTTATCATCAACAATCCGAGCTATCCGTACTATTTTATTATCTTATATTAAAACACTTCTTGATTTTATTGACGGAAGAGACAATAGACAATATTGGATGTTATCAAGAACAACGTCACAGACCAATTAAAATTATCTTTTGCACATTGTACTTTAATAAGGTAGTTACCGCTTTTCGAATTAGTGAAAGCGAGTTCAATTCCAGCATAGCAGTATAAATATTGTGTACGGTTTATAGATATTTATTCTGAGTCTTGACGATCCGCCTTGGTATGATATATAAGATAAGACGAAGATGTTTATGCTGGTAGCCTATTGCCTTTACCAGCTTTATCGAATATTGGGTAAAAAAATCTGCCTTGATACCGAAAATAAAAGTGGTCCATTGAATAAAGGAGTATTCGGACAAGAGAGTGCCTTCTGTGTTTGCGCTCACATTAAAGGAATCGCTCACATTTAAATGAAATGTCGCCGTAGCCGAATTGGCAAAGATAACAACAACAATTTGATCAGAAAAAATATACTTACATATTTCTAAGCTACAGTTGCTAGATGGGAAAATTAAGTTTATTAAGTCGTTTTTGGGAACAATTAATTATTCCTCCATTCCTGATAAGTCAAACTACCGCCTATTTGTAAATAATTGTGTGCATGTAAATATGTTTAAATATACCATTATCTCTTTATCGCCGGACCATTCTTTCCTTCTGCCGAACGCTGCCGACCGTTGACGATGTTTACTTATGATTGTGGACTTGTGCTGTGAATGTGCTTAGGAGCGAAGTGGACAAACCTTATATCGCATTTAATATTCATTACTATAAATTGAACTTTATACAGTTAGATTGAATAAAACTATAGTAGAATTGGTATATTACCAAATTATTCTTAATATTTCAATTGTTTTTATTATCTACAGCCCGTAAATGGTGGACACGAATACTGCTGGATACCTCTTGACAAATGGAGGTATAGATACGGGAATCAAACCCGCAACTGCGTAGATTACTGAACTAATTTAGTCAATTTATTTTCATAGCACATAATATAAGGACTAGAACTTCATTTTTCAATCAGATTTGCCTGCCATAGTAATTTTTTCTATATTTGAATACCTTCTCTAGAGCTTTTTACATAATGTTAGCTAATTTGTTTTATTTTAAATATTATGTATTAGTCTTCTTTTGTGCAACAAAAATGCTTTTTACACACAACACAGAGCGTTCTAAATCCTTTATTACATACAGTAGGTGTATTTTCAAACATTACTTTTTGCCAGCATGCTTAAATTAAAATTCCTTTTCAGTTTATGATAATTATTAACAATACTCGTTGACTTATTTATATGTCCGTTGTACTCGATAGTCGCGGCGTCTGCTTTGCTACGCGGGTACGTATCCGGCTATCTCAGTCGAGGACGAGTGTGCTTAGTGGTGACAAACGACCGGCAAAGTAAATTTGCCAAAACACTTTCTTCATCGACAAGTAAGTTAACTTTTATATTAATATTAACATTAGCACATATGATCACATTCACAGGAATATCGCACAACGCAAAAATGTGTGAGGGAAAAGTGTCCACCATTTCAATTATCTTTAAGGTTGGGAAAGAAACAATCATTTTACGACATCTCTGTCCCATAAAATAAAGCTATATTTATAATTGTTTATAATATTTCTGTCACTAAGTGCAGAATTATATTAAAAAGAGAAACTGTTTATATGGAAACTGAATTGTTTATAGATTGTATTAAGTATTTACGATAATTGCATCCTTATTATTTACGTTATGTTGATGTACGAAATCAATCTCTCAATTTCTATTTAAAGTCAGTTAGTGTGTATGTGTGTCAAACTCCGATGCAAGTAACAAATCCAAGGAAGACTCAAATCTATACGTACACCTTGAGATTGACCATATTCAACTATCAAAATAAATAGATAAGGACATGCGGAACCAACGAATTAATTGTTCATCTTTGCATATTTTTTATAATATTTATAATTAATCATTTTTATTGCTATCACTAATTACTTTACACCACTGTATGTAAAGCGTATGTCAAGTTCATAGATTATCTGTATTTTTTACGATTAAAAGATGACCAGATGCAACACATTTCAGGTCTATAGGACACAAGTTTTTTGGGGTGCACAAACCATGATTAAATTTAAAGTTTATAAACTATGTTTAATACTACGACGCAGTGTGAGGTGCTGATTGTAGGAGAAAATGTTGAGCTAGTGAATGAGTTTGTATATGTACATTATTTACAAGAGATGGAAAATGTGAAAGTCAGATTGAAAGGCGAGTGATAGCTGGTAATCAGGTTTATGGAGCCCTGCACTCCTTTTTATGAAAAGTCAGAATGTATAGCACCCTCTGATGAACTACCAGTCGGGCCGTTTTAGCCCGACTGGTAGTTCATCAGAGGGTGCTTATTCCGACTCTGATGTACGGTAGTAAAACTTGGGTTTGGCAAAAGAGTCATGAAAGCAAACTGAATGCGGTGGAAATGAGAGCATTAAGAATGTGTGTTGTAACTTTGAATGATAGAATAAGAAATGAAGATATAAGAGAGCGATGTGGACTAAAAGAAGGCGTCTTAACGAAAGTTGAGAGGGGGATGCTTAGATTGTTTGGGCACATAGAGAGAATGGATGGAAGACGACTTGAGAAAGAAATTTACGTTGCGGATGTTGATGGAAGGGTCGGTTAGATGAAGACCACGGAAAACCTTGACCCATTTGCTGAAGTTTTTAAAAAAGACCAGGTCCAGAGTACCCTTAAGCTGCGGGCTTGAAGGAGAGTAATGATTGTGGAGGAAGCAAGGAAAGTATGCCGAGATCGTAGCAGATCGAGATCTGTGGTCCCTGCCTACCCCTACGGAAGACAGGCGTGACGATATGTATGTATGGATGCGTGAATCTAAAAATAGGTGTAGGTAGCACCTATCCATCTTAGTGCCCATAAATGGGTGTATAACTTTCACATGCTGTGGATCTCAGCCGCCGATTTTGCCGCCAACAGGCTATTCAAATTTTGCCGCTACTACCCACCTACAATTTGATAACCCAGTTCACAAATTGTTACTTTATGATTTGTGCACTATCGGTTATACTACCCGTTTCAATTGCACCACCTTTTCTATGTAATTAGTGTGATTGTAAACTAGGGGATTTTTGTGTAAATTACAAGATTATTTTTAAAATCCAACGATTTAGTTAAGGTTGCACAGCTTATATTTCTGAGCTAATAAAACCTCAATCATTTATAATTAATAAGGCGGGGTAACGTGTACTACGTAAACAATAATGTCTATTCGTTAATAAATATTTTTATTGCACTTACTGATTAAAAACAATATATTTAATTATCTAGCAATAATTCGCCTTATAATTACAATAAAATTCAATTACGATATATAAGTGTTATAATACCATATTTTTTTTATTTCTGTAAGACAATAAAAATTCACTGTTTATGTTACGTACATAAAAGGTTGCCATTACATTAGGGTATTGGGGACTCTTTATATGGCAAACAGATGTTTTATCATACAGTTATAATTAAATTTAGCGGTTACTTCATACAGGCACCGTATCATATATATGTAGATTGGTTTTTTGTATATTTAAACTAAGATAACCTTTGTGTATGTTAATAATAGACTACTTCGTTGTGAATAAATCAGTCGTATAGGTGAAAATACACTGGCACATAGTGTGTTGCCTGTAATTTTAAAAAAATAAAACATTTTTTTCGAATGTTGGAATACGAGGCCGAAGTAACAGTGACGAGTAAAATGGCGGGAAATGGAGAGGTTTACAAGAAATCTTTTAATGGAACTTATGTAGTCGGGATAAATAGACGAGCAAAAAGATCAATTACTGAAAAAGCTCAAGCGTATTTACAGGCTGTTAGCCACAGTCGGCCATCAACAAATGGTATGTTATTCGATGTCAAGATATATTTTTATATATTATTACCACTGTATAGTGAATACTATGCCTCTAGTATTGATTGAGTAAAATAAAACGTCAATTTTGATTTTATTTGATTAATATGAAAGTAATAAATATAATTCTTTAATTATTTTTATTATATTAAATTAATTTTTTTTCTACTAAGGCCAATTTAATTTAATTTTTTTATTTGTTTAGAATATATTTGTGTTTCAAAAATATGTTATAAACTTTAAAAAATTAACAAATCAATCTCAAAAAATGGTCTTAACTTATAATCTTACGCGCTGGTTTTCAGAGCGGACTAAGGCTTAAAACCACGCTACTCTTTGACAATGATGGGTATTAGTTATACAGAGAAACTAACTTTAAATTATTCACTTTTCTCTATTAAATAATGGTAGGTTAGTGGCAAGAGTTCCATTTAATTAATTAATTAATTTAGGATAATATTAATTAAATAATTATGCAAACTTTATCAATGTTGCATAATACCGACAACGAAAGTTCATTTCATAACTAAAATACTATGTATACATAGTATATGATTGTGGTAGTTACTTCATTAATTAAATTAAATTATCTATATTGTTATACCTATGACAAATTGCCAAACATCAATGATAAAATACTAATAAATAAAGAAAAGTACCCCTCAAATGACAATCCAATGACTCAGTAGGTACTGAAATTATTCGGTTTCCGATTTTCGGCTTTTGGAGTAAATGATTGCGTGTATGTAATGAGTACATGGTTTGCAGGTATTTATTACGAGTCTGAGTTCCCCACCAATTCGCGCTAGGCAAGTATGGTGGAATAATGTATATTCTCCCAGAAATGGAGCGAGCCCGTGCCGAGATTTAAGATAAAACCATTAAAATATCGAAGCTTATAATAGAAAATAATATCGAACAAATAAAGATTCCGGTACCACCGGTAGTATAACACTTCAATATATTTACTAATTTTGTATTCAAATTTTATAGTTACCTACTTCTATATATATAAAAATATAGTAGGTAGGTAACTATAAAATTTGACTTTATAACTGCATTATTGTTATGCGTGGCAAAGTCATAACCTGGTTATCCGGCGTGTGATAAGGCACATCATACAATACACAATCTTTTCACAACCTAATATTTTACTTATAAAAGCATATTTATTGCATTCAATGCATTGGGATGATATAATAGTGCATACTATTTTTTTATGAGATAGAAAGCAAACTAGTAAGCTTGTCGCGTGATCGGAAACAAATGCCGTCCAATGTCCTGCACATTATGTACATACACATGTTATAATTTAAGTTAAACAACTGTTATAAGTTAAATTTTGAAATATAATTTAACCTGAATACTACTTTATTCGAAGAAGCTTAAAATTTCTATACGATTGAGGGGACCTATATATTTCCGAGGGTGTATAATGAGGGGACTATGGAAGTAAATACCATTGGACACGGCGCAGCGTCTACATGTGTAATAAAAACATATACCGATCCACAATCCGCAGTTTTTTTCATAGGATAGGAGGACAAACGAGTAAGCGTGTCGCCTGATGGAAAGCAATCAACGCCGCCCATAGACATAGACATAGACGAAGCGTTGCCGGCCTTTTAGGTGTGTATAGGCTTATTTTTTGAAGGTTTCAATGTCGTATCGTAAGTTCCACCATCGCACTACGCGCTTCAATAATAGGTTCCATCCCCATCACCTGGATGGCTAGCCGTCAACCACCATGTGATTTAGTCGCAGTATTCTGCCACATTGTGGAAATGTGAAACAATTTACCGCCTGCGGTGTTGCCACGTGATCATGACAAGAAGATTCAAGAAAAGTGTGGATGTTTCTGGGCAGCCGTGAACACTTACCAACAGGTGATCCGCTCGTTTGCCTGCTCTATATTAAAAAAAACAATCCGCCCGCCTAGGGTGAGTTTATGGTAACACACCTCATTTCTTAGGAAGCCCAACCGCCAACAATGAATTGTTATGTTAATAAAGGAGATTGATGAAAACTAAAAATTGGTTTACTTTTGAATTTATCGTTTTATTAAGATGAAACTGCACATATGTAGATTTTTAAATCTTTGTTTCTGTTTCTTCGTACTACTCATGATTTGTTATTATGCAATATCATCTTGTAAATGTGTAATATGTGTAGTATGTAATAATGTGTAGAAATCAATCTTCTATATGTATATGAAAAGCTAATAATATTCTTGTCTGATCTGCTGTACTGCTTCAATACTAACTAGTCTAGTAACGTAAAAATGTTTATTCTCGGGAACAAATGAAAATCAATTAAACTAGAATATTATTTTAACATAGATATTAAGATTCACAGTTTAGTATATTTTTTTTTACCAGTGCCACATGCGCAGAAATCAGCATTGCCTCGACTAGAGGCGGTGTCAAGAGTCGCAGCCATCCCCATCGTGGAATCGGGAATTGGAGTTGCCGAAAGAGTTTATTTCAGGATCAAGGTAAGTACAAATGTTTTTTTTTTCAATATAAGCTCCGCATGACTATGTTTGTATAACTAATTTTCACAAATATTTATTTCCATTTGTATTTTACTACCTGCTAATTTGCGACGTCCTTTTAATAACCAGCCATGATGAATTACAATTATTTATTATAAAGTGGAGAAAAAATTAAGTACTAATATAACTGTTTTATCGACAGGATTCGAACCCACTGATCCGCTGGTATCTGTCACTGGGTGAACGGTCACTGAGCACAGGAGTGCAGTTAGCGTTACCGGCTGTGCAGCTGTTGGAGAGTCCGATCCACCAACTTGACAAGTTCCTATGCAAGTCACTCGACGTGGTTGAGAAGCGGGTGCCTTCCATACACTTGCCACCACAAGCAGTAAGCAATACTAATAATATTTTTAATATTGTAACGTATTTTGTAATATTTTGTAATATTGTAACGTAACAAAGACAACAACAAACGACAAAAAAAAAAGAAAAAACAAACAAAGCGGGCGCTGTCCCATTTTACTGTCTTAAAAAAATATGTAACGCATATTTTTTTGAGACAGTAAAATGGGACAGCGCCCGCCAGAGTCCGACTGAAGCACCATGTCGTACGCATGCTTACGTCTTTTTGTTCCTTTTTTATTTCTCCTAATATATATATATATATATATTAGGAGAAACAATATATATATATATATATATATATATATATATATATATATATATATATACACCTGCCCACTTAGGACCCCCATATTGGGGTCCCAATTTCATTTTGAGGACGTCCTGCCTGCTGCCGCAGCCGCACGTGGCATCTGCCAGACCCAAATGGCTCCAGGAGTTTCAACTTCTCTTTATGACGTCAACCAGGGGAGTACTAAAACTGCTTTTTCAAAGTGTATTTTTCCTTTTGAAAGTGTATTTTGATACAAAGTAATACCTATTAAATATAATTACCGGGCACTACAAACCCAAAATAAAAGTTGTTGTTCCTTAGCTTTGCCGTTTCTTTTTATTTACAATATAAAACAGTGACATCAGACACAATAGGCAGACGGTACAATGTATTTACAATCAACATATTATCCTTCGAAGTTTTCGGCCGCGAGTGGGACTTGGGCTTTAATGAAGTAGAACAACAAGAACACGTTACCCTCAGACACAAGCTGCTTCTTTACAAAACATGCGTCCGGCCAATCATTTCCTACGCAAGTGTCGCCTTCGCGCACGTGCATATAAGAAAAATAAATAAACTTCAAGTGATACAAAATCGCTTCATTCGTCGAGCCACCGGTGCTCAGTGGTTCCAGCGCAATATCGACCTCACTGCGACCTTTACTTGCCGAGCGTCAAACAACACTTTAAAACACTCTCTAAGAAACATTTTGAGAGATCCGAATCCCATCCGAATCCACTGGTGGTACAATCGGTAAATTATTCATCCGATTTAAACGCGCGCCCGAAAAGACAACGCCCGCGTAACGTGTTACACGATCCGGACGACGAAACAGCGTCGTTCGGATCCACTCACGACACCAACACTCACACGCACCCCGGCTCTAGCCGAGCACGTAGAGTAGGGAACACTTCTACACCGGCCGCTTACACGAGATTCTCTCACGTACCCGGTCGGTTCTCACCCCCTAGACCTTAGGGTCTATGGGACTAATAGGGACTATAGTTACTAAAGTTCAATCCTCCCCTACATGTTTAACGTAGAATCATGACGAGTTTAAAATCAGCACACACACATATGTGTACCTCCGACACGGCGTCAGGCCGATAGAGTCTGCGATTTGCACAGATTCCCAATTATATTTTATTTGCCCGCGGGCTGGAAGCTCGCGGGCCCTGAATACGATAAAGCCCTTGAAGCCAATAGGCTACCAGCATTAACATCTTCGAATCCAATCAGAACACGTTATAATTAAAGCTCTACAACTATTCTGTTAATGAGATTCATGAAAAATTATTTATAACAACATGACGTACAGTAAGGTCATAGAGATTTTAGTTGAAATTTAATTATGATATTTTTGGGAAGTTCAGTACTTTATTCATAATAATCTTAACACTTCTACACCGGCCGCTTACACGAGATTCTCTCACGTACCCGGTCGGTTCTCACCCCCTAGACCTTAGGGTCTATGGGACTAATAGGGACTATAGTTACTAAAGTTCAATCCTCCCCTACATGTTTAACGTAGAATCATGACGAGTTTAAAATCAGCACACACACATATGTGTACCTCCGACACGGCGTCAGGCCGATAGAGTCTGCGATTTGCACAGATTCCCAATTATATTTTATTTGCCCGCGGGCTGGAAGCCCGCGGGCCCTGAATACGATAAAGCCCTTGAAGCCAATAGGCTACCAGCATTAACATCTTCGAATCCAATCAGAACACGTTATAATTAAAGCTCTACAACTATTCTGTTAATGAGATTCATGAAAAATTATTTATAACAACATGACGTACAGTAAGGTCATAGAGATTTTAGTTGAAATTTAATTATGATATATTTGGGAAGTTCATAATAATCTATTAAATTTTTTGAAAAGAAGGTGATATATATATATAATATGTAATATAACTACAATTTTCATTAATAATTCTAAATTTAAGTGATAATATTTAGGTGACAAATTGCGCTTACTGCTAGTAGATTTGTTGGTTCTTTCTCCTTTAAATTATTGTAGCACAGTTTATGGACCCATGAAAATTTAAGTAGAGCTATTCAACCGTGTTCAGAATTACACCCTTTTAGTAATATTCAGGGTATATAGTAAACATGAGTGTTAGAACAGACATACAATAGGCATGCGTAATATAGAGCAAAAAAAAACAAAATATCTTTTTGAGAAATCCCAGGTAGGGTTAGAGATATAACACAACACAATTTCTACTCTTGTGCCCTAAACTTGCTAATGATTCCGAGATACAACCTAATAAGTTATACGGAATGTTTTAGGTTCAACGCAGCATGAATCTGATGATCTACCTTCTCCTGTAAGAAACAAAAATAAGTTTAAATAATTTGAATGGCTGAAAACCAGCGCTCTCTGAGACTTTAGTCTCGGACGGCATATTGTTGAGCCATTGTCTTTTGTTGAAAATTTGTAATTTCTGATTGTTCGTTACTTATTTCAATCTGTAAAACTATATTGTCGATGGCATTTTGTGTTAGTAAAATCGTTTAATTTAAAAGTAATCTTTATATTTGAAAAAAAAATATCATCCGTATGACTATCACAATTGCAACTTTTTAAAATTTGGTGAATTATATTAAAATAGAATATAGTATGATATTTGTTATATACATTTCGCTGATACACCTTTATGACGATATTTCGAATCTAAACAATTGTCTTTTCTATACATACCTACATATTGGAAATATAACAAATATCACTTGTAATAATCCAAAATTTCAAGGCAAGAAATCAGTTCAGTAATCTGATAGCCGCAAAATAGAATTCACATTTTTTTACAATCCATATATAATATATGTCGCACTGTTGCGTACGTAGCCTGTCGATTTCAGGTGAAGTAAACATTAACCCACCACTCTTCTGCGAAGTACATTGGCAGGACATTCAGATTCAAAATAAATACCTGTGGTCCATAGATATGTATATTTTTCTCGTATATGAATCCACGACCATTGTGACTTCGAAAAAATCATTCAAGTCATTGATGTCATCAAAGCATGTTATTATATGACTCTTTTAACATGTTATTTTAAGAAGTTGAGTTAACTGTAAGAAACTAAGCGGAGTTTGGAAATTTGACAAGATCAAGCTTCCCTACAGATGTACACAGAAACACGTCGGTATGTCTTACGTCGTGCCGACTCCGTAAAACAACTAGGCACAGCGGTGTTAGACTCGCGAGTGACCGCCGTCACTGCGACGGCCCTCGACCGCGCTCTCACCACCGCCGACAAGTACGTCGACAAATATCTACCGCCAGATCAGCAGGACGCTACTGATGGTGAGTGTACCGTCACAATGACTAAATCATATTTATACTCTTAAATTACCTAAATGGGATGCAGATTAGATGATGATCAAAACTATGTTTAGAATCCTGTCAATTATTCGATCGCGTAAAGAACAACGTTAATTAAAATCACCGAAAAATATTAAAGAAGGTAAAAAAGATGACTGTGGTTATTATATTTATTATTGTTTTATTATATTTCATTGTTGTTGTTATATATATATATATATATATATATATATATATATATATATATATATATATATATATATATATATATATATATATATATATATATGTATTGTTATATATTATTGGTTTTTCAAAAACATACTTCTGCTCCCTCAGCCTTCGAATGGTTCTCATCTTATCTTCGTGGGCGCCAGCAGTCTATTAGGGTAGAGCAAAATATCTCGACTAAAAATACATTTACGTTGGGTAGATACTCTCCTATATTTTTTATATATCTAATTAACACCGACACTCACAAACATCAGTTATCCGTATTTTATTGCAAATCTTACCCTATTATACGCAGGTCTACACGATATTGAAAACTAAATATAAAGTTAGACGGTTCACGCCCCACCTGAACTTTTGAACTCATTAGCGTCTGCAAGCCGTCTAAATATTTCCATCTAAAGCTTCAACAAGCTTAAATTAACCAGTTTACATGAATATTTCTTATCGCTCGTCTAGTGGCGACAAATTGTACCTATATATTGTGCGTATGTGGACTTTGAGTCAATTAATGTGGTGAATATATGATATAACAACGCATTTAAAGGTCCGGAAATTTACTGTTGGTAAATAATCAATCGAATGTCAAAGGGTGAGCGAATGTCAAATGAGTCAGTTCTTATTTAGGAATTGGATTGGTTTATATTATTATTTATTTAGTAATTATTTATATTATTAATACTTATTACTAATAAAATGTGCATTAACTATATTATGTATAACTATAGTGTATCTTTATTATGTACCTACCTATATATTCTATTTCATTGAAGGAAATAAAATAATAAACCTATCAAAAACAAAAACAAAAGTTTCATCTTTGTAATGGATCTTTACACCATGATACCGTAAATGGAAGTAGGTACTCTAAAACGCCAATTACTTACGGATTGATGATGTAATGACATATTGTTTGATAATAAAGTAAACACCCGTTTATCCGGAACGATCGGGATGGTGGCCGGTTCGGATAATAAAAATTTCGGATAAACCGAAATCCCTTGTGAAAAATCCCGAATATCATCAATACCGCGAATTAAAATCATCAAACGTGCGTACGTAGAATGCTATTGATGTGGTTGTGAATATGGAAGTGGGGTAAGTGAATATGATAGGCTGTTTAACACTTATTAGACGTTGGTTTCTTAGGTACATTTTTTTAAACTTGTGAACGAAGAAAAATTTGTTCGGATAAAGCGGATTTCAGATAAACACGATTCAGATAAACGAGAGTTTCCTGTTTATCTATCTTTAGTCAAAATATCAAATGCTGAATGACAAGTCGAGCATAAATGGCATGGCACGGAACATGTTCAAAAACAATCTTTAATATTTCTCAAAGCCAATGCTATGGTGTTTGATGACTACGGGCGCTTTTGATTGATTTTCATCCACCTAAATAGATCACAATACATTTTACCTGGGAAATAAAACTGATAAATGTATAGAATATATTATTATTAATATTAATTTTAGTTACCTTTACTTTTTCAACAATTTCTTTGAATAAATCACATGTATAATGTATATTATACATGTGATTTATTCAAAATTTTAACAATATTTAACAATATTATATTTATAAATTTAATATAAATCAAAAAAGCGAATCTTTGAAATATAGACCGAGGGATAATTTATTGATTTTATAATGGTGTCGTTATGTTTTGTCAGGTATGAAATTCGAATATAACAAATAAATACTAGGGATTATATTCTATACACATCATGATAGTGGTGATCATAGTGACGAATATGGACGAGCCGGACCGCGGAGAGGACTCGGGGCGGGCGCGGGCTGCCCACGCGGTACAACACGGAGCGAGGCTGCGGAGGAAATTGCAACGCCGCCTCACACGGCAGGCCCTCGCCGAAGCTAAGGCCATTAAGGAGCAGATACATGTACTTGTATACGTCGCTGAACTCGTGAGTAACGGCACATAGTCCATGTTCTACATAATAAGTTTCCTATTTCCTTCTTAATCCAATTATTAGATTTGGATTCTATATTTATAAATTAAAAAAGTAATTCTTTATATAGGAACATTATATCTGGGCCGTGTTGTACAGAAAGATTCCATCCCGAAAATATTTATATGAATAAAACTTTTTACAATTTGGGACAGAAAAGTATTTTCATTATATTATACATGTGTGTGACACTAAAAGTGTCACTTAGAAACTTAATACTACATATTAATATCATGTTTTATTTACAAATATGGTATATAATTTTAAAGATAAATTAATACTGTTTTTGGAGATTAATTGTTACTTTTCGATTGTTTTGCATTGGCATTGATAGTTTTGGCCAGATTTTCTGTTGGATTATGTTTTCACAACACGGTCCAATTAATAATCGTTAAATATGATAGATTCTCATCTTTTAGTGCCAATCAACCTAGATTCGTAACTGCTTTAACACTGCTCCATGTTATAATGCTGATTTAAATAGAAGAGCTCCGTACCCTGCAGAGAGGCGAGATCATTTCAGTTTCAGACATTGACCTTCCACATTAAAAACGGGTGTTACTATAAACCCCAAGTTTGGCTTGCGAATTAGGGATAAGAGATTGATGTTAATAACTTAGGCATACGTCCATCCACTGGTATTGCACCCTTGGTCACCTGTTACGACACCCACTCGGCACAGAATAAGAGGACTCTGGAAAAATGGGGTGGTCCTTTTCAATACCGGGAATCAGAAGGAATGATAAATAAGTATTATTTATCATTCACTTTTTTCACAGTCCGTATATGTTCCACTGTCTGGCATGAGCCTCCCTATTGCTGGAAGAACGATAATTAACAGGCCCAGAATAAATATCTATAAGCCATCCCGATGCGGGAATCGAACTCGTGATCACTGACTCCCGTAATCGGTAACTCCGCCACTGAGCCAATTATGTCGTCATTTACTTTGATTAAGATAAAACGTATCAGATCGCGACTGATCCAGCCCTAGCGTGGCAAAAAGCTAAGCAGTTGTATGTATCATTGAGTGAGCCGGAGCCAGAAAACCAGGCACGACCCGCCACTCTCGAAGAACTGATGGTGCTACTAGCGAGAGAAACTGCAAGGAAACTCGTACATCTCGTTAATTACAGCCACACAGATCTACCCAAGTTAGTAACTTATTCTTTAAAACAAAATTAGCACATTATATTATATTAAATATAAATGATACGTTAAATAAGCTTTTCTCTATGACTATCTTCTTTAAATCGAGTCTGTAATTTGTAATACTTTTTTTATTTTAAAATGTATTTCATACACTCCTTTGCAAAAAAAATAGTTTTAAAGAGGTTTTAATATAATCGAAAAACTATGTTACTGGCGGTTAATAAAGAATCTAGGTATGAAAAAAGTTAATTCCAAATTCCAGGTTTTTTTTTAAAAAAAATAATTCAAATAATCCCTATTTTAGTTAGTAACTTTTTGAGGAGCACAAATAAGCCTTTGGACCGTAATTAGGAGGCGTTTGACGGCTGATATACGCAGTCGACACCAGCACGTGCCCCCAAGTTACTCTGTGAGTATCAGATTGCTCGATTGAGGTTCGCTAGAAATTGCCTATTTTGAATACTAGGTAACTGGAGTAGCGTACTCTTCTCCGATGAGACTCGAATTTGTCTGCATGTTAAGGACTAATTTGGCGAGTGTTGCAAGACCAGGGGAACGCTATGATTATCCATACAAAAGCCAATGACTATAAGGTTGCCGTTTTTTTTTGCAAAGGAGTTTATATTTTTAGACATATACTTAATACGGTTTATGTATTATTATGTAATATGTATTATTTTACGTTTCTCATGGAAAGGGGCACGTTTTAAAAGGTTGTGCCATGTTCTAATATGGTTTGTATAATCTACATTCTTATTGAATTTGTAAGAATTGAATATATAAGAATTGAATACTTTTCTTTTTTAACCGCATTAGAGTAAAGTACCTATGGAAGACTATTAGAAATAAATGTTTTTATTTACATTATTGTATTTTTTTATAATTAATGTCTTTTAAAACTATTTACTATTAATAACAGATATGGAATAGCTTTAATTTGATATTTATTTAGAAATAGAGAAATTTACTTTGAAATTTAATTTCCTAGTAACATGCGACAAGGACTCTCAATAATATCCAGACACTTATCTTCTGCTGCCGATGCACTTATTAAGGCAAGTAAAGTTGTGTTATTATTTTAAATGTTAAGCTCTAACTTTCCAAAAGCTTTTGGTCTTTTTAAACGGTTTTATTAATCTCGACCCCGCCAATATTTTTTCGTTTTTTTTTATGGGATAAGAGGGCAAACGAGCAAGCGTGTCGCCTGATGGAAAGCAATCAGCGCCGCCCATGGGCAACCGCGACACGGCAGGAGTCGCGGAAGCGTTGCCGGCCTTTTAGGTAAGTATAGGCTTGTTTTTGAAGGTTCCAATGTCGTAACGGTTCGGAAAGACCGCCGAGGGTAGCTGATTCCACAAACTGGTGGTGCGTGGAAAGAAGTTACGAGAGAAACGCACCGTAGTAGATCGCCACTCATCCAGGTGGTGGGGATGAAATTTTTCTTTACGGCGAGTTGTGTAGTTGTGGAATTCGGCGGCGGGAATAATTCCAAACAATTCCTCGGAGCACTCCCCATGATAGAAGCGGTAAAAAATGCTGAGAGATGAGACATCTCTCCGCAGCGCTAGAGAATCAAGCCGATCGGTGTGATCTTGGACATCGACGATTCGGATCGCACGACTTTGAATGCGATCAAATGGAAGAAGATGATACTGGGGAGCCCCGGCCCAGAGGTGAGAACAGTATTCCATATGTGGCCTGACTTGTGCCTTGTACAGTTGGAGGCAATGGCCAGATGTGAAATACTGTCTCACTCTACTGAGCACACCCAATTTTTTCGAGGCCAGCTTGGCTTTTTCTTCCAGATGGCCGCGGAACTGGACGTCATACGATATGTCAACGCCAAGGATTCCGATATACGGCTTAAGATTAAGGGGAGTGTCTCCAAAGCGAGGAGCTACGACAAAGGGAGTTTTTTTGGTGGAAAACGCGCAAACTTGTGTCTTATTGGGGTTTATTTCAAATCTTACCATTTGTAATGATCTTTGTACGCACAATGAGTTCCCGTGACAATGCAACATTATGACATGTATAACGACTGTATACATTATTTTTAATTTTAATTTATTTCGATTAATTAATTGATTTAGACATTAATTAATTTAGATTCTTATGCGCCTCTCGTTTTTTATTTAGTGCCTGAAGTAAAGTTTTATTTGTTTACCTTTTTAATCAATACAATAAAACGTGAATGGGAAAAATGTTACACTTATATCATATATTATGAAAAAAAAATATTTTTTAGACACTACCAGTGGAAAGCGCATTAAGTGAAGTTCGCAATTGGCGTACCAAACTGCAGACCTTGCTGCAACAGCTGCAAGACGCCTCCAAAACTTATTTGGTGAGTTCGACGAAAAACTTTTATCAGTATCTATTACAAAGTAATAATCAAAGTATGAATAAATATGAAAATTTCTTTATATACTGTGCAAAAAATCATCAGTTAACTTACTTGTAGGTACCCATGCACGGACTAATAAAATAAATATTAATTCTTAAAAAATACATATTTGAAGACTATAATAATGATTTTAACGCTGATATTCATTCAAATATTGCTGCAATAAAATATATTTATTATATAACACAATATCATCATTCATGTCCTAGCCACATAATTCCTATATATGATTCAGTAAGGTTTCTAAATGTTATGAAGCTTATACAAATATTTAAAAAGTATTATTTCAACTGAAAAAGGTCTGACATTAATATATATTGCGTTATACTTAAAAATATTTAGAATTTAATGCATTATTAAAAAAATTAATAATGTGACATAACATAATATAAAAAAAAATTAAGCTATTTTACGACCAGAGATGAGAAACTGTTTCAGGAGAGTCTTGCAATATTTCTTGCGGGCAACGAGGAGAGAGAGAAGATTGCTCCACGCTCCACGTACGAACATAGGGATGATTTGGCCGCCATCAATGGAGTCAACTGAGTCAATTGGAGTTCACCAACATTTCCACGCTAAAAGTTCTTCCTACGTCTAATATATGAATATAATTTAGGCTTCCGATTATTTTTTTATTTTGTTACGAGACTTGATACCTGTATAAAATAATATAATATATCAGAGAGTAATACCAGAGAGTCAAAATAAATACTACTACTCTCGCCACAAGCTTCTTTTAGAACCTATTATTATACCTATATCATCGTTCGTTTATTACTTATGTATTAGACCAAAGTTGTTTTTTTTATTTAAGTAAGAAACAAAATCTCTTCAACTGGTAACTTCTTTTTAAATATTAGTTTCCTTATATTGTAAGAAAATATTTGTATACTAGTATATATAGGTAGTAAGAAAAAATAGAAATGTAGGTTTAAAAGTTAGACTCCAGTTATATGCAATGAGTTATCATTAAGATTTATCTACAATAGTTAAATATTTTGTTAAAATAAAATAAATGTTAAAAAATTATAAAATTTATGTATTTTAATTATATAATTACATTTTTAAGTTAAAAATATTTGTAGAACATTGTTATCCATGTTAAATAACATAATACACAATAAAAATATTTTGTTATTTGTTGTAAATTTATATCATTTTTCCGCTGTTTATAAACAAGTTTTAAAAATGCAATTTATAATGGGTACGATTAATATATTTTTTTTTAATAGTATGGCTATTTATTTACGTAAATACTTTTGAAACTTTAATAAAACTAAAATTAAACTACGTGTAATAGTTAATTAGCAAACAAGCAAGCATGTCACCAGTTGTTAAGTGATCACTATCTTCTCTTAAACGACTGCTATATCCAAAAAACACCAGATGCTTTGTTTGTCTTAGAAAATATATAAATAATAAAAAAGAAGTAAAGGAAAGGAAAGATTGGGTCTTCGGCTCTTAACGATTATTAAATGAAGCGCTTTGGCAAAGCTATTATTCAGCAGTCGGTTTTTTGTAAAAGTATGATACTTGCCCAAATCCACAAACATTATAGTATTAAACCACAAATATAATAGTAGTAGCAGACTAAGCACAATTTCACAAACACATACAAATAAAAATATATTCTCTTTTCCCTAAACTAAATCGGCAGGGGCGATGTACCCAGCCATCGCATCCCGTCTCCCAGATCCGCGGAAACGCGTATCTTGGCCTGCCCTGCCGTTCAGAGTGGCTGCCCATCCACTCGCCCACTGTGGCAAACGGCACACAGCCACAAGTCATCTTCTTCCCTTCGTGGAAGAAACCGACAGCCCTTAAACCCTTCAGGTCACGCCCACTGTCGGGAAATTATGGGTTACCTGAAATAACATACGTACAGTCAGATCCTTCTCCCGCTTAGACTTATAGAATTATAACGATAGCTGAAAATACTAAATTAAGAGTCTTTATTTTTTTTAGACTCCTTATTATTAAGAGACTTTATTCTAAATAATTGAATCACAATTCGTAAAAATTCATTCAGATTGCTTAAGAAAGTAACTAGTATTCTTTTTTCTAATTTTATATGATCACTTGTGCTTGTTGCACTTTCACAATAGATGACAGAAGAAATGAGCAACTGATTTATTATGATTTTCTTTGTAAGTATTATTGTTTTAAGCAATTCTTTAGTGATATGTTTTTACATTAGAAACGTAAAATTTGACGTTTAGTTTTATTTTTGGCAGCACTGAGTATTTATGGCAATGTCCGAATCATGAATGTCACTCAACGTCAAGTATCTGTATGCGATCATCTGTTATCTGACTGATATTTGATCATAGTTTTAAATAAATAAACATACACAAATATCTTCCAGTTTGTTGAATGCTAGTACCTGTAGCATTACTATAACGTAACTTACCCTTTGAACGGTACTTCGCTATGAGCGATTGGCAGTTAGAATGTACCGAATTAAAGCAAAGAGGAGCTTATCTCCTACAATCTGGACAGTGGTCAGATTGTACATTTCTGGTTGGCACAGAGCCTCATCAAGTGATAATAGCCGGTCACAAGCTAATCCTAGCTATGTCATCACCAGTATTTGAAGCTATGTTTTATGGTGGTATGGCAGAAAGAAATGATCCTATTCCTATATTGGATGTGCAAATTGATGCTTTCAAAGCTTTGTTGGAGTAAGTTTGATATTTTAAGTATTTTTATTCATAATAGAACTTTTCCCGTGACAATTGGAATTTTTCGTCCAATCTCACAAGCTATATAAGTAAAGCTTACAAGTGTTTTGCATATAAAAATACTTTTTTCAGGGTGGTTTAAAGTACTTAATTATTCCTTATAATGTTTTCTAACATATCTTGAAATCTCAGCTGAGACTAGCCCTGAGAAATACACAGTTATCAGTTCTATAATACTGTGGTCTTTAACTCCCAGGCCATATATAGTACAATTATTTTCATTTTTTTCATTGTTGAGTATTTCGAATATGTTGAGAGATAACTTGAGCTGAACATCAGTAGCAGTGTGGAAGGAAGGTTTTTAAATCAGAATAATAAAGTATAAACTATCAATGTCCCTATATAAACTATCAGTGTATATCTAACACTGAATGTTCTGTGGTATTAAAAGGGTTGAAAACCACTGCTATAATATAGTAAATGAGTAAAAATTGTAGATGAATATTAACATAAAATTTTTGATTTGTATATGATACAATCAATTTTAAAATTTACTAGTAAGATATATTAGTGAGGTAACATGTTTTTGTTTATTAATAATACAATATTACTACAAAAAAGCTTTAGCAGTACACTTAAATAATTTCAAAAACGAGTATCTAGAAATTCCTAAATATTTTATGTGAAAATTGAGAGCTTCAACATTTTACAGATACATTTACACTGGCAATATAAATATAAGTTCTTTTGATAAAGCGTGTGAATTGTGCTATGGAGCAAAAAAATATATGTTACCGCATCTGGTTAAAGAATGCACACGATATCTATGGTCTGATTTGTATCCCAAAAATGCATGCAGAGCATATGAGTTTGCTAGACTGTTTGAAGAAAATGTACTTATGGAAAAGTGTATTCAGGTAAAAATTCAATTTGTTCTTATGTTACAAGTAATAAGGTAATTATGTATGAAAAGTGTATTCAGGTAAAAATTCAATTTGTTCTTATGTTGTAAAGGGTACATACGTTTCACTCTGTTTTTATTTATCTATTCTTTATAAATACTTCCCTTTATATTACAATTTTAGTATATGTAAACTTATATAACATACATGTATGACATAAAAAATTGCTTTAAATATTTTTAAAAATTCCAGAGTTAGAAGCCAAATCCATACTAATCTGCAAATACCAAAAACAACACTAACCAGAATAGGTGGTGCTAATTTTAATAATGTTGTTTTTCATTTTCACTAATTAGTGTGTCTTTATCATATTTTTTACTTATGTTTAAATATTACATTGTCTTTAAATGCTTAACTTAAAAATTGCAAATGTTTTACATTCCATATATAAAGTAAGCAAATACATGGCGATGTGACAATATTTGGCTGAAACTGGCAAATTTGAACACTATCATAGAAAATATTTGAATAAAATTATATTTAGATCTACTACAGTCTCTTTTAGGTGATAATTATTAATACTGAAAGTTTTAAAATGCAGAATCTACATTTTTAGATACTTATTTTGGCACAATAAGTATCTAAAAAAAATATAGTGCATCTTGGTCTCCAATATGAGAATACATAAGCACCACATCATTCCAATAATGTATGTCTTTTTGTAGTAGGAGTCCATGTACCTTTGTCTTTCAGCTTATATGGTCTTCGAACATATAAACTTGTTAAGTAACTGATAAAGGAATATAAACTTTGTTTTTAGATAATAAGTACAAATACAAAAGAAGTTTTAAATGACAGCAGTTTTGAAGAAGTTGAATTAAACACAGTTATAACAGTATTCTCTCTGGATCATTTGAATATTGACAGTGAGCTTGACTTATTTGATGCAGCAGTAAGGTATTCTAAAGCTTTAGAAAAAAGGTCTTCCAATACAAGTGTAAGCCCTCCAACTGAGATAGAAAGTCAGAAAAGTCCAGAACCTTCTACTTCAAATGATAAGGTAATTATGTATGACAAACTTTTTTTGTACTTGGACTTGATTTCTTTGTATTTGTCTCAGTCCAAGTCATTACACATGTTCATGGCCCTATTATACAGTCTCCTGTAGACTATATGTCTGAGTCTCTCTAGTTCTGGCCCCCCACCACAACCTGGCTGTCATGTTTGCTTGTGGTGCTGCCATTAGGGGCCTTCCTACTACTAGCTGTCAGCTATGTGTTTTGGTGAGCCTATCGATCTGTTCTTCTAACATTGTCACTTCTTCTGGTCTCCCAAGTTGAGCCCAAGATTCTATTTTGGTTTGTAGTAACCCAAGATAGACAGTTCTATTTGTTTTTCTCGGGTTCCTGTGTGCCTCCGCAGGTGACAGTGTTGTATTTATATCAAACCTAATCCATCTGTGATCCGAGCATGGCGCCTTCCTGGATACGAGCCAACCGGACACCAGGGAGGATTTTAGCTCCAGTTAGGTCAGTGTTAGGTCTATTATTGTTTTGCACCATCTCTTGGCATATGTTGGGTCCAAGCCTGTGTTTAGCAGATTCAGATGTGTAGAAAATAGATATTCAACCAGTTGATTACCTCTGTTGTTACACTCCTTCTCTCCCCACAGAGTTGAGAGTGATGTGCGTTGGAGATTTTATACTGGGAATAAAAACTGCAACTGCAAACAAGCAGTTTTAACTTTTTTTAATCAAAATATTTTTCTTAAAAGATTTTGTCTTTTTTTAATATTATTAGAATTCTGCTTAAACATTCTAAATAAGCTAATAATGCTTGTAGTAGTAAGTGATTCACAACAATAGTTCAATGGAGGAAAAATAGATGAACTCACGGCTTTAAACTGTAACTGCAATCCTTACTGAGATATTGCTGCTTTAAATTTCTGAAATTTATTCCTGTCATACATATATATGTAGTAGATTAAACAGTATTGTATATTGTGGTTTTAGGTAGTAAATGTAGAAAGTAGCGTGGAGAGCAGCCCTGAAGTTGTAGCAGAATCAACCACAACAAGTGAACCTACTGAGCAAACTGAAAGTGTTACAGCACCACCACCAGAAAGCAACAAGATAACGAAAGGTAAGTATTTCATCAACAGTCAGTATATCATCAACCATAGTAAAACATTCTTATTACTCAAGCAGAAACTACTGCACATCTATTAGTGTTTGCTTACACAGTTGTAGTAGTAGACTAAGATCGCCCGTCATTCATTTCATTTGTCTCTGTACCTAGCACAGCAATACATAGAAACCATGCAGTAAATAAAATCACAATAGAATTAAATCACTACAACAACGCAAATATTTTAAATAATTTTTGAAAAGATGATGAAAAGCAAAATTAACATTGTATAAGACATGTTATCTATATATTAATATGTGAACGAAAATTTTTGTCTTCCTTTAATACATTGCACTCACAATGGAATGCCAGATATCACTTGACTTGGATTTAAGCTACAACAAGTACTGCAAAAAGATAACATAAAAATAAAAAAAATTATGAATAATCGTTAATTTTCGACCCCTGGTGGACCTAGATCGACCGTAAATATTCTTTTTGAGGTTTGGTAGCGTAAAAAACACTGAATTTTTTACAGATCGTAAGGAAAAGCCAACGATACGCAGTGCTATTGAGAAAATTCGCTTCCTAACATTAACGCCCCAACAATTTGCTGAGGGTCCAGCCCGGTCTTCATTGCTTACGGAGTCGGAGGCCTTCGCGGTACTCATGAATATCCTTTCCAGTAATTCCGACGCACCGATGCCTAGTGGATTTTCTACTTGTAAAGTGCCTAGGAAACAGCTCATTGGTGGTGGACCGTCTTGTAATGTGAGTATTTTTATTGTATTGTTTTTTATTGGTTCTTTTGACGTTTGAACGACTCACGTTTAACCACTGTGAGACGTAACATTGGCTACTCCCGTCTTCCAGTAACGCTGTGATTTTACTCTTTAGCTCTTATTGATTTTTCTGCCATTACAATAGACACAAAGATATCTGTTTTAACTCACAATAAGGCAGGATGATGAGACAAACATAAATTATTCTAATAAAATAACAAGAAGTTAGTTTTAGTTGCCAGATAACCTTCTAACAACAAACCCGCGAAAAGAAAGTAAAAAGTCACAAACTAAAAAAGGGATTATTAAAAAAAAACAAAAGCTTCGAATTTGGAAATAACTTATTTTTCATGTCCAGACTCTTCATAAGTTCCAGTTACATAGTTTGGCTATTAAAACCTCTTTAGAACGAAATTATTACCAATAATGTAAAAAAATAAAAATTGCTCGTTTATTTGTATTATAATTAAATGTAAATAAAGTTTGAAAAAAAAAAATGTCTTGTGTTTTCATTTAAAATGTGAAGAAACTTTTTCCCCAATCTATTATAAAAAATATTAGGTAATATATCTTAAAGTATGGTTTTATGTTATTCTTTGTTTCATATAGTATATTAACGGTAGTATATAGTATATTAACGGAGTTTTCTATTTTAGATAATTACATTCACGGTGGATACTCCGAGTCCAGTGACAGTGGATCCAGTGGTGCAGAGCTATCCTGTGTCATCACAATATACCTTCTACCAACGACCTTCGCGGCACGATGGTAACTTAGTTATAAGGGTATTTATAAAATTACCCGCTAATTTTATTTAACATCTAAAAAAACAGTTTCATTCTCAACATCTGGATGAGTGGCGATCCAGTACAGTCCATTTAGCAAGAAACTTCTTTCCATGCACCACTACCTTGTGGGACCAGCTACCTTTAGCGGTGTTTTCGAAGCGATACAACATTGGAAGCTTCAAAAAACAAGCCTACATCCTTATAGGCCGGCAATGCTTCTGCAATGCCTATGGCACTGCGGATGTGTATGGGTGGCGTTAATTGGTTGCCATGGGGTGACACGCCTGCTCGTTTGCCTTCCTATCCCATAAAAAAAATGTTTCAAGTTTTAAGATATATAATGGAATAAATATGATAATAAAAAGGATTTCTGAAAGGATGATTTTCAAATTTTTTCTTTATTTTATTTCGCTTTTAATGCTAAGTTCTCGTTTCCCTACTATGAGTGGATGTTTAGTGTGTAGTGTTATGTTTTATGTCTGTATTTTATCGTGTTGTGTGATGTGCTACGAGACGCTGTAATAACTTTTTAATTATTTTGCTACAAGATAAAAGCTACAGGATTGTCATCCACTAACACTTTAAGGAGAAGTTAAATATTCAGTAAAGCTCACTATAGAAGGAATCAATATTGACTGGCCATTTAATATGTTTTAAGAATATAAAATAGTATTTGTATTTACAGTTATTATTTAAACACGTTTTATATCACATAAGGTATCCGCATGTCGTCATTCGTTCACAACTCTTCGCACTCTGGACTGGGAATGGTTGAGCAAATGGAGCGACATAGCTCCGACATGAACAAGATATACTGCCAGCGGCCGACCATTCACCACACCGACTGCCTCAACACTAGTGTGCTGGATTGCTCCGTCACATTTATGGTTGACAAAAACATTTGCTTACTAGGAGTGCAGGTGAAGTATATTTTTTTAAAGAATAGTAATTAATAATAGTCGGTCTTCTTCATAGACACTCAACATCGAGTGACTTTCTATGAAGGTTGGTGGTGGCCTTGTTTTACCGAAGACAACTGCCCAAGATAACTAGAAGGCCTCCCCCAGCCTTAATGATGTACATATGTATATTAACAAGTAAGATAAACTGCATATATTGGCAAGCAATCAGTGACATTTGTTAAGCGGGCAATACATGTTGGCCGAGCGTTACAAGCTGAGGCTAATACCAACGTATAGACAGGATAGTTGCCTCGCCTTGCCATCGCTCGGTTACGTTTGCTTAGTTGGCCGAGCGATGGCAAACGCCAAAGTGTAAAGAACTCAAATGACGTAGCTTGCCGCAACTCGGCAACTCGTAATCCCTCGCGATCACCTCTTTCACTTCGGAGCTGTTTCGGTTTTTCCTGCGCTCGGCCAATAGTGTTCACGCGTTTGCCCGCCTGTCATTACGTAAACTAACCGAAACTTGCCGAACGTCTAGATAGTATTACTTGTCTTGTATTCATTTGCCCACGCTCAAGATAGCCAACATATATTGTCGGCTTTAATGAATTAACAAACTACGAAATGAGTCGCTCAATGGAAGTATGGCCTAATCCACATAAATATAGATTAAAAACGTTTTGTCGAATCAAAGTTTATTTTTTATTCTTAAAATCCTTAATAGCCTATCTTAGGTTAAATGTATTTGAATAGATGATGTTAAAATTTAACTGTGGTATTAACAAAAAAAAGTTGGTTTGATAACTTTAACTCGGTACTCATATTTTTGTGGGTTGGACCACTTTTCCACTAAGCGACTCAAATATTAAATAGATGTTGTGCTTTCAAACGATAAAAAAATAAACGTTCAACAAAAAGATTTTACTGTGTAGGTACCGACCCAGGCGCCTTGTGAAGACGCAGGTGGAGCGGCCGGGGCGGCCGGTACCGTGGGCAGCGCATACTCCGAGTTGTTGTACGCGCACCTGTTGGACGCGGACGGCGCGCGGCTCACGTACACGCACTACACTAGCCGCGTTCCCTATCGACACTTACTCGATATTATGTTCAACCGTCCCGTGTATATTCAACGTAATAAGGTAAGCTTTAAACCAGTGGTACATATCGTTACGCCTCTTTCCGAACGGGTAGGCACAGCCCACAGATCTCCATCTGCTACCATCTCGGCATACTTTCTTTGCTCATATTTCCTGCTTTCTTTACTCATGCAAGCCCGCTGATTAATGTTTTATCTCACCTTTCCTTAAAACTTTGGCAATTTGGTCGAAGTATGTTTTTCCTCGGTTTTCCCAAGGGTCGGTACCCTTCCATCCACATTCGCAACGTATATTTCTTTTGCCAGTCATCTTTCTTCCATCCTCTTTATGTGCCCAAACCATCTAAGCATCCCTTTCTCAACGTTTATCAAGGCAGTGGTACTCAATCTTTTTTTCATAGGCAAAATTGAAAATGGTTTAAAATAAAATAACATCAGTTAGGCCAACTAAAAAAGCCTTGCAGGCCGCAAGTTTAATATAGCTGCTTTAAGGTTATTGGAGTCAGGCGTTTCTTGGCAGGTTGTCTCATCTGTAAGCATTTTTATCGCTTTTACCTTGGGCAGGGATCTGAGGAATAGGTCGTAATAATTTTAGCCCCTGAATTCCATTACCGCACATCTCGCCATACAGAAAGTTTCGTTCCCACCGTCGGAGTGGCGATTCAGTATAGTCCATTTTTCACGTAACTTGTTTCCGCACGCACCTGGTGCTGGAAAGAAGTGTCGAATCGAATCGAATCGGTCAGTGAAACTTTCAGTTGTATTTCCAAATCTATACGACATTGGAATCTTTAAGAAGCAATCTTACACATAACTCATGGAGAGTTCTTATCCTTACAGATTATTCTTATTCATATGTTTTCTCCATGACTGTCTTCTATATTTGAAGATACTTGGTGTCGATGCGAAACACGTGACGCATACATTGTCGTAAAGTGGTGTTATATTTTGTTTTTGCTGTTAGTATTAATTGGATGTTTTGTGTGACGACGACCCTTTTTCCGCTATCAATTTGACTATCATTTGCGATTTTAGTCACAGTGGTTAATAAATTACGCGGACCTTAGCAAGGTAATTATTGACCATCAATCTGAACAAAACTACACAAATCACCCCGGATCGGATCGGATCGGATTTCTTGTTGCTATTACTGCACGTCATTGGTGACTATTAGAATCTTCTGATCTGTCTGAAAGTAAACTAATTTACTATTCTCGATCCCCCCCCCCCTTCAAAAACGACAACACCACTCAATATTGAAGGAAGCCAATATCTAGCATTGGACTGTTACGGTTATTTATATCTATAAATATATTATTATGATATTTTTTTGTTGTTTTTCGGCAGGTGTACAAAGTAGGAATTGTATTCAACAAAGTTGGTTGGTATCCAATGGGACGATGCGCGCAGCAAGCTACAGCTGAATCCGTATTTTTCAACTTTGGAATGGGACAAAGCAGTGACTCTGTACGGGATGGACTCATACGTTCTATTATATTCACATACTGATATATACTCTGCTCTTTTTGTTAGTAATGCATAATACGAGTTTTAACTATATTTGATCCATTGCCTATAATATAAAGACAAAAGCACATTGTTTTGATAACCTTTTGTTATTTAAGTAAAGTATAAGTTATATGTATTTAGAAAATTTTTCAAATGATCTTACGACACGAAAGTGACTCTATTATACGACTCATTTTACTTTGTAAAATAAATATTATATTAATTACAAATAAATCATATTAAAAAAGTCCCTTCGAGTAAATAACCAATAATGAAATATTTTTTTAAAAAAATATACGTTGAAATAATGGATTCTTAAAATATTTCCCATATTTCACTGACTCAATGACCCAATATTAAAATCTCACCTATTATTAATAAAATTTTATAGTTTTCGTGCTTAAATCACGATAAATATTAATTAACTTGTTTGTGTATTTAAAGTAGATAACACACTAATGGAATACACTCTGAATACACAAGAAAAAAACTTGTTGGAAGGAAATGTTTTTTTTCCTCTTCTCTTCTGGAGGAACAGACGTTAACCCACCACGCTTGTCCATTGCGGATTCGCGGGATTACCAGACTCTGTATAAATATCTGTAAGGCTATACATATTATTTAATCCGATGAGGGATCGAACCCGCGACCATTGCTCCTTAGGTGAGGGGCCCCGCCACGGAGCCAATTGGTCGTCGAAAATGTTATATGTTTTATTTATTGTGATTTAAATTTTTCATACAAGCAAAAAACAGCCATGAAGCCAACAAATGGAATTCCAGAAACAAATGTTAATTAAACTTTACCATACCTCAGACATAATAAGATAACGATAAATTGTCTATTACATAAACTAGTCTGTTACATAATTTGATGGGATCTCTCGCGCTCACTTGAATCTCTCGTGATATATTTTATTGTGAGAGATTCAAGTGTTATCCCTTATAATTTAAAATTTAAATAACGTAATCAGTGTATACCGTGCTGCCAAGAAAAGTTTTAAACGTTTTTTACTCACTTAATACACATTTTATAAGTGTGCGTGTTTTAAAGAATGTGCAATTTTAATAAATCATGTATATAGCGGAAAATTATTTTTTTTATTTAAACCTTAAGATATATTTTTACGAACCCTAAACTCAACGGTTGCAGTCTGCCTGCGCAACTAGACTGGTCGCTGGATGGCATGGCATGGCAAGGTGGGATTTCTCAATCACAAACCCCTTGTGCGAAAGTGGGAGAGCTACATAAACAGTGACACACTTGCTTAGCAGAGGACCTTATGATGGCAACGAATGATGCAGTGTCAGTGGCCAAGTTCTGGGCTAGCAGCGTCTGACGCCTGCTGACGCGAAAAAGAACAAAAATAGATACAGCATACAACTTGTGAGCCGAGGGTTCTGGATTTAAATTCCGATCAAAAATAAGTTTTATTTAAAAAATGAAAACTAGTTTCAGTCTTTTTCTTTTCAGTCGAGAATGTATCTGGATTCTCTGATTTAAAAATAAAATATAGATAAAGGAGGATGCTGCCGAAAGATTGTCTTCATATACTTAATGCACTTTAATATATAAATCCTACGCAGTTAAAACTTCTAGGATTTTAACGTTGCAATTTTCAAAAATAAGCCTATGCCGGACATTGATATAAACATATCAATGTCCGGCAACGCATTTGTAATGCCTAATGTCGTTCCAGATGTCTATGGGCGAATTTGATAGAATGCTTGTTTAAAAAAGGTGTATATATATATATATATATATATATATATATATATATATATATATATATATAGTATATAGTATAGTATATATATAGTTCAGTAACTAATAAAAGAATCGATTACCTGCGATATCGATATTTTTTGCAAACGTACGTCGTTCTGTCAAACCCAAAGAGAAAATAATGTAATCGACCACTCTTGTCAACTTGTTATGTCTAGTATTGTATTAATAATCTGTCTTAGTTTAATAAACTTTTCTTATATCATTAATTTTCTGAAATTTGAATATAAATATATTGTGATATTTTAAATTAGTTAGTGAAGAAAAGACGAATTCAATATGCCATCCATTGATGTGATGGGTCCACCAGGGCAACCTGTCGAGGTTGCATTAGAAGAACCACAGGCACCTCCTCCACCAGTTATTGGCATTATTTATCCGCCGCCAGAAGTTAGAAGTATCCTTTTAAATTGTCAACAATTTTGTGTACATTATAATCTTATAACTTCATGAGACTAATTGAGGTTATCTTAAATATTTGCACCAAGATTTTGAAACCATATTTCTTTAACAATTTTCTTTAGATATTGTTGACAAGACTGCTAGTTTTGTGGCACGTAATGGACCTGAGTTCGAAGCTCGCATCCGCCAAAATGAACTCGGAAACCCGAAATTCAATTTCTTGAATTCTGGAGACCCATACCATGCATATTACCAACATAAAGTCAAAGAGATCAGAGAAGGAAAAGGTATTTATTTAATATGCTTCTAGTTTTAAGTGTATTTTAAATATTTATTATATGTATTAAGTAAATGCTAGGCACAAAACCTAAAAGATGATTTTGAACAAATATACTGTATAATATTTTCGGGAAATAAGATGAAACTGGATGGCCACTTATCCATATCCTAGGGATTAAACTTTTCATAAATTTAATGAAAATGTTATAGTATAATGAAAAGTCAAGAATAGATAATATTTAGAGTGCTGGACAAAAGTCAAAAAAAGGGTGTCAAGAAAAGTTGTAATCATCTTATACATATCATAATTATTAATATGAAAATGGCCATAATGATTTAAACCAATTTTTATCAAAACATTCTTGTACCAAAAAAAATGTAATAATGTATTACATTTTTACAAGTCTGGGTCTAAAATTAATGTATCTATTGTCCCTTAAGAAATATTACTTTAGCATTCTTGTAGAGCCTTCCACATGTGTCGTTTGAAGTGGAACATAAATTTCGAACAATTCTAAAGGTTTAATTGGGTTGACATCAGGACTGTAGGAGGTCACACTATGTTTATCAACAACCCCTCTGCTTTTTTCCATTTTAAATAACCTCCACATAATTTAGAACCATGTTTTGGGTCATTGTCTAGTTAGAAAATGAACCCATTTGCAATCAATCTCACACTGGATGGAACAGCGTTTTGCTGTAGAATTACTTTTTATTGTTCTTTTCCATTATTTCATTAATTTGGACCAAATCGACAGTTCCATCATATTCAGACCCCACAATCATCAGACACACAACCCCAGACCATATTGAAATCACCACCTTGTTTGGTGGCGATTTCAATATGGTGAAATTGTGTGGTGCCATCGATAGATGGCACCACACAATTTGACCAATTTGGTAACAATTTGGCATCATCTTTTCTTGCATCTTTTCTTATATTGGTCTGTTGGAAGCAAATATTTCCTTGAGGTTGGTTCCTCAGTCTAAACTACTTTTTTTTAAGAAAAATAAACAAATACTCAAATGTCAACAGTTTTTTACAAAGATTAGAAAAGAAGAATTTTAGAAAAGGTAACATGGCCAGTAGTCTAAAAATTAACTTCATCAAAATATTTTTTACATGAATCACCTTAAGGTAATCAAATAATCTTACACATTATAATAGTATTGATTTTAAAGACAGTAGTTTTATTTTGAGAAAACTATTTTATTCATAGGTCCAGATCCATCTGCCATTGCACCGCCGCCATTGCAAAGACCTGGTCTAGCACCTGCCACCGCAGCTAGACAACAAGAATTGCTGAAAGCCGCAGTTCCAGTTGAGCCGCCACCACCGCGTGATCCACCCCCAGACTTTGAATTTATAGCAGACCCACCATCTATATCCGCCTTAGAACTTGATATTGTCAAATTAACGGCACAGTTCGTTGCTCGAAATGGTCGACAATTTCTGACAGATTTAATGAAAAAGGAAGAACGAAACCACCAATTCGATTTTCTGCGCCCGCAACATTCTCTCTTTCAGTACTTTACTCGCCTCCTTGAACAGTACACAAAAGTACTACTGCCTCCTAAAGAGTTGGTATCAAAGTTGACGGCAGAAGTGCGCAGTGGTGTTTTAGAGCAAGCCCGAAGCCGCGCAGCCTGGCATTCTCACCAGGCGAAGCGCAAGGCAGCGGACGAAGCACGTATAGAAAAGGAAAGACTGGCCTATGCTTCTATCGATTGGCACGATTTCGTCGTTGTCGAAACTGTTGACTACCCAGCAGGCGAGCCCGGTGATTTCCCGCCACCTACAACTCCTCTCGAAGTTGGTGCGAGAGTACTTGCAGAAGAAAGAGGAGAAAATATAACTCACGTCAATGATGAAGATGATACGGAGATGCAGTTGGAATCTGAATCTGATTCGGAATCGGACGACGATTTAGCTGAAATGGAGGACAGAACGCAACAGCAACAAAGGCCTGATGACAATCGTGTGCAGGATATGGAGGAAGACAGCTCTTCGTCTGAAGATGAGACACCGCCGGAGACGCCGAAACTGCCGGACGAGGCTCCACTACCACCGCGACCAGACCGCGTTGTCGTTAAGAAGTACGATCCCAAACGTGCTCGACCTCAACCGGCTGCAGCTAGCGAGGAATGGTTGGTGTCTCCTATCACTGGAGAGAAAATTCCCGCTAACAAGGTGGCAGATCACGTTCGCATTGGCTTGTTAGATCCTCGTTGGCTGGAACAACGCGACAGAGCTGCCGCAGAACGCACTGACAGGGATGAAGCACTTGCTCCAGGGGCTGCTATTGAAGCCTCCCTCAAACAGGTAACGTTAATTAGATATGGTCCAATATAGCATAGTTCCGACGACGACCTAATTCGCTCAGTGGAGAAGGTACCGCCTTCGGAGTGAATGGTAGCAGGTTCAACTGTCGCATCTGTATAAATCAATCAATCGGGGGAGATCTACACCCTGTTAGGGGTGTAGGGAGCGAGCCTCGGGGTATCTCTATAAATATATGTACGGCCGCTATTTATTTATAATTATCTATCTAGTCTGAGTGCCCTGCCAATCCGCCTTAAACGAGATTGGGGGGGTAATGTTTGTTTCATATGTGTAAAAAAAATGGCATAATTAAGTAAAAAACTTTTTAATTAAAAAGCAAAGTGATATAAATCAAAAAGCAATGGTTTGAGCAATTTTTATAACTTCCTGCCATGTTATTTTTCATACCTATTTACTTCTAGGTCTGATTATATATGTCAATATACAATATAAATAATGAATTTGAAATAATATGAAGCTATTTTTTGCCCATATGCACGTCCATAAGCATCGGCACGGACCGAACATAATTGTTCGATTCATGCCATCTTATAAATAATTAAGATTAATTTTCCTAGAAATTCTAATTATACCGAATTTAAAGAGAGATAGGCATTTGTTTTTCAATTAGTTTTGCATTCTGTTTGCAAATTAAAATCATTTGATATAAACCTAATCGTACTTCAGCTAGCGGAGCGACGTACGGATATCTTCGGCGTGGGTGACGAGGAGACGGCGATCGGTAAGAAGATCGGCGAGGAGGAGCGGCGGCGCGACGAGCGCGTCACCTGGGACGGACACACGTCCAGCGTGGAGGCGGCAACGCGGGCAGCCCGGGCGCACATCACACTCGAGGAACAGATACAGCAAATACACAAGGTTTGATATACATATGTGTACATGTCGGAGTGATCCGGCTTAATTGAGTAGTAGACGTTTCTTCCATTGAGGTCCTTGTTATTTAGAATGTGATTCAGGCGTGCTTTACATAGATGAATTAGGACGTGCATGGAGCTGTTGAACTCACTCAATTGAGTTGTAGACGTTTCTTCCATTGTGGTCCTCGTAATTAAGACTTTGATTTAGGCATGCTTTACTTAGCACAATTAAGACGTGCGCAGAACTGGCGAACTCACTCAATTGAGTAGCATAAGTCGGCCCATAAATGACGATTTTAGCTTTGTATGGTGGCCATCTTGTTTTCCGCCATTTTGAGTTTTTTTCTCCTCCCTCCCACCCATGTGTTCTCACTAATCACCATTTTTTGTTCGAGGCCGACCCCGGTTCGGGCGGGCCATCAAGCAACTTTTTACCAGGTTCAGATTGTCAAGGTTTGGATATAATTTCTCTGCCTCGAGCCCTGTCCAAACATTTTCCTAGATGAAACTTACCCTCCATCTCTTACAGTTTCCCAAATAACATGTCAATGAGTGAGTAAGTGGTAATGCAGTTTCATATAGTATTAATAGTGTTAGAGTAAAGATTGCGGTATTAGGATCCTAATTACATTTTAAAGGAAAAACTTATTGCACTGTTCACAGTATGTAACCAATAGGAATATTCCATGTAATGCATCTAATAATTTACAGATACAGAGAATGTAATAAATTATAGTTTGTACGGAAAAAAGAAACATCTGTCATCCATTACTTAACAAAAATGTATACATCATAAGCTTGTTTCTGTTTATAATATTGATATACTGAGACCATCGAAAATATGGCACTGGTATTCAGAGAGTTTTCGTGGGATCGTACTTTTCTCATCTTGTCTATATGCGATTAAAAAAATGTAGCTTCTTTATATTTCCGTTAAAGATAGTTTTGTGTCATTATTTCTCCTATTTCTTGTTATCAGGTCAAAGGTTTATTACCAGATGAAGAAAAAGAAAAGATTGGTCCAAAGCCTGTGCCGCCGTCGTCGATGCCATCTCGCCCACAACCTCGCCTTCCTCCGCCGGCTCCTCCACGTGTAGCTCCTCCCCCGGCTCCTGCTCCGGCCCCTCCTCCAACCCCAGTTCTTTTACAACCCATTCCACCTCTAATGGTTATTCCTCCAATGGCTCCTCGGCCGCCCCTTATTCCAACACCAGTTGGCGCTCCGTTCGGATTCCCGCCTGTTGGCCCACCGGTGCCCGTACCTGAGGAGGAAGAACCGGCTGCTAAACGTCCACGTACGGAAGATGCCCTCGAACCAGAGAAAACTTGGCTTGCACGACATCCCGGCTCTGCTCCATTACAGGTATTGTTATTTATTTATTATATATAAGATCATTTGGGCCAACAAAAAGTTCTCTCTGGTTATCACCCAACTACTTCGTAGTTTAATTGTAGTGGTTATAAACTAACCTTGACTAACCTTGCTCTGGTTCTCTTCATTATATTTATTTATTTGTTTGTTAAATTTTATACATTATATTGGTGGCACCATATTACAAAATGTACTTATATTCTCATATAGTTTTATGGCTACTACCTTTACTCAACTAATAAAAAATTACGTCATTTTGTTTAGAAATATTTAAATTATATATATATATATATATATATATATATATATATATATATATATATATATATATATATATATATATATATATATATATATTTATTTTGTATTATACAATATTATATATTATAATAGTGTTAGCGGAGCCTAGACCTAATCTTTGGCACATTAATGTAAGTGCCTTGAATAAACAAGTTATGTATGTAACTATTTATTAGCAAAATATATTATTGTGGAATTTTTAAGAACAGGAAAGTGAGCTATCTAAAATTTTATTGTTTATATCATTTTAGTGACATAAAAATCATATTCATAATTCGCAGTATCACATATTCATTTCTTTCGATTATACAAATGTTTATCAGTCCGCGTTAGACAAGCGTGGTGGGCTAATGTCTGTTCCTCCAGAATTGGAGGCCAGTGCCCAGTAGTGGAATGTATATGGGCTGCGGAACAAAAATACAAATGTTTGATAGTGTATTAAATGCTAGTGAAATCGGCTAATCTTAGCACATTCCAATCGGGAAACGAGATTTCTCGTTTTTTAAAAAATTAGACATAATTAATTTAATATCACCCATTGTATAATTAAAAGTACGTAATGCGTAAAAATAATAAATAATGTGGTCCACGATCTGACCATGTTGGTTCTTGCTGAAAACGAACGCCACGTGCTCCAATAGAATGCTTGGGATATGCTGAGCTAAAACCATTTTATGACACTTGTTACATTACAATTATTTTCTTTTTGTTTTGTTTATTTGTATATTATATTATTATTAAGGTTTTACTTTTAGCTTTTGTAAAAAAAGGTGTCATGAATAAAGTTTTTTCTATTTCTAAATACTTCTTAGTACCTAATCTTATAGATAAAAAAATTTAAGAAAAAAATATAATGAAAATTCTGCTTAATTTCGACTTCAAAAATGATGTATCAAACATTTTCATCTGTATTGAAATTGTATATATAAAATACGATTACATGAACATTCACTTTTGATGACATTTAGAATCTAAGACTGAATCATAACATCAGAATTATAATCACAGTTTTAATTCACACGTCGGAATATTTTGATTTCATAAAAACACCACGATTTATAAGCAAGTTTGAACAAAAATAGCTCGATGGGAATTTATTGAAATGTTTTTCTTTGTTACAGCTGGCGTTGCCATCGTTGCCGGAACGCACGGAGTGGCGTTTGGACGGACGCATGTTGCCGTTGAACTTGGCCCTAAGTACCACCGCGGCGGAATTGAAGGCGCTACTGCAGCGCGCTACCAACATGCCTACCGCCAAGCAAAAGTTGCACTATGAGGTAAATTACTCAACCGTCAGTCACATCGGCACACAGTACCAGATACGAAATTGACGACAGACTGATGACGTTATAAACACCCTAAAAACGAGACGTGAATTGTTGTGGATGGAAGGGTCGATAGGGCAAGACCAAGGAAAACATATCTCGACCAAATTTTCAGCATAATCATCATGATTAATTCACGTCCTCTCACATTATACTCCATATTGTCGTCTTTTATGTTTTTTTTTATATTTAATTAAATACCATTTATCATTATTTAATTTTTTATGTTAAATATCATACATAATTTTGTTTAGTATAAAAAATTAAAATACTCAATGAGAGGCAGAATGTAATAAAATGAAAGAAGTCACTTTAATTTCTTTACATTCTGCGTATCAAATAAAATGTATTTGGTTGTCGGAAAATAGATTATTTATAAGCTTAATAAAAGTAGTTCTCAATTAATATTTAACTTTGCACGTTTACAGGGCCTGTTCTTTAAAGACACCAACTCGCTGGCGTATTACAACGTACCTCCTGGTGCAGTCATACATTTGCAAGTTAAGGAACGTGGTGGCCGCAAGAAGTAAAGATTTATGTTTTTGTAAAACAATAAGAGTTTAATTTTATATCAATTGATGTATTGAATAATAAATAAAGTATTCTTTATTCAATTAATTTGTTTTATTATGTACCATTTCTTATTCATATCCGTTCCATTTGTTATACGTATTCATATCCGTTTTTACGCACTTGTGGATAGAATGTATTTATTTAAAAAGAAAGCATTCGTGTAGTGGTTCTGGGCAGGCCGAGTTCTTTGATGGAGGGTGAATTTAAACAAAAAACATTTATATGGTATACTTTTTTATTAAAATATAGTATACAACAAAGCTCAATAAAAATATGTATAAGATCAATTATTCAATAGGAATGATATAATATACATTGAATGCAATATAATAAAAATAGCACCATATACATATATATGTTTACATTGTTGATATGTAGATGTAAAACTAAAATAACATCAATCGATATTTTAATTCTAATATTTAATAGCATATTAACATTTATTTTTTTAGATCCAACCCAATAAAGTAAACAAACTATAATGATATTCGCAATATAATATGTCTTTATTATTCAAGTATTGTGTGCTTAAAAATAAATTAACAAACAATAACTCCCATACAAAATAAATAATCTTTGTAAATTGTTTAAAAAAATAACATTTTAACAAAATATAAAAATAATCTAAAATTGTTACAACAAAGCTAAATATTGCCAAAAGATCATAAAGGAATGTCGTGCAATAGAATGTCTTTTTTCACTTGTTGGAATAAAAAATAACAATAAATAAAATCAGCCAAGCGTGAGTGTGAATCGCGCGACGCGAGTTCTGCCCTAAAATTGCAAACTGTTAAGTGATACAATACAATTGGAATGTTGCGATATACTAAGTGAAAACAATATGGCTGTGCGAGGTAAAGAGATCGATATACTACATATACAAAAGTTTGTCTGAATATTTTAGAATTAATAATGGCGAAATCAAGGATGATGGCATACGTTAAAGATTATATCTTTTTGCTTGCACATCTTTGGAGAGAACAGTTACTGGATGGGATTTAAACATGTTGTTGATTTAATAAAGAAAGATACATTTGTATGGGCCCTTACTGTATATATGAGTATTATCAATAGACTAACATTTGTAAATTAATTGCTCAAGCAACATATTTTGCATATCGTTTAAAGTATACTTATATTAAGATTTTAAAAATCTACACATATAAGTTCTATAAATATTAAAAGTGACTTCATTGCCCACTTACTGCAATATATTTTTAATAACGTAACATACAAAATACATATGACATTAATTTCAGAATTGCCATTCGATGATATGTATGCTATAAGTAAATGGTTTATACAATTTTAGCTATTAAGCTATTATGAAAAACTACATATATTGTTTTTCTTAATAGCTTAAAATTGATGTATATCATTATTAATATGTATATTAATATTTTTTTCATTTTGTAAAAAATCACGTATTTCTTAGTCAGCCTCAAGAGATACATATATATATTTAAAAATAATATATAAAATAATGTTTGTATTTTTATCGAATAGTCTAAACAGTCAAAAATACATAAACTTCAGTCATTTCATGTAACTTATGCTTACTTATACTTATGTTGACTTATACTGATGGTAAGTATAACCGACTAACGAGTATAGTAATTTTTGGCATGTAAACATCCATAACAATATTCATATAGTTATCTGAAATGACTGCATACATTAAAATTATTTGCCCTCGTGTAACGTTATATTTAATCGTGAACGCAAAAGCGCAGTGATGCTTTTAAAACTACTATTTTATTTATTAACCTTGCTATAATGATGGGTTTTAGTTTGTATTATAGTAAAACGTTTATTGTAGTTTTGGAATGTTTTCTATCATTTGTCGATAGCGTGCCAGCATGGGCTTGTAGATATTTTCGCTGTCAGGATAGGGTGTAGCCACTGGACTCAATGTTGGGTCGGAACCTGTATTGAAAAGCATGTAATACCAATTAAAAGAGTATAAAAAACAATAAAAATCAAAAAAATGTTGTTAAAAATTGACTAAAAACTAAATACTATTTCCAGTGAAAAAAGCTGGAATTTCACATGAAAATAATAAAAGTAATAGTATTACATAATTAATGTTATCATATGAACACATACTTTTAAGTTGTTTGAAATTTTTGTTTTGGAAAATTTGGGATCCAATGTCCTAAATTTTCCTCTCGACAACCATTTATTTAAAGATTTCCTGTGTTTTTTTATTAATCATGGATGGGATCACCCCCCACCCCATACACGTCGACAATGTAACGGTACCTCATTGACCGTCTTAAGGTAAGGATGTGAATAATGGGCGAGGAAGAAGGAAATAAAGGAAGAAAATAAAAATTTTAGTTCTTAGGAGCCCAATATATGTATCGGCATCATCAAGCTACGGCAGTCTACTGCTAGACATGGAACCCTCCATCCAAGGTGCTCCAACCATCCAAGGTGCGCATGGTTTCTGTCAGCCGCCCTGCACTGAGCATTTCTCCATCTGTTCGGTAGGGGAGTACAACAGTATATCTGCTAAGACACAGTCTATAATCTACTGTTTAAAATGAGATGTCCAACCTTTCAGCTTGACGGCCACATCCTTGCTCCACACGTCCGCAGCGCGTATGGCGGCACCGAGCAGGGCGGCGTTGGCATGCTGTTCCTAGCGGCACATAATGATGTTTTATATGTACTATGTGTATATATATGTATATATATATATACACATAGTAAACAAAAAGTAATACAATTATTGATTGTAATATTAGGTCGGGGCAAAAGTATTTTAAAAAAAATTATTAGTAATCAAACCTCTTTGGCTGTACTGAATGTAACTGGCTGGTTTTAATACCATTAAATGTGACATTCTGAAGATGCAATACATAGAAAAAATGTTTTATTACAAAAAAGGTAAAAATGCGACGAACGTCGCAAATAAAATTTGTGCGGTTTACGGACCTAATGCAGAATCAATAAGAGTAGCACAAATGTGGTTCAAGCGTTTCAAGTCTGGAAATTTTAGTGTGAAAGATGAATTTCGCTGTGTCACAGATAAAATCAGTGCCATCTTTGAGAAAGTGGAGCAAACTATCGATTCTGACCTCTACTGTCAGCAACTGATGAGGTTAAAAAAAGCTATTGAGAAAAACCGGCCGTAGCTGGTGAATAGGAAGGGCGTGGTGTTCCACGATGACAACGCCAGACCGCACTCATCTATAGCCACGCAGCAAAAATTGAGAGAGCTTGGCAGGGATGTGTTGATGCATCCTCCGTATAGCCCTAACCTTGCTCCATCAGATTTCTACCTGTTTCGGTCATTGCAGAACTCTTTAGGAAGCATAAAGCTAACCTCAAAAGAACACTGAATACTATCTGTCAGATTTTTTTCATCAAAAATCTCAATATTTCTACAGGAATGGGATCATGGCACTACCCACAAAATGGCAACGAGTCATCGATCAAAACGGCACATACATATTATGAATAAATAAAAAATTATACCTAAAAAAAATATTTTCTATTGTATGAACAATACGAAAATACTTTTGCCCCGACCTAATATTTATATATACATGGTGGTTTTATCGCTTATAGCGATTTCTTACAGGCAACCATAGAATGGACAGAGTTTTAAAAAGATAATTTAGTGTAGGGTGGTGATACATTATCGTCATGATAGAAAAAAATTATTAATAAACAAAGTAAATAAACGGTATATGTATATCGTAGTATATGTAAATATGAGTAAAACTTTATGCCATTGTCAGCATGAACGTTTCTGAAATTAAACGTTCAATGCTGACAATGTCAAACATATGAGAGTCTATAGTCAAAAAATAGCACACAGTAAAAATTTCCCGTTAAGGAATTTATATATCTATATATTAATTGTGAAGAAAAACATTGTACCTCTTTTTGCTTTGCTTGCATCAAGGAGTGTGAGACTTAGCAGAGGGATAAAAATTATGTATAAATATATAATATTCGACCACTGGACGACCGCTATTACCAGTAACTGGGCAGTAGGATCTAACTGAGTAATAATAAAAACTAATCTGCGACATCAAATCCGCTGGCCAAGCGACCGGATTGCACAAGCTTACTTATTCTGTTATTGAAATTCGAACATGTCCAAGATGCGTTGATGGTATGTGTTCGTTTGCGTTGATCTCCAAAGACCTTATGTTCGTTCTATAACGACTAAAGGGTTTTAGGATTTTAAAGAATTAGCGTTTTGAATCCTGCTGACGTTTCCCGAAACGTACAGTTGACCTGCCAACGTGGAGCATCTCATCACCGCGACGCAGGACTGAGTTTTTACGACACAACGACATGTAGTGACATTATATGAAGTTGTGTGGAACGACTAAATGTCGCTGTAATAGGTGAAGTTAAAAAAAGTTTAAAAATAAAATAATTTTTAAAAACAATATAAACAAATAATTTACAAACAAATTTTACATATTTATATTACACACACAGATTTGTACAAATTATATCAAAATATCACTATGTGTATGTGTATTTATATCTATATATATATATATATATATATATATATATATATATATATATATATATATATATATATATATATATATATGTATATATATATGTATATATATATATATATATATATATATGTATATATATATGTATATATATATATATATATATATATATATATATATATATATATATATACGTATGGTCATAATTTTTTCTTTTATTCATAAGTGATTTTAATTGTGGTTGGGTTTATTAATAAACTAAAAAAAGTTGGGAGACGCCAATATTCAAAGTTCAGTCTAATATCATGGCATTTTAAATTAACATACCTGCACATAGACGGGTATGTTGAACACGTCAGCAAAAATCTGCAGGAGTTCTTTGTTCACAGATGCCCCGCCAGTCGCTATCAGCCTGGAGGAAGCGTCTGAAAAAATGAACTAATCTATACTAACTTTCTATGTTTAAAGTTTCCTATGTTTACCTTACTACCTACTGGACTACCAATGTTTTGATATTACTAGAATTCTTGTTCAATGTTCCTCCTAAGCTGTTTGTCTTAGAAAAATATAGAAGAAACGAATTCGTGGGTTCGATAGTAAGCGCAGTCCTTAACAATAAAGATATTTCCGTTTAACTAACATGATTGGCGCTCACTAATTTAATGTTTTTGAAACACATTTGAAGTGCACACATTACAGGCAGAGACCCGAAAACTAAATTTGTGTTATAAAACAAAATTCAGTTTCGATCAGGCCCATAACCTGATTTGGCAAACTTTGACTTAGCCAACCGGTCGTCAAATATTATATATGCGTACATTAAGATAATAACTATAAATACTACGTGCGATTCTCGCATTGGGATAAATATATTTATTCTGAAGCTGGGTGCCCCATAAATCCGCCTTGGACATTAGTGGTGCGTTTAGAAAGGGGGAGGTTCGCATCCAGGAATGAAACATGCTCTCAGGAGTTGATCAATCTCCTCCCAGCCGCACAGTTCCATTATCGCACTAAGCGCCACAAAAAGAAGGTTCCATCCCCACCACCTGGATGGCTGGCCTTCTACCACCGTGCGATTTAGTGGCAGTTTTATGCCACGAACTGTACAAATGTGGAACAATTGACAAACTGTGGTGTTCTCACGTGATTAGGACATAGGGGCATTCAAGAAAAGAGCGTATGTGTTGCTTAAGACCGGTAACGCATTTGCGATGTCTTTGGCGTTACGTTAGTCTATGGGCGGTGGTGATCGCTTACCACCAGGTGACCCGCATGCTCGTTTGCCGGCTTTGCTATAAAAGAAACATATATGGACTTTTTTCAAATCTGCTACTGGATAAGGATAAATAAAATATCGTCGACATAAACTCTCCTGGACTTACCCAGAGTGAAACCCATGTCCTCAGCGTGCGCACGACGAGCGAGTGCCTGCCCCTCAAGCAGAGCGCGGACTTCAAACTGCGGTGCCGTCTTGTCGGTTGCTCTACCGCTACCGTCAACCACCCAACGGCCCGGAGCGGCTCGCGGTACTATCTCTGCGGTATCATAGTAGATACCTGAAACACAGTATTTCTATATGAAAAGACATTGTTAAATTACGCAACACGAGAACAGGCGTCATTCAAACACCACGACACTTAAACACGGGTCATTTAAACACGCGATACTTAATCATACATTCCATTTTTAAATGAAATCAGTTATTCATATTATAATGTCGTTGTAATTTCGGCTGTTATATGTATAAATGACGATTTAAAAATGTGTTTTGATTAATATGATTTTTAATGAATATAATAAGTTTATATCTTGATCAATCTCAAGCATTATATTTTGTTTGAAAATATATTTATAATCCAACATTAAATAGAAGCTGTGTTTGGCTGTAAGAATTTCAACAATTGAATGATATATAATAATATGATACTGCTATTTATATTTACATTTATTTATAAATGTTTTATAAAATGATTTTTTTAATTTGATAAATAAATAAAAATCACATCATTATGTGTTTTTGCAATTTATTAATGTTACCTATTAGATTTTTTTACACTATATATATATAGGCGGAAGGCGGAAAGGAATTGGGCCTCCGAATAACTATATGGACAGTCAAAAGTTTTACTTAGCTAAGATCCGCGACAAGCAAAACAATAACAGAAAATTAATAATGTGTGTTTTTCTGTTGGGTTAAGTGGATTTATTTGGAACTGACCGAAAAGTGACCGACACTTTTCGGTTGTCTTCCGTAGAGTCTACTATACCTGAAGATGCCTCGTGTTGGGGCGAAACACGTGTCGTTTACGAGATGGAAAAGTGGTAATGTGTGTTTGGTGTTGTGTATAGTGGTTGGTGGGTGGAGAATTGATGGCCGATGTTCGGTAAGTTTTTGGTTTAAGTTCCAAATAAATCCACTTAACCCAACGGAAAAACACACATTATTAATTTTCTGTTATTGTTTTGCTTGTCGCGGATCTTAGCTAAGTAAAACTTTTGACTGTCCATATAGTGATGGATTTCCGCAAAGTAACGCCTGACTCCATTAATAATCTCCGAATAAGTACTCAACTTACGGAACGCGGTAACACAGTTCAATTCTACCATTTGATGCCGACAATTTGTGAAGGTGTAGTACTTCCCCGGCCGATTCAACCCATTCGTGCTGTAATTGCTATAACATGATTTAAATAGTAAGATTAAAAAGATTGATCTTTGTTATTTGAAAGTTGTTATGATAAAGCGACGATCAGCGTACGATGTAGGTATTTTACGTAGACGTAGAACACTACTTCTTCTGCAAAACTCTATATTATCATGTTTCGTAATAACTCAGGTTGCAATCCTCTGTTGGCATAAACCTTTCATGGGTGTGATATAATATAAACTTGAATACATTTGACAGTGGAATTGACAAAACTGTATTAAACGCTGGTATATGTGGTTGTTATATGTTTTATGTCTAGTATACTTAAGATGATTATTTTACAGTCTATCGAACGTCAATAGGTTTGTTGACATGCACTTATGTCACTTTAATTTTCATTTTCAATTCTGCTACGGCAAGAACTAAACTATGACTATCGTCAGCGCAAGTTATTGTAGAAGTAACTCAGCTGACATTTAAGCACATAAATACTCACGCATCTAAATACTATTTTGCTTAACACGTTGAATGCCACGGGGGTCACCGGTGACCGGCACTCATCTTGGCAGTAAAGCTATGGGGGCCACCGGTGACCGGCGCGCCCAGATTGATTTCATTGACAAGTTAATTGCGATGAGGGTCACCAGTGACTGCCGTCGCAACCAACATTTAAAACATGGTTATACACTGTAACTTATCTAATGAAGATAATAAATCATCATTATATGTATCGCATAATAGAATACCTGTAAAATTGTGCGTAACATTCTTATTTCATTATCATTAGTTTAGTTGTAGTTTAGTTTAATCTCATTATTAATGGAGTCAGGCGTTACTTTGCGGAAATCCATCACTATATGGACAGTCAAAAAGCTAAGTAAAACTTTTGACTGTCCATAAAGTTTAATCTCTTTTTTTTTCTCTACTGTTGATATTTATGTTATAACATTTATGTAATATTTAAAGGGAAGAGCTTAGTTTCCAACAACACAGGGAATTCCAGTGTGGGATCTAGTGTCACGAAACTTTTAAAGCGTAATTATCTCGATTCTGTCTATCATATTGATTTAATCTTTTAATTTTAATCATATTTTTTTGCGATAAAACGAAGATGGGTCGATTTTTTTGGAGACCAGTTTATATTCTTATAAATGGTAAAATTACCCATATATCCCATATTGCCTCTTACGGTGGCTCTCAGCAGCTCGCTGAATGCGTCCCAGCTGGTGCCAACCAGTCGGTCCCGGTGACTTTGTCTGGTGAGTGAGCCATTCGCGAAACACAGTAGGGCCATGTAGGGCGCGTCGGTCGTCGGCCCCACTAATACGTGGCCCGCCGGTGGAGCCGCCGGGGCAGAGAGGCCTAAGAGGAGAGTGTCGCTGGTGCCCAAGCTCAGACCTACCCAGCCTGAGCGGAGTCGAAGACCTAGAAGCAAGCATAAAAACTGAGATAGATAGATAACTTGTTTATTCAAGGCACAATACAAACAACATCAAAAGTAACAATCAAAATAAAAATTAAGCTAAACATTAGAGTGAAGTACTACAAAAATTTTCGGAATACCTTAATACTAACATTAATGTGCCAAAGAATAGGCCTTGGCTCAGCTTTAATGCTTTGGTTATCTACAGTGCTGGTACCTCTGCCAACACCTGTTAGAGTGTGCGTTCCACAAAAAATACAAAAATGAATCTAGGGTTTTCTAAAGAAATGACGTTATTTTTTATTAGTTGAGTACATGTACTAGCAATTAAAAATAATAAATAAATATAATGATAAAAGAGAACCAGGGCAATGTTAGTTTATCACCAGTACAATGAACCTACGAAGTAGTTGGATGACAATCAGGGAGAAATTTTTGTTGGTCCAGTAAAATGTTCTTATAATGTTCTCTTATAATAAATAAATATAAAAAATAAAAATGATGAAAAGTATGATTTAAAAGTTTGTAACTTATTTAGTTGAGTAAGTATTATCTAAAAAAAAATGTTTTATCAAGATGGTACAACGAGTTGATTTCCGCAACTCGACGTCAACACGCGCCTTTTATGGTCTCGTTTTATCAAACGATATTCATTTTTTTAAATTTTATAAAATATATATTTCACACATATTAGTGTGAATGAGTGTTTTGGTGTTTATTAATTAAGTTTTGAAATACCATTCAGAAAATAGCATTCAGTATTGAAAGTTAACCTGTGTCCTTCACGTATAAGACGCAGGAAACTTTTTTTATGCCCTAATTTAGGGAAAAAAGTGCGTCTTATATACCGTCAAATACGGCATTTCGCTCTGCAATATATTACGTTCAATACATAGTTTCAAATCAACCGCTAAAATTCGATAAAACACACAATTGGACTAGCTTTAGTATAGGACTTAAGAATTATAATATAATCATTACACAAAAAAAAAGAAAAACGTGTTAAAAATATTTACATAATGTATTAAGATAACACATACTATAGTGGTTTATCTTTAAACGCCTTATAATGCTTATTCCACTTGAGTGTGTCAACAGTACAAGTACATGTATAGCAACTGAAGTGTTGAAGAGATAGGTATAAGATAAGATACCAACCAAGATACTTAATACGTTTTGATTTTTATTTATAATGAACATAAGCTTTTAAATACCACGGCCATCATACCATACAATAAGAAAGAAAGGCTTTATGCTTTATGGAATATATTTATTGTAATATAATAATTAAGCTTCACTATATATTTGCTGTATTGGGTATTTATAACGAATAGATTTATAATCCATTTCTTCTCGTGGATAATAAAAACTAATGAGGAATAAAAAGCCCCATATTCGACAGGGGATTGTCATAGCTGTATTGATTGGTTAATATTTTAGAGCTAAGATTGTCAATCTCAGGAGCACTTGTGCGTGCATTGTGCTAAAGCATCTGTAGTAGAAGAACCAATTGAAATCATTATCGTAAGATAAAATATTTGTATTGTTTTTGTCTCTTTTACATGCAAACTCGAAGCATTATCGAAAAAATATTTTAAATACAAGAACCTTTTAATCAGGCAAAGCTACTGCCACATATTAAATATTTTATCACTTTGAGTTTAAGTCAATTTAATATAACGACAACAGCTCTTGATAAAATGACAACACTCCAGAAGAGACTTCGAGGAAGGATTGTTGCGCTGAATGAAGTAAATAATCCTGAATGAAAATATAAGTTTATATTAGGATATACATCATCGTAAAGTATTTGCGACTATTTCTCAGAGCATATCATATGCTAATGCATATACAAATTTAGAAAACTTTTGGAGCCAATTATGGATTTACATTTTAATTAAATTAACTTATATTAAAAATATATACAGATTTGTTGGTTATATTATTAATAATAAGTGGCTTATATTAATAATATAAATTTATATTTCTTTTGGTTGTATAATTTAGTTTATAGTTTCTAATTCTTTATTTCATTCTTTTGTAAAATTATATCAGGTATGGCAATTAGAGTAATAAATGTAATACATAAATGTGTCATAGAAGGGAACTGTCTGCCATAGTACAAGGTTCGTCCTAGTTCGGCAGGTAGTGACAGTAGTACAAAATTGTAAACTTGTTAATGATCAATTAATATATATCTATATATAATATGTTGTATGTGTGTGTGTGCATGTGCGTGAGTAGCGTGAGAGAGGCAAATTTATATTTATTAATAATTATTGTCTGAAAGAATTTTTAAAACATTTTCTTCGAATGTGGCTTTGTTGGTATTTAATACCAATAAAACCACATTTCACAAAAATTAAATAAATATTGATGATTATGGTAATTTGTAAAGCAATCATCACCTGCTAGAGCAGAGCAGTTGTCACCAGTGAATGCTATGACCTTGCAATCGGGTCTGAACCCGTACCTCTGCACAAAATACGGTGATATTGTTCCTAGAAATGTGGATGTGGGTACAGGTGCGCCAAGCTTACATTCCAGTGCTTCATCGCCGCAAGCCTGTAAACATTATAAATAATTTACTTAAAGTATACACTAAAAGCCATATGGATGAACCATTATTAGATTAAGGACCTCCCATTGTACCATTGTAAAGAAAGAGTAGATAATCCTGGAGCACCAAATAGTACGGCTATCAGGCGCTCTAATAAAAACATCCAAAAAAATATTCCAAGTGATGCCAAAAATGAGGTTTTTAAAAAAATACGTTTTTATTAACCTTACTATACTTTCATGTACACCACGGCCGCAAATTAATGAAATTTGTTGTGTTTTTGGTGTTATCTTTTTCATCATGGACTATACTATTAGAAATGCAGTAGAGTATAATTGATGAACATGAAATTTGATAAAAAAATAATTTTTACAAAGTTTGAGAGACTTTGTTTCGTTTGCTAAGTAGAGTATAACACATTATTAGTTATACTCTACTTAGCAAATTAAGTTAAAAACAAATTACTCATTAGCCCATAGCTAGTTTATGATTATAATGAGAAAAATCTACAATAGTAGAGTAATAATTTTAAAAAAAAGTTACAAACTTTAAATTATATTTTTTACCTTTAAAGCCTTTTCGCACCATTTCATATTATGTATATCGAGAAGATTCATGCCGGAGCCATCTGAAAGATCAATAGAAGCAAAACGGCCGAGAAACAGGGAGCATGCGAAAGAAGAGATTAATGATATTCTCTCGGCTGCCTGGTATGTTCTGGGCCTTGTACGAAACATCTTACGAATTTGGGGGCCCGTGAAACGTTCATACGCTCTTGACCCTGTGATTTTTGCCAACTCCTAAAATAAAAAAAAATTTAAATAAAACATTACATTAAAAATGATAATTAATTAAAATTAGATATATAATTGTTAGAAGACTTTAATTACATGGAGATAATATTCAGCCTTAATTTTTTTCTTTTTTATGTTTGAAAAAGACTTTCTTTATATATTCAGTGATATTGATATACCGGTTGAGTGACTTACTAATTTCTAAAAATGTTATAATTTTTCATACATTAATGGTCTTTTCATTAAAATATCAATTCCTTACCTCAGCTCCCCCTAAAGCTTCCTCTAGCGCCCTACAATCAGCGCTAGTACTAGAGTCCATCCAAACAGGCGAGTCAGCCACGAACGCCGTAGCTAACTGAGTGTGAATAAAGTCATCGGCTGATAAGTTAGCCAACTTGGATTCTGACCCTTTTGCCCACCACACTGATCCATGTTGCTAAAAATAAAAATTAGAAAAATATATTATTATATAAATATTTTAGAAAAATATTCTACCACAATTGCCAACAACAACCTATATAAGAATTGCCTATTATATAATAGTTTTTTTGCCCAACCATTTGCTTTAGGTAATCATGTCGGCAATAGAATAATATATAATATATTATCATTTAAATATACTTCTCAAATGTTCTACTATAATTACCATCAACAATAACTTGTGTAACAATGTTTAGGCCAAATGTGGAAAAACACAGTTTTTTTCAATGAGCCATTAGCTTTAAGCAATTAGAAATATTAACAAATGAAAGACCTCAGATCAACCTTTTAATAAAATGTGTTGCTAAAGTAAATACCAATAAAATGATCTTATTGATTATAACTCATTATCCCATCAACATAAATCACTTGGTAGAAATTGTCGTTACCATTAACATAATTTGTATATATTATTTAACAGTCTAGAAAATGGTTACTTCTCTACTTTTAAAATGTGGAAGATGTGTGTTTAGCAGCTCATATATTACATTATAAATCAACCATTCAGTATTCCATACCTGTGCAGCACCAGACAAGGCTTCTACAGTGGAAAAGTCAACGCCAGCTACAATAAGTCGATCCATAACCATGTCTAAAGCTTTCACCCATAGTAAGGTTGGAGCTGTCACCTCACCCCGCTCGCCTCGCACCACTCCACCAAAGGTCCTACATTAAATAATATAAACATTGTAAAAAAGAAATTACATCCCTGATTAGATTATAAAAATTTGGAGTGATGTCTGACATTTTCTATCGTCAGCTTCAATATCATTAATGTTATGGAATTCAAATATGTAATGATTATCTTTTTTATTACCTTGATGTACCTTACCTTTTTGTGATAGACAATCTATTGTTTTATTGACTTATACCCAAAACATTTCTCATAGTAATATTTTCAAATATGAAGAGGAGTTTTGGATCTGACTAGACAAAGGAACATTCTGCACAGTATGGTAGGCAAAATCTGGCATGTCTTAGAAGAGTTTTATCCAGCAGTTAACTACTGCAGACTGATGATAATAATGATAAAGTATAAATATATTCTAACCAAAAATTATATATTATTAAATTATTAGTTTAACATTAACACAAAAAAAAATATGATACAGGATGGTACAATAAAGTTGATTCAATTTTCAATGCCATCAGCATTAATGAAAATATAGAGGTCAAAAATATTTGTTTACAAAACATATCATCTGTGATCAAGCATAATATTTTAAACTTCTGAGATAAGAGGTATCTTTTATATCAATATGAATTTAATATTTTATATATTGATTTGGGATTTCACTTGCTATCATAAAATTTCAAGGTTTTCTACCAATGGATTGATGTTAACCAATTTGTGATATACTTTTTTATATTTTTAACACATGGGGGTAGCCCAACAGAATGTAGCCCCACAGACCTCCCTATTTATTTAACCCACCCTTGTCAAAAGGAAATTGGTGGGAGGCAGGTAAATAGCTTTTAATATATATTGCAGACCTATAATTGAACATTTATATTGCATATGTATTATATTGCAGGATTATAATTAAACATTGATAAACCTAAATACAAATTTAGTTTATACCTGCATTGTTCAAGAGTCAATTTCATATAAGCAGTGTTGTTTTTTACTGTACAATATTTATTTTTGAAGTTCTTAACTTAATTTACATACCCATAATATATACATAAAGAAATATTTATAATAGTGAGATAAATTCTCAGATATATTTCAAGATTTTAATTTATTTTCAAAAAGTCAAATAATATTGTGGTATTACAATTATTAAGATAAGGAGGATAGTTTTTTTAAATCATCACACAATTACTTACCTAAATTCAGGCAGATCATTATCGAATTCCACATCTGCTTCTTGCTGAACTCTATAATCTTCGCCGATTACTACAGCTTTTAACTAAAATAAGGTCAAAAAAATTACACAAAACTAATAAAAAATTTAAGTACTAATTATTTTTGATAAGGTAATGTGCTTAAATTCTTACGTGTACTTTCAAATTATATTTGACATCTGCATGCCGTTCACCTCGAAACTATTTTTTACTGTGCGAATATGAAAATATTTCATTGCCACTTAATTACATTATGATAAATTTAAACTCTACATAAAACAAAAAATCTTGTTACAATTTTAAAAAAATTGAGCATCACTGTTGTAACAAGTTTATTTTAATAGTATTAATTTATGTTTAAATGATGAATAATTAGCAATATCTTAAAAGTGTCAGTAAACAATTATTTATAGGCAAAAGTATCTTAATATCCATTTTATTTTATCAAATTTTACTATGAATATAAGTAAAGAAACGGGTAAAAATAGATTAGAAATTACAAACCCTTTGCGTGCTAAAATCAAAACCAAGAAAAGTTTTTTTTGGTGTTTCTTCGATCATTTTAATATTTGACAGCGCGGGTTGATGACAATGCGTTCAGGAATGAAGCGTGACGAAGAGCGGTTACTTTACCTTTCGTGACTAAATGTTATTTCACACAACATGGTACTGCGCGAATTTCTATATTTTTATTACGACACACTTAAAAATTCATAATCACTATCATTGGCCGTTTGATAAAGTAGCAACTACAAGGTCTTGGTTATCTTATGACGATAGTTTATTAAACGAATTATGTGATAATGAGTAATAATGATATTATTTACATACTGTAGACACACCTTCTGAAAAAAAGTTATATCTTCGTTTATCTACTACTCATAGCATCATTATCATTTTTGAACTCAAATCAGATTTTTCGGAAATTAAAACATGATGTTAACTGTCTTTCTACCAAAGTAAAAGTTCGTGTACGTTTCAGCTAGTGGCCAATTCAAATAATCCTGTAATATATTTGTTTGTAGCAGAAATAAAGAGCGTAATGTACATTCTAACGCAAATAAAACGCTGTAGTTATGCTACAAATGGTCGCCTTTCTACGATTTAACCACATTACTTTTACATTTTAAAATACATTAATTAACTTTTATTTCTAAATATAAATTTTTTACGAGCAATATATATTGTTGTCAACATATTCCTTTAGCGACTATTTTCATAAACAAAACATATATTCATTTTTAAATAGAATGGTTTGTTAGCCGTAAGGCCTGAACGAATTTGTCGGAAAGAATAGCAAACTAGATGCATGTAGGATTAAAACTCCGGACAAGAGATAATTTAAAATACTAATAAATAAAAGGATAAATTAATTGGACAAAAAATATTATTCAAAAGTTAAAATACAGTATTGTATCGTAATACGAAAACCATCGACTATCATAAAATCATTGATATTGAAAAACTATCACAATAAAGATTGTGTTAAGTGAAAGTGATTCGCGAATGTGCACTTATGCTTTAGTTTAGTAAAAGTAAAAGTTGTCCTAAATATTACAAAGCGATTTTATACTGTTCAGGCTTAGAATTGTAGCTACTCACATAGTACATATTTAATTAGCTTAAGTATAGACAAGAACATATTTAATTAGCTACAGAATCATCATCATATGAAAAAACAGAATATTCAGCAGAGCCCTCAGAAGTTATTATAAAATGAAACTAGGATAGAAATAAGATTTCAAGCGCCAAGCTTCAAGGCATGTTTCCTGCGCCATTGCCGCCGTCGACTGACCGCGGACTCAACAAACAACAAACGGGGACATTCACACCTCGCGCAATGCATTTTTGAGGGGTGTGGGAACGAGCTTCGGAGATCAAAAGCCCACTGCACAGCCCTCCCCCCCCCCGGTCTTTGGTGCCGCTGTTCTAAGTGGCTTTTGGAGCATCATATCGACTTCGCATTGTCTAGATATTGCTTGGGTCTGTCGCAGGCCTTGAGGAAGGAAGGAAGGCGGCGACAGTAGGAGTTCTCGTGGGAGCGGACGTCCCTCGGGTGGACGTGCGTGTAGCGGAGCGAAATTGTGAAATTGAGTGTGTGGCACATTGTCGGCTGGGTAGAACAGCTCCCGAGCTAACCGGGCCACGAACTCCTTGTCCACCACCACCCTGATGTCTCTCGCTATAGCGTCCTTACGGACATTGCGAGGCGCCCCGAGACAGATTATGTTGCATCTCGACGCGTTTGCGTTGTGACTCCACCCACCACTAGCGCATACCATGCCGGAGCGGCATAGGTAAGACGGGCGCGGACGTACGGCTTGAAGACCATCAGTTTCGTACGCAAGAGGAGCGCGTGCACTTCCCCTGGCTCACCACATGGTTGCTCTGAGAATAACGCTCACTGATTACTACTATAAATACATTCTTTAACTGTTCTGCATAAAGATTGGCCGTAACTATTTGTGTATTACCTTACACAAATAGTTACGGCGCCTTACGAAATAAAAAATAATATAATGCTTCGATCATCATCAACATCATCAATAGTCTATGGTAGTTCACTGCTGGATTAATTAAAGCTTACGCTAGGAAAATATGGTCCATGGAAGTTCGAAGAGCACTTCCGGCGTTTGGTTCCAAGACTGATGTCTGTAGCTGGAGCATTGGGCAGAATCCTGCCAAATCTAGGAAGTCCTGGGACGGCATGTCGGCGTCTTTATTCAGGTGTGGTGCGTTCGATGGCCCTTTATGGAGCGCCGATATGGGTGAAAACACTTAATAATAGAAACGTAACCCTATTGCGGCGGCCACAGCGAGCTATGGCAATCAGGATGGCCCGAGCCTATCGTACGGTATCCTGCACTGCGGCTTGCCTTCTCACTGGTAGCCCCCCATGGGACTTGGAGGCAAATATCCTTTCAGAGGTATATTGGCGCAGTGTACGGATGCAACAGGAAGGTAACCGTCCACATCCACGGGAGATCATGCAATGGAGGGTCGAGGCACGTGATGATCTCTTCTGGAAATGGACGATTCGACTGGAGGCACCTGGGCCAAGTCAGGCATTAGTAGAGGCTATTCGGCCTATCTTAAGGCAATGGGTAGACCGAAGGCACGGCACAATCACCTTCCATCTTGCGCAGATACTGACTGGGCATGGATGCTTCGGTGAGTACCTGTGCCGAGTGGTGGGTCGAGAGCTAACGCCAACGTGTCATCACTGTGACGTAGATATCGCGGATACGGCACAGCACACACGCGTGGATTGCCCAGCATGGGCGGAACCACGCACTACCTTGTCCGCGATAATTGGGCGGGACCTGACACTGCCAGCCCTCATCAAAGCCATGATTGGCAGCGAGGAGGCCTGGCGGGCGGTTGAGACTTTCTGCGGCACAGTGATGTCACAGAAAGAAGCGGCGGAGCGAAGGCGAGAACAAGCCCCCAACTTGCTTCCGATCCGTCGCAGAAGACACGGTCGGCGGCGTTTGGCTTATGCGGCCCTAATGCCACCCTGACCAGGACTTGCAGTAACGGATCGGGGGGTCTGTTACTCACTAAGGTCCTGAGCTGAAGAACGCCCTTAGTGTTTCGGGGCGTTTTTAGCGAAGGGGGAGGAGAACCTAAAGCCTCCCAAATGAAGACGGGGTCATAAAGGCTGCACTGTCGGGATTGCGGATCTGAGCCAAGCGTCCCCGTCACCTCGATAGAAGTGACGCGTAGAAACACCCAAGGGGTTTTAGTCGGTAAAACGAGTCCGACATAACTCTCCAGCCTCCCCCAGGCTGAAGTGTATCCATAAAGGATATCCCCTGGAATAAAAAAAAAAAAGGAAAATATGGTCCATGTTAAAAGAACACTGGTAGATTCATGACTTTTAAATCATAAGTACAATCCTTACCAATTGAGATGTTGTTGAATAATTTTGTCTGTCTGTGGAAAAAATTCTAATCATTTAGAATTAGGTACCCTTACAATTTCCTTACAAAGCTTGATGTTCTGGGTCTGTATCCACATGTCTTTTTCTTCTAAAGTTAAACAAAAAGCTTCGTTTCTGTAGCAAATACAACAGTCTTCTTTTTTTAAAACTGAAGAAACAAAGGAACAGAGATTCTATTCTAATATTGGTTTATTTGATCACAAATGTAGTTACACGCACACACACACGCACACACACACACACACACACACACACACATAATATTTTAAACTTTTGAGATAAGAGGTATCTTTTATATCAATATGAATTTAATATTTTATATATTGATTTGGGGTTTTACTTGCTATCATAAAATTTCAAGGTTTTCTACCAATGGATTGATGTTAACCAATTTGTGATATACTTTTTTATATTTTTAACACATGGGGGTAGCCCAACAGAATATAGCCCCACAGACCTCCCTATTATATATATATATATATATATATATATATATATATATATATATATATATATATATATATATATATATATATATATATACAAATCGTCTCAAAGGAACAAAAATAGATTTATATAAATTAAATATATTAATGCTTTTAGGTAGCGATGACGCAGCCATTGTTTATAATTATTATACAAGTATCGTTATTATATTTTAAAACCATTCAAATTAATTATTTTAAGTAGTTGAAAAGTGACCGCGCTAACGAATTCCCTTAAGGTAAGTGAATTTCATTCAATTAGCGCATAAAGTAATTTACTAACAATTCACGATGATTCAAAACAGTACCGTAGGTCCCAATGGGTTGTTCTCTTTCCATTTTGTGGATGACTTAACTAAGTAACTTTTATGGTATTTGGTACAATCATTAAGCACAACTAATATATAAATAATATAGGCCTTTAATAAATTTTATTCTAAATTATGTGAGATTATCTTTTTTAATTCGTAAGAAACACCTTGTTTTCTTAAGTAATAAGATCACTATGCTTCTGTTCTATTCGTTTAAAGTTCTCTTATTCTGCCGGCTAGAATCGAATCAGTGTTATGTATCAGCCTTGTAAGATAACCAATCTCATTTTACAAACGTTGAATAATTTTAATAATATTGGTAAGGTAATTTTAATAATACTTAAAGGTTTACTAAGAACTTTATGTAGGCTAGGCCCGTATAAAAAACAATACATAGATAAAGTTTACGTTAAGGAAGGTAATTTATTCAAATGAATACCTACGAGTAACAAAAACAAAATCCTCTTGGTTTGTTCACTTCACTTCACGCTCAAGAAGAAAGTCTAAGTAGCGCTTTTACACTTTTATAATTTTTAATCAAGTTATTAAATGAATATTGGGTAATTACGCCATTTTAATAACATGAAACCGAAAATTGTACTTTATGATCTTGGTATAATATTATTAATACGTATGTTCTTATTTCAATTTATATACTTTGACTAATGTACTATTTATATGTATGCATAAGAACCTAATAAATTGTATTGGAGAGTGTACGAGGTCGCTACAAATTCTATACAGTTTTATTGATCTAAAGTCATGTACAATGTTATGTATTGCTTTAAAAACTATAATAAATTAAAAAAATAAATAATGCTTCGATATGTTTTCGAAATAAGTCAACAATTGCCGACGGTTCATCGTAGTGCGTGTCCTTATTGAAACTGTACAAAATTATAATCTATTAACGAGTAAGCTAATGAAAGTGTTGAGTAACCAATTGAGCAAGCAAGTTCCCCTTACATGGCGAAGCTACGAATATTAATAGACGAGGGTGCGCCGAGCCATCCGTGTGCCTTTCCAACCGATTAGTCCCGGTGTTGGCACCCTAGCCGCAGACTCGCGGAAATTTAACAAATACATACAATTTTAGACTCGCATAAGAGGACCTTTTATCCCGGTATAAATGTATATATTTTTTAATAATGAAATATTGCTGTAAATAAAAACATAAAAAGTTTTCAATAAAACTTCTGAGTGAAAATAACTCTATCCGATTAGTGAGTTTGTTTCTATTGAAGGATTTAATTTTGATCCCGGCCTTATTTCTTTGCGTGGGCAACTATTGGAGTAAATACCAGTGGATCGTCATCAGCGTCTAATTTAGTAATAAAACCATTCTGCAACTCCTAATCCCCTCGCACAACGAGAGAGGGGCAACGCCTCTCAATTTTGAGGGAGACCAATGTCCAGCAGTGGACTGTTACTACTATATTATTTAGCTAATGATTTTTAGGTTAGTTCGCGTCATTACGTTAATTATTTATTCTCCTTGTATGTCAATGCTGTTGTTCAAATTAAAGGCAATGAGAAGTTCGCTATGGTGCATCTGCAATAGTAAAGAAGGAATCGTTGTGTAAATGTGTGGACTTTCTGAAACAGCTAATGATGACCCTCTGATCTAGTGAACTTTTTTTAAATACAAAAGTTTTTGAGTGTTTAAATTTGAAAAATAGGGCGATATCAAAAATTTTTAAATTGACATATTATGCCTCTACGATACATGTAAAAAATAAAAGATTATGGATCAGGAACACGTATTTGTAATATTGCTAAAATGAAGCTTATTTTAATGAACTACCTCAGGCAGATAGTGCAATTAGATGGAGGTTACTTTGAAAAAGAAGCCGATAAATGTTATTGGTGAGCAGGGCAGTATTTAAGAAGCTTTTCATTAAGCGCATCACTTAATCGAAAGGCTTGAACGCATTGACAGTCGTCTCCTTAGTGCCTAAAAACAAAAGTCTACGAATGTATCCTACCTGACCTATGGTGCTGAAAGAGCTTTCTTCAAAGCGAAAGTCATTCAGAGAGATAAGGAGACGGTTTTTCTCTTAATCTTTGTAGTGGATAAAAATGAAGTAATCAAGAAATCCGCCAAAGAATTAATGTTACGACGTAGATCTTCAAGTTAGCAAACAGAAGTAGTCAATAGCTGATCACGTAACACTGAAGAATCGTCAATCGTTGGAATAATATAAACGAGTACTGAATGCATAATGCGTAACCGCAAAAGTAGTATGGGCATCCCCCGTTCAGATTGACCGACAATCTACCCTCGACCTTCTAAAGTCTTTTACCAGAGGCCACGAAAACTGATGATGTTCCTTAATGAAAAACTAGTTATAAATCGTAAAGTAAGCCCACTATGAACATATTGACTTAAAAAGTTCAGCCTTGATATTCTACTGATTTAATGTGTAAATTTATTGTTTAGTATGTTATTAAGGAATATAGAAAATAAAATAAAATATTAGTATGGATAAAAATATTAAAGTGAACGTATGGGAGATGGCGTCTGGCGGTCGGGCCGCTGTGCGAGGATGCTGCGCCTCATAATTGTAAACACGAGCTTTTTCGATTGGTGGGCGGTAGCGCGCGTGCGTCAAGCAACATAACTTTGTCGCAGCGGTCTACAATCATTTATTTACATTAACAGTTTACTTCATCATCATCATCATCATCAGCAACCTGCGGCAGTCCACTGCTGGACATAGGCCTCCCCCACAATTTACTTGATTTTCATTAATTGACTTACTAAGTCAAATTATTCATTACGTTTTAAGTTGCATTTCCATTTCTTAATACCATATAAAATAATGAAGTATTAAAAGTTGTAATGCAAATAACACATTTAATCTATCTACATATATCAATAAAACTTAAAGTTTCTTTGTATTGTAAACTTTCATAGGACGTGCTGAGTACGCTCTCTCAAGCTAATCCAAAGAAATTTATTTTTGGGCCAGACGAAAAAACCAAAAATATTTTGTATCCAAAAGCATTTTAATAAACTGATTTGAAAACCAAACAGCATGCCGGGTACAGCTAGTAATAAATAAATTGTAAAAGGTGGCTAAAGAAAATGTTATTTCCTGAACATATTTCAATTTTTAATTTATATTTTATATTACAATTAGAGAAATTGCATTTCTACAGTCAATTGTGGACTCAAAGGATAGAGGGAATCATTACTATATATGGTTATTAGTTAAATGTTTATGCGATTTATTTCATTATTGATTTATTAAGAAGATTATGGCTTTCTTTTAATGTTTGATTTATTACCGTAGGCACGGCAACAATCGCACGTACAAAAATTATTTAGGAATATCATCAAGTAAAGAATTTATTATAAGCAAAATTTTGTTCTTTCAATTAGATAAATAGGTATAACAATGTATTATTATTATTTTGAAAGTATTTCGTTTTTTCCAGTAGTTATTAAGTCAGAATTGTTTGTTGACATGCCACTTTGGCCCCATTAAATATTTATTTAGAAAAAATAGTAGATACATATATAATATGTATATAAATACCCTATCCCTGGATCGCCATGTATATTATGATATATTTTTTATTAATTAAGGAAAGTATTACGATCGATCGTGGCGCCGTTGCTACAAGGTTGATGTGGCCGCGCATGGGACGCGCAGAGGAGCGTGCGCGGAGGGCGCTCGGTGCGCGAGGTGCGTGAGACGTGCGGCGCACGGGACGAGTGGGGCGCGGGCGGGCGCGGGCGGGCGGCAGACGCGCCGCGATGGTGGGCCGCGACAGCCGCTCGGAGAGCGCGGCGCGCCCTTGGGCGCCGCGGCATGAGTAGCGCGCCTGCCCGGCCCGGCCCGCGCGCCCGCCATGGCGCAGGCCGCGCCCGCGCCCCATCGCACCCACTCATTCGCCAAGAAGACCTTCCACAAGCCCACGTACTGCCACCACTGCTCGGACCTGCTGTGGGGGCTCATCGGCCAGGGCTACGGGTGCGAAGGTACGCCGCGCATGCGCGCTCTCAGCACGACCAGCGTTATGCAACGCGCCGGGCGTGGCCCCCTTCCCTCACCCCACCCACTGATACCATCACCTCAAACCCGAAATCCCAAATCAAACTCATCCCTTCATCCCATCATGGACGTGCACGACAAGGCGCCTATTGAGTCTCCAATCATGCAGTCGATCGTGTTGGTGGTAAACGTGTGATCGCTTCTTATCGATCCATCTGTTTTGTATGAGGTTTTTCCTAGCGAACGTGAGGCGGGGCTCCACATCCCCCGCCTATCTCTCGCCATGATGATCCCACGCTGCTAGTTAAGCCCACTGGTGTTTGGTAAGTGATGACTATTTCTAGGGAACGCCCACCAATGTCTATTATCAAAAGCGATGCCGAAAACGTTTCGGTTTATTGCATAGATTTCAAATGTTCCATCGTAGCCACAATATGATGACGTTATTCAAACGTAATGCTCATGTTTTCCTTATTATAACGTATACATTGAGTTACGCTACCATGAAATAAATGTCAACTCGTGTTACATATATACGAAATATTCTCTTGTACTAAGGTCAACAAATTTTCTATCAGTCGATATTTTTGAAATCCCTTCAACCTAAGAATTATAAATTAAACATACATACTTTCTTTGAATGCACGAAAATCGAAGCTTTAAATTGAGCGGGTAGGAATAAGATTAAAGACCTCTAAGAAACACGCATCGTGCCATTTGACTACTTTTAATACTTATATATAACAAAAACATTTTTTCTGTTCAACAATTTATCTTTATATTTCTAAAAGTTTTGTAGTGCTATCATTGAATAAGGAAGTTGTACTGCCTTCGTAGGCATTTTAATTAAACTGAATAATACCGAAATATAGCCAACGCTTCAAATACATATAACAGTAATTAATGACTTATAAAGAACCAACATTTCAAACAGGTGACAAACAAAAAAACCTACATTTTTTTATATTTGAATATCAACTAACAGCATAAGAGATGTGTTTTAAGTTAACTAGTCTTGCTTTATATTTCATATATAATCCAAACGGTAATACAATTGCGTTCGAATTAGTCACTGATTTAAAACGAACGTATAAAATGAAAATTATAATAACAACATATAGTTTTCATGTAATTGATTTTGTTCAGGCTATAAAGATTGATTGTAGTATATATCTAAACGTAAATATATATCTATATGGTATGAGGTTAGAAATCAGCCTTATTAAGTTTAGAAACGTGCGTCTTTAGACAACTTCCCTAGAAAACTTGTGATATAAAGAATTACCGATCCAGTGTTTTTCAGTTTAAACATCGCATTTCATTTCCTTTTGTCTTTTTTTTTGTAGTTGATTTCTTTCAAGCCTTTAGAAATCTCATACACTGTGATTTAAAAAATGGAGTAATGACGAATTTTAGCAGTAGTTGACGGAGTGTACTATTGAAAACTTATCTATTTCTAATGTTTTATCTCGGTATTTTCGTCTAATGTCAGACGTATGCATTATCCACGCTCTTTCCTTTACGAATTCTCGTTTTTTTAATTCAAATTATTGTAGTCCAGTAGTTTTAAATATTTTTTTTTAAACTGTTGCTGCTATTCTGATTAATTATGCATTTAATTAACATTTGATATTTGCTCATTATAATGAAGCAACTAGAATAAAATCAACATCGGTGGAAGAATAATTATAAAATCCATCAAAAGAAATATTTAAAATTAAAAAGGTCCAATGGATTACCAGGTTGGAAAAAATATGCAAGATGTTGACATTATTTTTTATTTCTTGGAAAGAGCGGATATAGGTATCGGTGGATAAAGATTAATTGCGCTCTCTGCTTTTTAAATGATAGGTACCCTTCTCGTCTCACATTTGGCAACTGAACCGGAAATAATGCCGATAGTGTATCTTGAGGCGGGACTTATCCTAACACATACTGGAACGCATCTCATGACAAATAATAGCAAAATACGGTTCCCATTTGTACATAAATACTTTCACATTTAGACCTTCAGCTTAAGATTTAGTGTGTGTATAGTTTAATATTTAGATCTTCTTAAAAGGCATAAAGAGTTTGATTGGTTTACGAGAGAACATTTGAATGTAAATCTTTGAATAAAAGAATGCCGGAAAGTGTGTTCGGCTCCTAATTGAGAACCTAAATGGCTCAGTGGCAAAATGACTGCTTTCAGAGTCAATAAAATATATGGTATATAGGCATTCACCGAATATGAATGTCCCACCAATCGCCATGGGTAAATTACTATTCCTCCTAACATCAGCCGACCGCGTGTTCAGTAATGGAACATATATGGTCTGCAAAAAAATAAGTCTGTCTTTTATCGAATATCAACTTTCAAGATTCGCTAACAAAGATGGAACGCACACTACTTGAACAGCGCTCAATAACCACTCTACCGCTTGACGATCATCGAAACAAAGGGCGATCGAAAACTTTAATACAAAAAAAATGCTAGTTAGAAGCAAGAACTTGTGAAAAAAGGCACATAATTAACTAGCTGAAGAAACATATACAGTGATATTGTCCGATATCGATGTATTCTGAAAAATCTCACTAATGACAACTTTGCGGTATATATTATATTTTAAAAAACAAATTAAAAATTTTACAAAACTAAATTACAAATTACACACAGAGAAGAAAGACGTATGTAAAAGTAGTGCAAGTATTAAACTACATATATGTATTCTATTATATAATCGTGCCGTCGAATCAAAAAATGTATTTAGTTTTTTCTTATTACCTACGTCTTTCCTTCTTTCAGGAGAATAATTTTCATTTATTTAAAGTAGCAGTCATCCTGTCATTATCATAGACGTACAATTTCTTTTTTCAGCGTAAATCGTTTAAATCATTGAAATAACAACAAAAGCAACAGAAAAATATAATTTTACATGAGTATTTATTTTAAGTTTACGAAATCGTTAATACATAAGTTGTATTTTTAGCATTTTGCTACCAAATGCTTAAAAAATCGAATGCAAATTTGAATATTATTTTTTACTATTAACGTTTCAGTTTAAATCTGCCAACAGCATAAATATTTCCCACTATACCTGGAAAGAACTGGGAGGGGATAATATTATACCTTGATCTCCGTAGCCCGTAGCGAAAGGTTTACGTAGCAATAACTAACTACGGAAACCGTTTTTTTTTGTTTAATTGAATGACAGAACAAACTAATTTTAAATTACTTTAAATTAAATTTGCTCAGTGGTGAAGTTAGTTTCGAAGTCGTGGGTTAGATTCCCGCATCGGGATATAATGTCTGTATAGCCTACGGGTTTTAGGATTCCATTTCCGATCGGTTTTGAACAGGCTGGATTAATATCAATTTCTCCGGAAATAGAGAGGCTCCATGTCCAACCATATAAGAGCTGTAAAAAATGAATGGTATACATGTGATACATAACCGATGTCAAAAAAATTAATATCAGCAGTTATGCAGTAGGTAAAAGTAGAAACTAAACAATCTACAACAAGTAGCAATATCAAAAAGTTACGCAAACTAAGAAAGCTAAGGTTACAAGCATCTTAATCTGCAGTCGCACCATATTCTGCAAGCATAAACAAGACAAGATATAGATAAGATATTTAGCTATGAGATAGAAAACAACAGAATGGAACTCATTCAATAAAGGTCTACGAAAATTTAATGTTTAATATTTGTACTTTTCATAAAAGTTAAAACTATTTAACGTAACTTGGCGTAAAATAACAACTTAACTTTTTATTTTAACTATGAACATGACCTTCCTTTCATCGTGAAAGTGAAAACGATAATAACATTCATCATTTCAACTCGGCTAACATATCTTCAAGCATCATGTCAGCAATGAAGGCGCATAGACAATGCTCGCCCGTACTTCCGACATTTAGAGCGGAGTGAAGATAACGCGTGCGAGCCCATGCTTTGTGTACTCGGGATACAACTGAAAAGTAGTGGTCGACTTCACTGTTCATAATGCACTTTGCGGAAATTCATTGTGTATTTGTTGGAATAGCATTGTACAGCATCTTACTTACGATACTTACGCTTCTTTCACTAAAAACAGAACAACTGCCAAGCATGAAGCTTAAAACTATACTGATAAATACTTGTATATTTATCATTAATCAATTTTATAACAACATCAAGATTGAAGTGTCAACTTACAAAATTATTATGAAGATTTTTACATTGTTTCTTATTATGAAGAAAATTATCTATTGCCTACAGATATCTATTTAATCCGAGTCTGGATAACCCACCAATGCGCCTTGAATAAGCCTAGTATATTATTGTCCGTTTCTATACAAATGGGAAGGCCTGCGCCTAGCAATGGGGCATATGTACATGAGCTGTAAAAAAAAGGTTCAGCAATGCCAATCCACACAAAAAACAACTAATACTATTATATTTTGCCATAACCCATACCTCAGAAGCAGAAGATAAAGGTTTTCGACCAGTGTATTCTGTCTACTGCTCATTTACCAATACGGTGCTAAAACGTAGACACTGAAAGTCCGCCTTCTCCGCAAGCTTAACGTAGCTCTAAAAGCTATAGAGAGGGCTATGCTCAGAATTTGACATGGAGAAACCCGCCGAGGAATAAAATTCATTGGCATAGCTCTTGGAAACTGAAATATCCAATTTGGACTTCACGCGTTGATGCTATTTTCTTCAATAATTTACTATAACAATTATTTGCATTTAAGCATAAAAAAATGCAAATAATTGTTATTATAAAAATGCAAATTATGTTATGTATGTTTGTTGTTGTCTTTTTTGTGGTAAGGTGAATGTGGACTCTACAACTTATTATGAGTAGTGAGTGTCACGAAAGTTTTTAATGTTTATAAGTGAAAAAGGCGTGAACGTCTCTTGAGAACTTTGGACGTCGAAAACAGGTCATTTGGGAGTCTAGCATATAACATACACGTTATGAAAAATTACAATTTTATATGTAAATTTAGTTTTTTTTTTAACAAAAATATTTATAGTAGTATTGCTACAGTGACCTACTTATTTGAACACCATAAAAATACAGCTTTAATTTTTGCTTCAAATCTTCTACAAACATTCTAAAAACTCTTCTTGTTTTTCTTTAACCATTTATATAAAAGTTAATTCTAACACAATCTCTAAACAAAATCTATAATTTTTATGTTTAAGAGAATAAAATTATTTACAGTAATGTTATAAATTACCACGATTTAGAAAGACCTAAAATATAAAAGATATTATTTGTTTTTGTTTATATAGCCAGCTTAACATACATATATATTAGTCTCTTGTTCTTACGAGAAACTTGAAAATTGAAAACAGCCAATGTATAGAGCATCCGGGATACGCCCGGCGTATGTAGGCCAGCAATGACGTCACGCCGTGGTGACCCAGTTTGATTGCCATTGAGAGGTACGCGTCAATGGTGCACTACCCGAACCCTCCCCCCCAACATGCATATCAAAGGGCCTTGTCATAATCTTGTTTTCTGGGTCGTTGCTACTCTAATAGTCAACATTAGTAAAGCAAGGAGTCGTAAAAAATGCATTTATAGTGTGCAATCATAACTGTATCTTTTATATAAAAATATACATTATTGTAATGCATATTATTAGTATATTGCACGATTGTATTGATGGACGCATATTTATACAAAGTCATATATTGTAAACATTGGATTTGAAATACTTATAGGGGCATGAATTGCAAATGTAAGCCACAGCAATCTGAAGCTTTGATTAGACAATTGCTTCCCTTAAGTATTGTTGTATTTTAACTATAATATTTTCTTTTTTTCTTAAAAGGAAAGGCTAGCAATTTTTATAATATTAAAACAATACTTGTTAACCATTCCAACTAAGCGAATTATGCTTGTAAGATAAGAACTCACGACCTCAAATCGTAAGCTCGATTCTTACCAACTGACCTATTATTGCTTTTATATTAAACTATACTTATTATATTTGCAAAAAAAACGGGCACCTTACAGTCATTGGCTTTTCTTTGAATACTATATTTTAGTATGTATATTGGCTTAGATGACTAGAATCGGTGTTTTAGTCAATGTAAACAGACATCCGTGTAAAAATGGACATTTTAATGGGTAAAGTGAAATTAAGGCTAATAATATTTTTATGCAACTGTAATAAAAAAGACGACTAATTAATAAGGAGTATGACCTCCCCTTGGAGAAATTACGGCTTGTAATCGTCATGGCATGCTTTCCACCAGGCTTTTGTTAGTATCCTGTGGAATATTTCCTTGATTCTCCCTAATGTTTTGTGAAGGTGGTTGATCAGATCGTACTCGCCTTTTTAGGAGGTTTTAGATATGCTCAATGAGGTATAAGGTCGGGGCTCCACGCTGGCCAGTCCAAACGACTAATAGCGACCTCTTGCTTATAAGCATCTACGTCGCCAGAACGATGGGCCTGAGCATTATCATCCATGTAAATGTCCAATCCAATTACAGTCAGTGCGCTTTGCGCATTTAGTGAGCCATTTTCAATAAATACTATCTTGAAGCTTTTTGTAAATTCAAAAACTACCTTTTTTTAAAAATCCCGACGACATAAAATAATGAGGCTGCTTCTATTTCCGCATACAGAAGCACAAAATCCATCAGAAATTCTTTTTTCAGGTAAGCGTATAAGTACATCTTTGTCTTAAGCATAGACGACACTCGAGTACCGAGAATGAATGACAATGGACGTTAAACAAAAGAAAGTTTGGAATAGCGTACACCACCATTAATTATTCATACCTGTGTTACAAAGCTTTGCCGCGGCGCTCGCGTTCCACTTGTAAATTATAAATTTTTACCTCCTCCAAACGCGGCGTCGCTAACGATATCATTAAATGTGTTAACCTTTTATATGAACGCAGCAATTATGCGACCTGTTGAAAAACATGCTAAAATCCTAAAGCTGAATTCCTATTAATACTGCTAGATATATATTTTTAAGTGAAGCTTAAAAAAGTAATATAAAATATACTTTGCATTTTATTATCAAATTGTTGCTTTACTCTTCTTTCCATACACCACTATTTTGTGGAACTAGCGATGTGTTTGAACGAAATATCAGACTGATTTACATTTTCAGGTAATCGCTGTTCCCCATACTATTTGTTTCTTTAATCACCTCGTATGACACCCGTAGAGAAAAGTATGAAATATGAACTCCTTTCCTTTTAATATTAGTGCTTTTATGTAATATTATTGTATTTTTACATTTTATATGTTTTGGTGTAAATCTAATTGGTATTTTTTTTTAATTCAGCTACTGAAATTTTTAACTTTTGTTTTATTCACAAATATAAATTGTAAGAGTCCAAATTTTTAGTAAATCTTGTACTTACGTATTGAATCTCTTTAATTAGAATTTTAAGGTTACAAAATACTTTTGAAATTCGTATGTTATTTCAATTTAAGCCCATTGCTAATTTTATCTTCAACACGTGCACGACCACGTGTTCAGTAAATAAACAAGTGTGTGTGAAAACAGTGAAACTGTTAGGTATATGTATAGTTATTGTATTTATTATCTGTGGCTGCGAAATAAACTAGTTCGCGCTAAGCTGGCTGTCGTTTCACCTGTCCCCGTAAATGACAGTTGCGACGAAGAAATACCCACGTAAAAAAAATTATTATGTTTGGTTTTCGACCATAACGTTCAAATATGGTAGACGTATAAAAGTCGCTCATGTGTCGCACACAGTGTACCGACAACAACAGTAAACCGACGCAAAGGGAATTAAGCGGCATGCAATATTGCTTAGTGCACTCACCGCAGGTACTTATAAGCTGGCATCGGATTTAGCTTTCCCAAAAGAGCTGCAGGATGTATCTTATAGACATATTAGATCTTCTCGATTCGCATTTCACGTCGAGACATGTTGGATTTGGTGAGCTTCACAACTTTTACGCGGCGGGCAGCTGTGTTCGTTGGGCAGCTAGATTGCGAGGGCTAACGGCACACTGCTAGTTCAAAAATATTGAAGAAGTGATTCCTGACCGATTCATTATGGGAATGATGGTGGGAATCGAGTTTCGATTCGAGAAAGAAAAGATTTACGCCAAAGACCTAACCGGATTAACTTTGGCAAAAGCTGTGGACATGGCGTAGAATATCCGATGCGCTAGAGCGGGAGCGACGAGCCAGCGCCGTCGTCTCCGTCGCCGCACCAAATAACACAGTGTTCAAAATCGGACAGTCTTGCAAAAATGCTAAAAGTAGTGAAAGTGGTTTAAAAGTATAGTGTTCAGTGAGCGGCTATTCTAATCATAAAGCGTCACAGTGTCGGCTTTTTACATCTGTAAAAAATGTAATACTAAAAAAGGTCACTTATGCCTCACTATGTCACATTACAGTTGTTGCATGTACCACAAATCCGTTTAATGATTCATGCAGTTAAGTAATACCGTGGGTAAGGCACTGTGTACAAAAACAGTCGACACATAGTAGCAAACGAGCAAGCGAATCACCTGAATTAATTGGAAAGCAATTAATGCCGCCCATGGACATATGAGCCAAGAGTTAAGCACAAATAACTAAAATCCCGCTCAATACTAAGCTTTCTTTGATACACAAAATATATTTCGGATAACTTAGTGCAATTGCATATGACATTGTGTCTAATAGTACATCCAGACTATTCTTGTATTTGTATAGAAAAATTGCTTACATTGGATACGATTGAGTTTAGATGAGAGAGTACTGTCTTCATTTACGTACACACTATTGATACTTAAATATATGTGTGGTGATACCTGCGCAGTTGATACAGCATTTCTCAGATGCGGTTTGGATTAAATCATTATCATTGATACATAGATGTTACTTAAATTTAATACACAACTAGATTAAATTATTAGTAAAGACAATATTTAATTAAAACGTCATCGACTATGTCAACGAATAAAAAAAATAAACATCGCTGTGGAAAGCCGTGAGGCAAAATTTGGCAGAATAAATAGGTCATACACAATGCCTCTATTTATAACAAGTAAATCGAAAATACACACTAGTATTCCTGTACGCACGAACGGAAATAAACACACTATATGCGTACTGATGTAGTTTTGTTAACATTGTACAATGTTGCCCTCCTTCGTTTTAACAGCTCGTATGTCAAATGCAGTTTAAGATTGATCACTTATTTATAGGCATTTTGTAACGTATGCTATTGTCATATATTAAACATCATTAACCTGCATAATCCTACTGCTGGACATAGGTCTCACCTAAGTCGCCCATGATGATACATTGCCTTCCTGCTCGAAGGTGTATCTATTGTACCTAAACTTACTTTTCCCCGATGTAGACATATTCCTGAACAACTTCAACAATTTTACTAGTCGGACACGACCTCCAACCATATTTCCAAATTCAACGCCAAATTAAAACATCGAAAACTTTCGTTTACGTTATTCAGCAGGTCTTGTATAGATGCTTCCAAAACTACGATACATTCGATAATTTCGTTTGTAGTTGGATTTTATAGACGGATAAAATCAAACTACAAGAGTAAACTTCATTTCACATTATCTATGCCGCACTTTATCGTAGCGTAGCAAGGTCTATGTAGCTCTTCTCGTAGAATGCTACAGCTATGTATCTAGTGCCGCTACGAAATCTAAGAAACATTATCATACCTTAAATAGGAGTTGAATATGAAGGAATTAAATTAAATTAAATTAAATTTTCTTGAAAGTTTCTAAAAATATATTTTTTATATAAATATATATATGTTTATTTACTAAGTTAAGAGGAATCATATTTATTAAAAAGTTAATTTTCATACCACCTTTCCTTCACAATCGAAAAAAAAATTATGCATCTTGTTTGATATTCACACTTAAATTTTCATTTATGTATGCCTTAAAGACAAAAAAATGTCAACTTTTTAACTAACAAAAAATTACATAGACGGGCAAATAAACATACTACAGTTTATCATATAATAAAGTATTTACTTTTATAGTTTTATACATTTTAGAAATCAAAGTCTAATTTCAAAAATATTGTTAATTGCAAATAATAATAATAAAATATGTTAGAAAAACAATTAATACTTGAAATAAAGTATTGTTTCTATGTAAATGTGGTATGTTGTAGCTGAATATGTTTTCTTGTTTAAGAGAAACTTGTTTAAGAGTCTCCAACCAGTCATTCAAATCGAGTTTCTTTGTTAGATAGTACGATAATTATATGATATATTCTTAATAGATATTTCATTTAACAACATACTCGTTGATAAAGCAATTTGAAATCATTATAATATATTTTCAAATAGTAAATATGCGAATCACATAGTAAAGTAATCCAGGTCACTCCAGCGCACGGATTTGTGTCATCCGTGACGTCAGTATGAAGGAAAGTGGGCGGCGCTTACTAAATGTATGCGATCAAATTCTCCCGTGTTTTCTTTTTCGTTCACAAATGATAACATGTTTATCATACTTTTAATATTGTAACAAGCTAGTTTCACTTATCTTCACTTTACTTCCACTTCTTCCTCTTCTACCATTTTCTATTAACTGTTCTTGTCACGCATTGACGGACGTCTTTTCAATTTATTTTTAAATGTTGTAATGGCTTGCTTGACCAGGATTTTGAGATTTCATAATGAGGTTTTAATCGTTTCATAAAAAAAATATTTTGTATATGTGTTGCACAACAATATTTATAATGTAATTTTTATCATTGTCGTTTGACATTCGTTTGGTTTATTGATTGCTTCGTCATCCAAATGCAATCAACAATGTGTATGTATGAACTTAGAAGTGTTTATGGCAAAACATGACTTGGTATTTACGAGTATATAAAGCTATAGTTAATGCTTAAAAAGATTTTAACTCGCCTTCAACATACTTGAGAAAATTATGTTCGATGAACAGAACTTCAAGCGGAATAAATACTTAGTCTATACGCTAGTGCAACTGTATCACATTAAAAATGATAAGCAGCAATGATTGACAAATTTGCGTTCGCAATATACAACGTAGGACCGTAAATTAAAAGTAATGTACTGAAGTCCATTCAAATTCAATTCATTTTTTGATTCAATCCTTCTAGATCCACATGAGTCCCGTATTATTAAAAATAAATAGATTATTCATTATTATTCTTCGTCTAATCGCGTCGATGCCTTGCTATCAAATTCTATTGGCCCAGTACTAAGTTACACTAATGGTACTTTAGTAATGTATACAGTCAGACTCAATATGACTGAGATCAGTGTGAAATCTCAGCCTTATTCGTTAATTAAAAATCCCCATTTATACATATTTTGTTGAACCGAACTTATAAGTAATAAAGATTTGTAAGTTAAAAGGTTCGTTAATTTAAACGTATAAAAATACAAAAAAAATATTATTGGATTTTTTATTAGTTTTATATAGCAACAACTGTAAGGTTTCTGTTGCACGTTGCTAATGACTTCAATCCAATATATTTTTCTAAAATAAAGAATATAAATGGTGTTATGAAATGGGAATCATATTTATACCTACAAGCACGATTCTTGAAAGAAGAGAAAACGCGTAATGTACTGTGGCCACTAGTAAACGTTTAACCCAAAATAGATACCGTAACCGAAACATTTTCGTGTTGTTCGACAATTACATGATATATCAGTAATATTGTATAAATGATTGATTAAATCTTAAATGAATAAAAATACTATTTTTAAATTACTTTAATTATTGTATTCCAATTTCACAAAAGACATAATTATAGCGTTCTATTTATTATATTTAATATTTTCAATGTTACACAATTTTACTTATAAGGAAATCTTTATTTGTTGATTGCTTTGTCTTGTTAATAACAGCTATAGAAAAACTGCACACTAATTCAGATACTTGCATATATATATCCGAATGTTCTAATTCTATTTATAGCCCGTTTGACCATGATACGGCAAATTTATCCGTTAAATCCACAGATTAACCGCTAACGGATGCAAACCGAGCACACTCAAGCCCCGAGATTATTATGAAATATCCCCCCCGAGTCATACAGGCTGTTTATATTTTTATAATATCTGTCTTCAATTGTATTGTTTTATTACGGCCAATATTTAGATATTTATCTGATATAGACAACTCAAAGACACAGAGGGACATGCGGTATAACAATGTCAAATACCATAACGTACAGATACCCTTCTATTTGATTTGGGGTTTTGAGTGATAAGGATATGCTTATACGAGTCTTAATTCCCATTCTGGGTAAGTAATGCTTCTTCAATATTGGAATTCTTTCATCGTTTAATTTAGACTAAAGAATTAAACTAGAACTTTTTAATTAAAGATAACAGATAAGAATTGAAGTAGAATATGACTTCTTCATATTTGTTTTCACTTGCAGTTACTCACTCACACTTACAGTCACTGTTAGACCAAGACTACTTCCTTACACCGCTTCCAAGCTGAAAGGATTTAGGGAGGAGATATCACGCTGGGCTCACGTATTGAGAGGCATCCAACCAATATCATTGCTGTCTGTTACCGGTCTTTGAATATTTATGGCTACCTTAGTTTTGATGATTATACTCGTTTAATATACATATGTACGTCCTGTGCAGGTGAGCTTTAAGATTGAGGCGATGAATATAAACGAGTACGCTCGCTCGTTTACATGCCTATCCCATAAAAAGTTCCTTTGCATCCCAAACTTGTCCCAAACTATATTTTTAACAGTGAAAAAATGACATACATATATATTATTTCATTTATGACGAGATCATAGAACCAGACTATAAAAGTCTTAAATGTGTTACGTATTAAAACTTTGTTTTAAACTACACATGTGTTAATGAAAAAATGGTAAAACAATATTATTTATCAGTACATCAATAACAAAATTTGAATAGAAAAACTTCAATAACCGAATTGGTTAGGGGTTGCGCTTACAATCTTAGATCGTAGATTCTATTCTACCTACATTCTCCCTCTAAGATAGGGGCGCGGGTGAAGTGGCAGGAAATCAAATACTAAATAAACTTATTAGTTGTCGGTTTTTACATAAAATCCACTTCTGTTCGTGCATATATTCATTATAATTATTTTTTTTTATATTCTTACGGTATTAATATGTCGTAAGCATAATGCTCCTATGTCTAAGTTTACAATTTAATCACTTGACCGTTTCCTTATCTAGAAAATTTAAACTTTCAAGAAAACGAAGATATAAAGGAGGCTACGGAAAAGTGTTGGACCAAGTGCCTTAAATCAAACAACCGCACAAGTAGCACATAACAGTAATAAGTAAAGGAAGTCCGATGGCAGAATTAGGTTTTCAACCTTAACTACTACTTTCAAACAAGGACTATCTGACCCATAATTTAGTATAAATATGTATGGTCGAATATTCTTGTTAGAAAATAGTAGTTAAAGTTGTAAAGCTAATTCTGCCACCGGACACCCTATATAATAGTCAAATTTATTAAAAGAAACCGAAGCAGAGGATACATAGGGTATATAGACGACGCATATATTTTATTTTGATACTATTCTTATCAACTACATATATAGATTCACACAAACAATACTACGATTACTTACTTCGCTTGTAAGAACAATCAATCAATTCCATGGTGCATGTTATAAAGGAGAGAAATAACAAAATTCATTTCGTCCGAAAATCATATTTTTCAGAGGCGAGAGGGGTGGCCTTCGGCGGGGACGCGGGGTGCAGGGCAGCGCGGCGGGAGGTCGGCATTGACGTCACTCGGCGCGAGCCAATAGCGTACCGCTTTCTACGTATGAATTTGACTTGACTTAACTTAGGCCTACCATGCGCACGGGTTTCACCCGGATCGTCCGGGTTACGCTCTGGATAAATTCGGATTATACACGTACTGGGATTACACATTTCATTTGATAAAGTGAATACATATTCGTTAGTTATATAACAATAAGTTAGTTTGCGTAATAATTTTACTGAGATTTGAAAAAGGTTTGGATTTTTAGTAGTAGTTAAAAGGCTTCATTCAAAACATTTTTAATTTACAAGATAATGAAAAGATAAAAATGGTTGTTTGTTTTTTATAATTGCCTTCATTTTATAATCATCACAACAACTGAACACGTAAATACGAAAATTATTATATGAATTTGCAATGAATTGAAAGACTAGATCATTTTTTAAAAAAAGATTGGAGAAAGACAATGTTATTATTAGAATATTATACATTCTATTGTAATAAACAGTACGTGACGTTTATGTACGAAATAAGTTTCAAAAAGTTCGAATGGCCTAGATTCACTGCGATTGGCTTTACCTATATTCACATTTTGCTAGGTTTTGGTACTTTTGACTGGAGATATTACCTTCTTGCATTGTTTACTACAGCTATTAATAATGGAATAAAAATCAGAACTTATGCTTATCATCATCAAACAATCGCCTAAATACGGAATTCTTACATTTTCCTTTCTTCTTCAATAATAATGTTACGTTATAAAATATATGGCGTTAAAGATCACTTACATGTAAAAACGGTTTAAATTGACAAATAAAGAGATAAGTAGTCCAGAATTAAAAGTTAACATTTTACCTTAAAGACTATGTTACACCAACTAATTCTCTCATAACATCATTTTATTCATACTCCTTAAGGATTATGATCTGAAATTGGCATTTTCGTGAAAAAGTAGTTATTCTCCTATGTACTTCCGATCACTTTGAGGCTAAATAGAGCAACGATCTGCACAGAGTGGCAAGCAAAAACTGGATGCGTGTAACTGAAGATCAGGCTAGGTACCGTGCCAAAGGGAAGGCATATGTCCAACAGTAGACTGTTAAAGGCTGATAATGATTTTGTGTATATTTATAATAGTTTCCTAATTAGTACACTACTTTAGTTTTCTATCAGTTCTAATGTCTAATCTCCAGTCAAAGCAAAAATTCTATACTTAGCTGACTTAATATATTCCACGTTATTAAAATCCACATATCCTCGTCCACGTTGTTTTCATAAGCGATGGTTTACCTTGAAACAGTTAAACGGTAGATTGATGTTTAGTTTCTGGGTCATGATAGATCTCGGAATCATCTCCTGTGAAAATTTTGTAAATGTCTTCTTTCCGCACAAAACAGCTATCCAACCAGATGGTAGAGATGATTCTTTTCTTTGTAGTAATTTCTTTGTGGTTGTGTAGTAGTGGAATCCAGCAGCAGGAATTATTAAATTGAAATTGGGTATGTGGAACAAAAATTTTATATGTAACATACATTTAAAAACGTCGTCAAAACCATCAGAACCATTAAGATTGCACGCCTCCGTTGGACTTGGCACGTAATACGGATGGACAAGTCTAGAATACCCAAACGCCTACTCGACGGCAAACCAGATAGTCGTAGAAGCTGCGGAAGGCCTTAGCTCAGATGGTTAGATGGAATCGAGGATGACTTAAAAGCAATCGATGTGAGGGGCTGGAGAGTAAAAGCCAAACTAAGATCCGACTGGAAAAAAATACTAAACCAAGCTAAGGCCCACCCGCGATTGTAATACCTTGATGATACATTTAAAAAAATAACTTTGCTGCCCTTTGCTCATTTAACGATGAATGGGTATCGCAAATAAGGAAACTATTAAACAGGTCATCTACACTAAAATAAGTTTACGGCCGACGTGTGCACATCAAACGGACTTGACCCGGAACTATGAGACACCTACGTAGTAGAAGTAAACACCACTCAATATACGAGGCAATTCGCTTTTTAACGTAGTTACAGGGAAATTATCAAGGGTGTTGACATTCAATTTACGTACATTGCTTTTACAACATCTTTTCATTACTGACATCTTTAGTAAACATTGATTCACACGCTGACATTTTTGTAAACTATACAAATATGTACATACTATATATTTGTAATGTTACAATTTATTTTTATGTACATAATATAATTGTATTTGCTTTGTGCTGTGGAACTGAAATAAAGTGTTTCCTATTTTACTCTGTTCTAGTCTAAAATTTCAAATTTTCGAACGCCAAATCAGCCAAAATATTAGTCAGCGATTAAGTTTTCAAACTTAATCGCTAATCCTTCAGCTCAGGTTCTACATAGAGCAGCTATCAGCATAGTATTTTTACCTTATATTAATAATTAACATAAAAATATTTATAGTAGTCTTTGTTTAGTCATAATTATAATACGGAAGAAATATTATCATTATTTGCGTATACGCAATGAAAGTATATATACGATACCATAAATACATCCGTAACAGTTCACTACTGGATATTGCCCCGCTCAAAATTGAGGGGTGTTGCTGTAATCCCAACGCTCAGTTGGTGAATTGGTACTCGATATAGATATAGATTGGTTTTTGTTACTCAGGTAGACGCTGATGCCCGTCTGCTGGTGGTAATCGTTAGTTGCCTCATACGACACCCACGAATGAAAAGGAGTATATCCCTATTCTACGTTGAGGATCACACAGCAAATAATATCCGATAATTTGATTAAATTGGAGATATTTTAAAAAACTTTAAAAATATTCATAGCATTATCAGTACCCATTATAAAAAATATATCATACCTACACCATTTAACTAAAGGGACGGCTTTTCCTACCTAAGTATATATAAATTATAAATAAAATGTATTATAAGGAACGATTAATTTTATGCCTGTTTAAAATGCTAAAGAAATTGGTGCTATTTTTATTGCCAACAAAGACGTCTCACGAACACGGAAGGACACCAACAGACGGATGAAGAAAACTTATTAAGCTGATTATATATATACCAAAGCAATGAACAACAATTAATATTATGTATTAATTAATTATTAATATTATCATATTAATGTTGTAAATAGTTGCTGTCGTAGTACAGTTTGTCAGTCAGTGAAACAAAATTGTATACCTACTTGCTTGTATAAATGATAAATAAAATATTATTATCGCCTTATTTACTTAAAATTTAATTTTTATTAATATAAAGAATAAACTATAAAATAATATTATTATTTGGTTTATTGATCCTTCATAGCGGGAATAGCCAAGCCAACGAAGGATTTAGGCTTCCAAGGAAAGAAACAATCCTAGCCATACGCTGCTGATTTTTTATTTGTTTATTATTAATATTGCTTTATACGTAATATAAGGATTGTAGTATTAAAAGCAATAGCGTTGCGTATACCACATTATATAGGGAATTTTTTTTTTTACTAAAGAAAGTTTGACGGTCTTTGTATAAAATCCAAATTCTTTCACTTCGCTGTCAACACACAAAAAATAACAGTTTATTCTTTAACATTCAGATTTTCTACCGTTTCGTATGATTGTTCTTTGAGTTTTATAAATTTTTCGAAATAATAAATGACTATTTTTCAATGGTAGTTTTTTGTGTAAATGATATAACAGTCAAAATACATATTTAACTGTTTATGATTATTTAGCATACCAAATGCCATAATACATTTTGAGAACTTAGCTAAGATATTTGATCTTACAGATCTTACAGTACAGTAAATTTAAAAATAAATACGTCCCATTGTTGAGCAACATCTCTTCTAATATAAAAGAGTCGAGTCCAAACCCACACTACCACCAAACGTGGTACCATACAAAGCTGCCAAGCTTTGTATGGTACCACGTTTGGTGGTAGTGTGGGTTTGGACGTTTGAAACCAATATTTATTTAGTTTCGTTATGAGTATGAATTTACCAAACGCTTTAAGGGCCTTCAATGAAAACTACAAAATGTCAGTGGACAACTCGAGTGATATCCAAATTTTTTTTTCCAATCTAAAAACTGATTACCATAAATCTTATCTACTCTTAAAATATCTAATAACTCTGTAGCCTGTTAAATTAACTCAAGTATATACGCACCATTAGTGCTTTGGTAGTGTTGATACGTCACAGTATATTTAAATAACCTTCGGCAGCCGTAAAACGAGAATAGACGCGGTCGCAGTCCGCGTGGCACCATCTCCGTCATTGACTTACCACTCAAAATTAATTTAAAAATGCACATTTAATTACCAATCTCCCCGCAGAGAGCAACCATGATATAATAGGAAGTATTTTTTAAATCATATTATATCTAGCACGACCTAACTAGCTTAGTGGCGAAGTTATCGCTCTGGAGTGAATCGTCGCAGGTTTATTTGTCGCATCGCCATAAATATACAATTATATATGTACATACATACATACATGTATACCTGTTTCCTAAAGAGGTAAGCAGAATCCACAGACCTCTATCTGTTACAATTTCGACACACTCTCTTTGCTTCGGCCCGCGGGCCCTGAATTGGATAAAACTGTTAAAGCCAATAGGCTACCAGCATTAACATCTTCAAATCCAATCTCTTTACTTCATATGAAGCAAAGTACCCTTCACCGGTAAGCTTATTACAAGCTAAGTTAATACAAGCTTACCGGCGAAGGGTACTTTGACCCGGTCTTTCTTGAGAACTTTAGCAATTTGGTTAAGGTATGTTCTCCTTGGTCTTCCCCTACCGACCCTTCCATCTACATCCGCAACGGAAATTTCTTTTATCAGTCGAAAGATCATCCATTCTCTCTATGTGCCTAAACCATCCAAGCATCAATTATATATATATATATATAAATATATATATACATATATATATATATATATATATATATATATATATATATATATATATATTTAACTGCCCTAAACCGGTACAGCCCTTAGTATTGGGGCGGTTAACCATAATTTGGTAATATTGCAGATAAACTTAAGAGATCAACGAGAAAGCACTTGCCTTCTAAATGTGTCAATTTTTAATTAATTAAAACTTTTCATTCATATGCCGCCATATTTCTAACACAACACTTTAAATTACCCAAACTTCGTAAACTTATTTTGATCAGTGCCCGTGTCCGTAACCTCTCGCGATCTCCTAATTGACAGAATGACTCAACCGAAACAAAAATAGAGGGCTATATTTAGAACAGAGCGCCTGCGTATACGCGCACACGCATGATCCAAGAAATTGGCCTTAAATAGACGCGTTCTTTTCCCATTGTAATTAAAAAATGAGAAATGCAAATGAGAGCTTATAGTGGCGGAGTAAAGACCACTTGGTAACTCCTCACTTTTAGCAATTCAGTCCAACACTGATCTCTATTACCATAGAAATGTTGACTGTAATTTAATATAATTTTACTGCGAAACGATAATTTTCATAATAGAAAACCTGAAAAACAGAATAGTATGTCAATGAGCGTAATAACGTTCCCTCAACCGATGAACAACATGCAAGTAATTTTTATAAGTTACCTGTACGATGTTAATCCTATTACACAACAAAATAGACTTAAGACCGTCCAAGCACAAAGTATGCCCCGCAGAGCAATTGAGTAGCTAAGGTTCATGGGAATGTGATAGAAGTAAAACTGACCTTGGACCTCTAATATTTTATTTGTATATATTTTTTCTGTATGTCTCACTGCTGGGCATGGGCCTCCATATTTCTAGAGTAAATGTGGTCGATAAATGGACGTTAACTCACCACTAGTTCAAGGTGGATGGATGGGATTTAGTACGTATATTAAAGGATGAAACGGTAAAAATGATCAAGATATTATTACGTTATAATATGTATTAAACTAACATTTAATGAATAATAATACTTTTTACTTCGAATGATGCATAATTATCTTCAACCAATCAGTTTCTGTTAGTATTCACTTGTACCATAAATGCCAAACTCAATTAAATCCTGTTAAAACCATTGGGCAAAGTTTTGACGACCAACTACAAGCATGTTCCATACCAACTTTGTGCATCGCTTTACAAACTAATGTAGTTTGAGGAAAATGAATGTTTTAAAACAACGGATTATTTTTAGAATAGACTTCAGTTCGCGCTAAATACGATTACAAATTTGCTAATGTTGCACTTTTGTTGTGTACTAAAATATATTGTATATTACATAATATTGTTTAAATTTTTTACCGAAGCAATAAGGCCGATGTTTTGATCGAACTCTCTCTTAATTAGATAATAAAAAATTAATATAAGCCAGCGATAGAAAACACAATGAATCTTATGAACATTATATTAACAACTAGAAACGAAACCAAAGAAGAAGGACCATGTCATAGGAAGCTGTTAATAGTGTTTTAATTTATAATATATCGGAATCAGAGACACAATTTTCACCTTTATCTGAATTTCATTTAACTTATTAGAATACTCCTTGAATCTGTCGAATATTATTCTGCAAATATTAATTTACATATTTATGAAAAGTTAACATTTTAATTTAACCAACTACTCTCATCACATAATCAGACTGACCAAACTCACTAGTGAATGGACATAACTTTGGTAGTATTATAAAATACCTATATTACATAAGTACAATATCATAGAGATAATTTAAATAAAGTTAAAATCGATTTAATTCGAACAACACTATGATGAAGATATAAACTATTTTCGTGTCAAAATATATTATTTGGTGATAGCATACGATAATTCCCAAATAAAATTGCAACCTTAGAAGCGACGCCACTCTCGCTCGAGATGGCAGAGCTGTGAACGGGCATGCGCGCGCGTATCGATCGGCTCGCAGATGACTTCGAGCGGACCGCGCCAACGTGCCTTGTTCCAACTTCAAATTTGTCTTTGCCCCGATTGCGATTGCTATCTTCGTACTTAAAAAAACTGTATAATATTTAGGCTTGGTAATGACCGCGAGACAACTATACTATAATGTAAACACGCACAAACAAATCAGTCGCCCAGTGGAAGAGTGGCCCAACCACACAAAAACTGTCAGTACCGAGTTAATGTTACCAAACCCACTTTTTTTAATAACGTCAAAGTTAAAATTTAACGCCATCTATTAAAATACATTTAACCTAAGATAGGCCATTATGAATTTTAAGAAAATAAATAAATTTGTTTGGTAACTTTAATATGATTGTCCATATTTATATGGATTGGGCCATTCTTCCACTGAGCGACTCAAATAGTAAAACCACTTATTTTTTATACTTTGTCTTTTCACATAGTTCGTTTATATGTATTAAAATATATTTAAAAACATTTAATATAAATGATGACTGTAAAAACATTTAATGTACAATGAGAAAGAAATAAAGATTATTTTTATTTTATTTTTATAGCAAACACTAGTTCCAAGTTCACACTCAAAAACAAAAGCTTAGTATCAACCTGTAGTTCATGGTTATTGGTAGACTCACTACACTGTTTTAGCAAGAATACTAATTTAGCATTTGACGAATTTAATCATTATCAGTTTAATTAGATATTATTTAGAAACGTTATTTTACTAAGAATATCGAATAACACTTTGGCCCCCTGGAACTCCCGAACAAATGAACAATGTAACAATTCTAAAAAAAAATTCGACTTGACACACTAATAATATGGGAAAGTGTATTTATATTTAGAATATATATTTGTATATAATACATGCTATATACTCGAACGCCGACTATTGCAAAATCTTTGTACCAATATAAAACCCTTCTCAAGCGTGCGAAGTACAACTTATCGAAGTTTCATCACAATTGGATGAATGGTGCAGGAACGTATATAAAAAAAACAAACAAACGTTCATTTTTGTATAAAGTTCAATAGACGCAACGCTCAGATCAGAAGCAAATGTTTCAAATTTTCTTCGGTTGACGATTTTAAATGACCGCGATGTGGTTACGAACAATTAGATTTATACTCAACCAATGATCTTTTTGACTTTTAAATTATTCTTAGATGAAATTCTCAAATATAGGGTACTAGCTAAAAATAGAAATATGTAGAATCGGTACCTACTTGAAATTTAATGTCAATTTCTAAAGAACGGGCACCGGCGATCCTTTGATGATTCTCTGAACACTTCACTTAAATCACAACCACTGAGTTATCACAGACCGTATTACCGCTTATTTATTATATTTCACTATCAGTAGTCGCATTATATTATAATTAAAGAATATTATAATCAGTTGCTTTATTATATTAAATTTAATATTGCTATAAATGACTTCAAAGGTCTCGTCGATGCGACGACTTAAGAATGTGCATTCTACTATAATATTATTAATGTTGTCACAAACAAAAACTATTTAACTATTATTATTTATATATTTTTTTTCATATTTTAAGCCACATTGCTTGTAAAAACTGCTGTTTGTTACTTAAAAATCACTTAAGGAACAAGAAGATACTTAGATTAATATAATTACGTTTCTTATACTATCTATAATACCTCATTTTCCTATAGTGACAACCGCTTGGTTTGGTGATTTTAATCCCGGCTGAAACTTTGTCTGGATGGATCTCTTTATGTAGGTTATGTTTAACAGAAATCGCCTTCAATTATACAATAAGACATCAAAAAGAAGTTGTTCCATTGAATAAATAAGGTTGCGAAAGAGTGTCCTTTGTAATTATGCACACGCTTAAAAGCACTAAATATAAATTGTGTGCGTTTGATTCACCCGGAATAGCCAAATCATTGCACCAAAAATTAATGTGCATTGTATCTTTTAACAATTATTTGAATTAAGATCACACGAATATAGAAAAATAAAACGTATCCCCATTATTTGCACAAAAGTTATCACAACAAAATGTTAGCCATTATATAATTCCGTAGATTCCGCATGATTCGTGTTTAAATAAAATAGAAAATTTACTTTAAATATTAATGTTTCGGCATTTAAAAAACGGTAGCTATGTTCATAATTATAGTGTACTAGTTTTTGCCCGCGGCTTCGCTCGCGTGGAATTTGGTCTGCCACATTAAGTTTCGTGACAGATCATTTTAAATAAATATATATATTTTTTTTACTTAATTTATAGTTCACAATTTTAGTCACAGTGGCTTTCACATAAAAGGTAAGATATATGCCGTGGCGGACTTTTATTTAAAACTATTCAAGACAATCAATCCTACGGTACATCATGTTTGTGTAACTCCAATAGTTTAGGCAGCGTACGCCAAGATAGCCTCAGGGGCCAGATTTTTTTCCGACTTAATTGACATGTATCGTTATATTACGACCAAAATTACATAAAATCATTACAAATTAAAGCCTATATGTTATTCCGATGTATAACCTATATTACTGTAAAATTTCATCCAAATCCGTCCAGTAGTTTTTTCGTGAAAGAGTAACAAACATACATCCATACTCACAAATTTCGCATGTATAATATTAGTAGGATTAGTAGGATAGGATAAGCATATTTAATATAATATACACACGGTACCGGTATAGTTTTATTATATCATAAACTATCGATTTATAAGTTAAATATATTTTAATTTAACAATATGACCTGGCATTGAAAAATTAGTAAGTGTAAGTAATCTCCAACGGTCGCTGGCCGCCTCGCGTGCAATGTCGGCAAGGCATGCTTGAACTTGAATTTAGAAAGCGTCGCGTGCTCGCGCCGCCCGCCCTAACAAATTCTTTAGTCGTGTTTCACGCAGTAAGCTTGACTGCCAGCTGACGAACTATTTGACTCTTTCACACACGATACAACGAAAATTATAAATACTACTAAAATTATTTATTTGCTTGGTATAAATAAATATTTAAATAAGAAGATTTTTTGTACACACATGCTTTTCTTATTATAGCAAACAAACAAGCTAATCACTTCATTAGTAGTTAGTAGTAGATGATCGTCGCTCATAGACATCTGCAATACTGACGGCGTAACAAATGCGTTGCCAGTTTTCCGTGAACACATATGCTCGTCTCTTGAATACTGCAATGGCCTAATTTACTTTGTTTATTTACACACATAGGTTGCAAGGGAGCATATAGTCCTAATATAAGTAGTCTTAAGATAGTGCAGGTCTACGCACCTCCGGCGACATACTCGGATGACGAAGAGGAGACTATGTACGACGACATAGCCAGGGCCTTGCACACCACCACAAAGGGTTGCATACAGGAATTGAACCGATTATGGGACCTCACAGTTTTGGGGCACAGAAACCAGAAGGGACCCATGCTAAACAACTTTGTCAAAAAAGAGGAGCTTTATCCGATGAATTCCTTCTTTCGTTAGCATCATCTATCGATATAGAGTATAACTATAGTACTCTTTTTTTTTAATGACCTTGTGGAGATGTGTTCCGTTTCACACAGACTACAAAAACATAGCCACAAAATCATATCGAAATCCACATATACATTAAAAAATAAATTACCTAAAAATTAAGTGACCGTTTTTTGCTTAGAAGTAACCAATATTGAGCGCCTAAGAAACATTTACGGAATTTTGATTTTAGGAAGCTTAATTCTCCACTTACTACCGCATACATATTAATCTTCACATTAAGTTTCAACACCAAATATAAATAATTTGCGTACGAGGAAACTCGTGTCTACAATACTTTCGGTTATTGCTTTTATTGGCCCTTAAGACACAAATATTATACTCCAATTTTAACAATCGTCAAAACTTATAATATAATATATGATGTCATGTCATAATACTAACGATGCCATTTATTAGTGTTAAATATTCTATTGTTGGACCAAAGCGTGCCGTCGCTTTAAAAAGTTTGTTCTATACTCTGCTCTGGCCAGAAGTATGAGTAAACCGCAAAATCAGGCATCTTGTTCCAATATTGCAGCTGCGTGTCAACTGCTACTAATAAATATACCCTTAATTATGGAATGGGTATATCATTAAAAATCGGCCGTTATCAGATGTTCAACAAAATACATAGCCTATAAGCTAGGTGAATATATGAAGTGCATAAACGTAGCTAGGCTTACATACATCTAGAAATAATAAAGTTATGTAGGGAGACGCTTCATAAAAAATACAAATAGTCACCTGATTTGAAAAATATTTGTCTGCGCCGTAAATGGGCCGGTTCTTTTGGGGAAATACTGCACTCGCAAAAAAGTAGTGTATTTTCTGAGTAATAGCTACTTTAGTTCTCTTCGTTCGGTGAGTTGAGAGCATGAGAACCAACTCCTTTCCTTTCCTCTTCCCCTGCCATTATTTAAATATGTACATCCCACCCCAAGTAAGACAACGCATCGGCAATGCCACGGCATGCTCGTTTGTGTACTTCTTTCCTAATACAATTGAAAGAAAAGGAAGGCATTGTATTTTTATGGTGATTTTATTGCTCATATACAAAACATTGTAAAGGTTTGTGTTTACTAATGAGATACCGTTCGTTTCAGTGTGCAACTTCATAGTGCACGAGCGATGCGTGGGGCAAGTGGTTACGCCGTGCTGTGGGGTGGCGCCGAGCCTTATCAAGGTAAATTCTATGCCTTCTATATTTAAGGTTTATTATTATTTACTACATTATTGTATTTAAATTATATTTCCCCTTTACTCTCCAATTGTAAATTGCCTATAAACTGTTTAAAATTCTAATATTTAAAGAAATGTACAAACATCATACCATCACTTATTTGTATCCAATATGTGTATAGTTTATATTACGAGGAAATAATTGAATCCTAAAATGGGATATTATTATAACAATTTACTAAGATTTATACAATTTAATAACTAGATGATGAAATCGTCTTCAAGAAAAATTATCTTTATTTTAGAGTTTTTTTTGTCAATTGTGTATATATATATTATATAGGGAAAATACCTTTCATCAATTTAAATTGCTTCGCTGAAGCTCATGTCACAGTGATTTAATTCAAAAATATTAATTACAGCTTTACTTGGCATATAATAATAAAGCATTAAAGTTGCAGGTATAACAAATTAACTTACGTACAACCGCAATCTCTAAAAAAATCCTTTTAAAAAAAGAAGACTAGCAAACTTTTAAATTTTACTAGAATTCTTGATAACCATTCCAACTAAGGTAATAAAAATACTTGAGTTAGGAAAGTTATTCACGTCCATAGTTCAATAGAGGATACAAACTCACGACATCAGATCGTAGGCCCGATTTTTACTAACTGTGCTATTGCTGCTATAATAATAAAGCCTTTGCAGTAAAATATAGGATCTTTAGTATTACTTTAGAATAATATTGTAAATTCCTTATAATGATAAAATACCTGTCTATGTTATTATTATTAATATATTTGTATAGAACCCCGTGGCTCACTGCTGGTCCGAGCCCGCACACCACAAAAGGAAGTTCTGTACGGTGTGCAGGAAGCGGCTCGATGAATTACCAGCCTTACATTGTATGAGTGAGTATATACCTTTACTATGTTCCTTGTTATTTACTGCTGTTTTAATCCATAAATTGTTGTCTACAATTGTAAAATTATACTATGTCTGCTACTTAGGCCACTATTAATTCACACTCTTTACTTTATATGATTCGAGTTGCGTTACCTGTGCAGTGCAGAATTATTTATTATACTTAAAATAAGTTTGAGCAGAAATCAGGTAAAAAATAACCTACAAAGATTTTAAAACTTATTTTATTAACTTTAAATAGAATCATTTTATTTTTTGTCTTTACATACATATATTTTGCTACCTCTTACATATTTTTTATATAGCCAATTTCAGCAATATTGAGTTGTGTAATTTTTACTAAACAACTTGTTTTTTCCTCATGTTCAGATTAGCGTCGACGTGGCTGATAAAGCGTAATTTATTTTCATTTATTTGTACATCGCTAGAGAATATTAAGCGTTAAAATAGCTATTATTTGTAAAAAGCTATTAAATTAATTTAATGTTAAAGTTTGTGGTATAACATTAAATTAACATTGTACTTAATTTTTCACTTAATTGTTTTTTTAAACACACAACATACATTTTCGATCATCACGTTCATGTCGTTCACGACATCTGTTAAGTAAAGAACATTTTTTTCCTAGCATTGAATTGTTTATGGTCTAGGCTATGGTACTAGATTGCAAAAATCGACACGTTGAAGAATCTCCTTGAAGATATAAAAGAAATATCGTATGTTAATTACATTTGTAAGCTAATTAATTATATCAATAGGCTAAACTATTAGAAATATTTACACAATGGTTCTCCTCTTTATGTAATTTTTTTGCTATTAGTTAATTATAGATATATTAGGTTTTATATCTGTGTCGTTTAATGTGGAACCTTTGAACCACATTAGACGACCCTTATCTCGGTCAATGTAATAGTCATGAATACCGAGGTAATGTTGCCAGCATTCTGTGTACACTTCCGCGATGTAATAATGCAGAGGATTTTAAAATATATATTTATTTCGTCAGATTTATATTCTTTTTTAATGTAGTAAACGCTGAATTGTACATTCAGCGTTGTTGCAGTGTACTACTATAGAATGTGTTTGTGTCGCAGTATGCGAGTACTACGCTGAATGTACAGTTGCAGTGTACTACTACTATAGAATGTGTTTGTGTCGCAGTATGCGAGTACTACGCGAATGTACAGTTGCAGTGTACTATTACTACAGAATGTGTTTGTGTCGCAGTATGCAAGTACTACGCTGAATGTACAGTTGCAGTGTACTACTATAGAATGTGTTTGTGTCGCAGTATCCGAGTACTACACTGAATGTACAGTTGCATTGTACTACTATAGAATATGTTTATGTCGCAGTATGCGAGTACTACGTGCACGGCGAGTGCGTGGACTTCGCGGCGGCAGATTGCAAGGAAAACGCGACGTACTGCGCGGGCAGCGAGCCACGCCACGTGCACCACTGGCGCGAGGGCAACCTACCCGCCAACTCCAAGTGTGCGGCGTGCCGGCGTGCCTGCTGGTCCGCCGAATGCCTCACCGGATACCGTTGCGAGTGGTGTGGCAGCACGGTTAGGAACTAAAATTTTTATTATAGAACCTTTTAGTGGGACCTGACTGAGAATGGATCGTCTTCCAATTCTTCTATAACATCTTTGAATAGACTCTTTGGTAAAACTAACTTATTATGAAAAATATTGCGATTGTCCTTAAGGTTTCGATATAATACTTTATTATATGTGTAATTACCTTTATAACTTCTTTTAATATGTTGTCTCAAAGGTTCGAATTTGTGACAAAATTCATCCCTCATTTGTTCATCTACTCGGCGCCTCCACCATATATATGTTTTTTCTAATTGATATTAATTTATTTTTCTTGCATCTAATCACTTGTATCATACACTTTTACATATTATTTATTTGTGCATGTAAAAGCAATATGGTTTACGAGAGATGTCAGCCGATGTAATCGTAATTAATTCGAAAAAACAATAACATCTTTATTTTTCAAATTTTAGAATAACGAATGTTTAAAAAAATGTAATATAATAAAAAAAGGTATTGTTATATTCATAGAAAACGTTTTTATACATTAGTGATTGGTACATTAATCACTGTATCACTACAATGTGCACGTAACATGAATATCCTTATCTCTTACTTTATTGGGAATAGCATAGATAGTTCTATAATACATTAGCAGTATTCAAACCAGAAAACTGCGACTGAATCGCACGATAGTAATGCTAATCAAACAGGTGGGGAAGAAACTTATTTTACGGTGGGTGATCCTATGGTGGAACTGTGCGGCTGGTAGGAAGTGGAACAATTCCTCAGAACATTCGCAAAACTTACTGCATGTGACTTCATTAGCATTTGCCACGAGAGTTTATTAGTTAATTAAAATTATAGATATAATTTCATCAGGTGACATACGTGTTCGTTTGCCTCACTATCTCGAAAAAAATATTATATATAATAAATTTCTCAATGGATGTAGACTAACATTTAAACCCAATATAGAAAAAGCTAAACTCATTTTTCAAATTCGTTCGTTATACATTCACAACCTACTTTTCAACGTATGTAGTATCTTTTAAATACATATTTTATCTTTTAAATTACATATGTATTTATGAGACTTGAGCATTCATATTATTTTTAATCCGGTTAAAGTAAAAATGAATCACGGAAAGAAACTTTCTTCGGAATTACTATATACAATTTATATATATAATAAAATTTGCAATTAATTTTTTTTTTAAATTTGAGCAATAACAGTCTTCTTTTGTAATTGTACAGTGTCATGCGGGCTGCCGCGCCCTGATACCTGAAGAATGCAACTTTGGGATGCTGCAGCCGATCTTCCTACCGCCATCGGCAGTGTCAATCCCACGAACGGAGGTGCCGATGGAGGCAATAATCGGCGTGCATGTGCGTCCACCCCCTTCCCAGCGGGATTTCGGATGCCGTAAGTATCTGTTCGCAGCTCCAAACCGCGCGCCCGTGCTTTTGGCCCCACACATGTGCCTCGCAGTAGCTTTGCATCATTTGTCAGTTGTGACTTCATTACGTTTGTCTTTCGCTAATGGTTCAATTAAGTAGAAAACATCTTTTAATTCTTTGTCCACCTTATAAGCTACAATTGGTAAAAGTTGTAGAATCTTTCTATTGATATAGGTCTCATTTCATGATTTTTCGGGCGACTTTACTGTAAATTTATAGTCTGTAGTTTAGATTTTTTAGGCAGGCTACAAACGCATTACAGGTTTACAGCCTTCGTTAACAATATACCACTTTTATTGAAATCAAATCTACTAATTAGACATAGCTTGTATTACCTGCACTACATTTATTATATCAATTGTTTGCATTTAACCTTATTTAACGTAACGACTAAGACTACGAAAACATTTTATTACCACCACTATTTTTTTCGTGTTTTAAATTACTATATTTCTACTTAAAAAAGTATGAAAGATAATTAGAAAGTTTCGCGAAAGAAGGTATAAGAAATTGTGTTAGGTGTCGGGAATTACGTTAATGTATATTTCTTAAATAAAATTTTTATGACAACTACCTCTTAGGTTATTTAAATATCCTGTAAAATACCCAATTTATTGCAAATAAAAAAATTATTATGATTATTAAAAGTGTTGTCAATATATGTAGGCACGAGTAAAGAGTTGAAACTTTTTTCGTACTTCTTTCGATGCCTTTTTTCGTTCACAGGCAATGAAAACTATAATTGTTTATTGTCGAAGTTTTATTATTGAAAAGTATAGGTACTCAATATTATTTTTTATAGCAACAGTACTTGGAAATATCCCAATCGAATATATTTTTTCAATTGGGTACATTTATATATTTTTTATTACATTTATTTATAATTGCAAATATCGTCATTGCATCTAGAAATATGTAATTATCTGTCTGTCACCAACTTAATAAATCAAATTACTTGTTATGCGAATTCCTTAGTAGTTATTTAAAATTTAGATTGTAGTTTTAGATTGAACAAATTTTATTGAACTAAAAACTATGTTTTATGCTTCGACGCAAAAAAATATTGACTTGGTAATCTGGTATAAATAGATTCCGAAACCTATCGAGATCCCAAATATTAGAACTCTTTTTCGCAAAATTTTCTGATTTTTCCCTTTCAACTTATTTTGTTCTTGTTGCCATGAAAATTAATTACAAAATATTTATCCACATACTGATTATTCTTTACATACCTTACTGTTCAATCTCATTTTTATTAATATATTTAACGGCCTTATTAAATTTTCTACATTTCTGTACCATGGTTAATCATTACCTCTATATTCTTATGTAATCATTTGAGTCTAATATTTTCTGAATTAATTTCCTCACCTATTTGACGGCATTGTATTCACTGTAATGTGTTCGTTAACATTGTTTTTTTCAATTAATTGATCGCTTTCGTTCATGAAAAATTCACATTTTTAAATTAGGTCGTTATTATGTAGTTTGACTTTGTACTTACTCTTCTAATTTTTAAAACACTAGATTCCTTTCATGTGTCCGTTCTTAATTATAAAATGACTTGGAACACACACGGCTTTTTATCAATTTCAAAAGAAAGCTCGCGCGTGGTGGTTCGTCCGGTTGTCGGTTCATAGAAAGGTCCGTAAGTTGTAAGTTGGGGCGGTGTGGGGTTGCGCGGCACATGTGGGGTGGGTAAGAGCGTGTGTTTGGTCAGCGCGGGAGCATCGCGGCGGCTGGCGTGGAGCGCGGCTGGCGCGGCTGGCTCGGCGCCTGCTACCGGCCGCTTGCAGCCCGCACGGTGGTGCTTCGCCCCCCTACTCCAGAGGTACTGCCCTAGCATGACCAGACGCTGCGCTGACCTGTGCTGAACTATCACTGCATTGTAATATTACATAGCCTTAACTTCGTGACCATCTGTGAGCCTTTAAACGCTGCAAAGCATATCAGTTGCATTTCATTAAATATCATTCATAACATTTAGATTCTAAAATTAACATTTTAATTAAATTTAAATAAATTAATAATACATAAAATACGAAAAAATAATAAAAACACTACATGTACATACATCGAAAATAAAATAATTATCTAAAGACATGTTGACATCTATGTATAAAACCAAAAAAGCTGTAGTCCCCTTGAAGTGCTGGAATTAATTTTATACTAAATGATTGCTTGTTGATATTATATTTATAAAAGGGAAATATTACTTATCCAGATCATTTTTTCAGGCGTTATAGCTAAATCGTAAAATTTTAAATGATTTTTCGAGTAGACCACAAAACTTTCCATAACATCCAATTCATGTATTGGGTTATCAATTTATGAAAGTAGAACCTTATTGTTTCCGTAAGTTAATATTGTGATGTTGTTCGAAATTATTGATAAAATGTTGACATAAGTTCTCATAAAACGTTTATTTATTTGACTAAGTCTTTACGGAAGAATTTAACAAACAGATTATACTTCGTAAAATGTAGTTCTGCTAAGGTCAGCAAAATAACGCTTTTTTGTTGTATTTAATCTGAAAACAAATTTTGAAGTAAAAATAAATCACAACTTCTTAAAATCTGAATAGATTTCTTTTAAATAAAACTATCTTTTTTATAATTTCAATTATCAAAAAGATCGATAATTTAAATTCCACTCGTATAGATAGTTTTATGATATATTTGCTATAAAAACCTATACTTAAAATATGACACTCTTACTTGTATATAAGAAAACTACAAGTTCTGTCTATCTTTCGTCTTTTTTACGTTTCTCAACACATACAATTTGACTATCAGTGAGCAGGCGCGCCACAAGAATACTCATGATGCAGTATTCCAACGGCACAAGGTAAAAAATATCCCTAATACAAAAGACGCGTGCGCCAACTTGATATGTGCTAAGTATAACCTCCTGCCGCTACTCTGCACGTTCTGCATCGTTTAGCGATAACATGCATCAAGCAATGACGTCACTTAGCATTCAAGTTGACGCGCCCGTATAGCATAACTGTATTTTGCCATAAACATTAACATTTAATTTTTTGTGTTACCAATATCAAAAAGCTCGCTTTTAGACACTCCGTACTAAACTATTTACCTCTCAATGAAGAATATTAATTATCTAATGATATTGTAGGTTTTATGATACTTAATTATGTTGTAGACAAAATATACTCAAAGACTATATACAAATGATAATAACGAACAACTAAATCCTAATTTTCTTTTGTCGCCTCTGAACATGAGCCTAATTTTGGGGTACAAATGTAAAATAAAAATAAAATTTACTTTTTTATATTAAATTTAAAATTCCTAAAATTATATGTCAACATTAAAGACATTTTAAAAACATATGGTATAATTATATGCTTTATTAACTTGAAATGGTACTTTAGTATTACAAAAGTATTATTAGTATGAATATATGTAGATATACGTAATTTAATTAGTTGTTCAAGGAATTAAAATTCTAAAATGTATCACTGCTCATTATGAAAATTATGCCTTAATTTATATTATAAAATATTAATTCGTTAAGAAAATGCAGTAATTATATTATTACAGAAATTAACTTTGATAATATTTTAAAAGAATTTCTATCGCATAAAAAATCTACATCTTTATTTACCTAAATCAAGTAGAAAGTTCTATGGAATATTTTCTAATGTTAAGGGGGATTTTGAAAACCCAAGCAGTCAAAATCCAGCCATCATATTAGGGGATGGTTAACGGGGCTATGGGGTCGCATGTGAGCGATATGGGGTGTTACAGCCCGCAGTGTGAGCGAGGAATTCAGCTCGGGCTGCGAGGGGCGCTCGGGCTCCGGCGGTGGCTCCACTGGTGCACCGGCTGATCAAGACCACCGACCGGACCACAAGCAGCATCGAGATCGCACCCCGGATGACAGGGATGAAGGTAAGTGAGAGTTCGAGTTACAAAACTGAAGTGGCAATGGGCTGATCGCATTTGTCAGTGAATTAATAACTATAAAAGTCGATGACTGCTAGAGTAGAGAACGAGAAACCAACCGACGATGACGATAATAGGGAATTAATAGTAGTAGAGCCACACTGCAGACGAATACTTTGTCAATTATGGCATAATATTTGTCTGTAGCATAAATGGGCCAGCTCGCCCGGGGAAGTACCACACTCCCGCAGAAAACCGGCGTCTGTGTGGTAGCTTACCTACCGCGCTTCGTACGGTGAGCGGCCGAGTTCCGGAGGTCCAACACCCTCCCCCTCCCTCTACCCCTTCCCCACCCACTCCCACTCCCATAATGACACATTCTTTATAGGTCGGCAACGCTTCCGCAATGCCTATGGCGCTGCGGAAGTCTATGGACGGCATTGATTGCTTTCCATCAGGTGACACGACTGCTCGTTTACGTTCCTATCCCATAAAAAAAATAATCACACCTAAGCTAATTAAACTTAGAAATGTTTATTCTGTTCAAAAATGTTTATAAAGTTACGTCCTGAATTTGTTTAATGAATTTGATCCTTCGAGAATTATAAACAAAATAAATATTTTTCTACGTATGTATACAGAAGTGGTAAAAGTGTACGACGGAGAAGCGGCGTGGTCCCGCCGTCTGTACCGGCCTGTAGTGGTGGGACGGAACTGGAATGAACGCGAGTTAGTCTCGGCGGCCCTAAGGGCCTTCCACGTAGCCCGCGACCCTGACCAGTTCGAGCTGACGGATGCACTTGCTGGAGACGAACCGCCTCTGAAGGACCCCACGCCCCTCGCGCGTGTTACACGCCTTCCAAACAAAAGACCTGCGTTATTTTTACGCTTCAAGTAAGCTTTTATTTATTTTTTTTTTCATTTATGTTTTTAATATCTCGTCTAAGCTAAATAAACTTACTCGCTAACAAACAACTTCCTATGAAGAACTATGCGCTTCACGTACAAAAAAACAATAAGATGTAAAATAACTGCCAGTTTCATGAAAACAAATATGCAACTAATAATAAGTACAAATTAAAAAAAAGAAACTATTTAAACTTTTATTAATGATGGGTCTGGTATAAAAGTGATTACTTTATTTTCACTTAAATTTGGTTAATAAGATGTAGTTATCTCAGCAATTTTACCGCCTTTATCATGAGGAGTGCTCCGAGGAATTGTTTGGAATAATTCCCGCTGCCGAATTCCACAACCGCACAACTCGCCGTAAAGAAAAATTTCATCCCCACCACCTGGATGAGTGGCGATCTACTACGGTGCGTTTCGCTCGTAACTTCTTTCCACGCACCACCAGTTTGTGGAATCAGTTACCCTCGGCGGTCTTTCCGAACCGTTACGACATTGGAACCTTCAAAAAACAAGCCTATACATACCTAAAAGGCCGGCAACGCTTCCGCGACTCCTGCGGTGTCGCGGTTGCCCGTGGGCGGCGTTGATTGCTTTCTATCAGGCGACACGCTTGCTCGTTTGCCCTCCTATCCCATAAATAAAAAAAAAAAAAAAAAAGTTAGCAAAAGTGTAGCCAACTCATGTCATTTGATATTGTTCTGACGCACAATATTCTTCTTCTAAGAGTGCCTCTCCGACTTGCGAAGGTTGGCAGCCAATTCAACACAACTTTCCTTCTCCTTCGCGAGGTGCAGAGATTCTGGAGAACTCGCTATCCCGGTCCACTTATTCCCTGATATTACGTAGCCAAAACTTTCTTTTTTGACCAAATTGTCTTTTGCCCGCGATTGTTCCCATCATGATCAGTTGCAGCAATTTGTACCCAGTCATGTCTCATGATATGACCCAGGTAAGCAACTTTTCTATCTTTGATGGTTTGCAAAAGTTCACGTTTTTGCTTGACTTGTCGGAGAACCTCATCATTGGCCACCCTTTGAGTCCAGCTGATAGCGAGCATCCGTCTATATGTCCACATTTTGAAAGCTTCTATACGTTTTCTGAGGTCTTCTTTAAGCGTCCAAACGTCACATCCGTATAGAAGAACGGGCCAGATGTAACAGTGGAGCATTCGAATGCCCAAGGAAAGTTTGAGGATGCGATTACAAAGGACGTTTCATCTTGTTGAAGGAGCTACGAGCGATTTCAATACGGGTACACAATATTGAATTCTTTTATATTTAGATGTTCGTTTTTAGGGAACCTGAGACTGGAGGCGGTGAAGTTCGCGTATATCCTGGACGAGTGGCGGGCGCAAGCGATGCATTCGTGACGGTTCCGTGTGCTGGTGACCACGCCGTTGCAGATCTCATGGCCGCCGCGCTAGAACGCTTTGGTCTAGACTCTTCACGAGCCACACTCGACTACCGCTGCTCCGAGATATTGCTCGACCGCGGTGGTAAGTAAAATCATATGAACATTTTTTTGCTTTTATGAAATTACATCAAAATTAATAATGGCGTGTATCAGTATCAGTAATCAGATTGTGAAATTCTCGTCGAGGCCAGAATTAACTTTCTTTTCTAATATCTGTTAGTTGGAGAAATGTACCGCGCTAATTAATTTTCAATCTTTTACAAATATTTTACATTTGTAAAAGATTGAAAAGAACATTTTACTCTAGAGCGGTTAAGTTAGTACCAGTATTAATTGACTAATCTACAGTTTTTGAATATATTGAACCGATTAAAACCATACACAATTTTTCAATGACATAGTTTACTTTAAAAAGTTTTCAATGATATTATTCATCGATAGGTTAGACAGTAGACGAGTGCTGGAGTGGAAACCGCATTTCGTTAAACGTACTCGTAGTCTATGACTCATAGTGACTGACAGAAACAGAATACGTGAAGCCGAAAATCGGGATTGGGGGAGAGTGAACTGCCTTAGGTTGATGACGATAGTTATTATATAATATACGTATAAACTATGTTTTTGATTATGCAAATTTTTATACCTTTTTATATAGCTCATATATGTATGTCCCAATGCCTGACACTCTGGGGCACATAAACTATATATATAAATTTAGAATAAGATGAGTTTTTTAAAGGATGCTGTCTGATTCAGATGATAATGAATTCATCGATTAAAAATAGATATTATATTTGACTGTTTAAAACTACCCTAATAACTAACTACCCTCAAGTTCTAATCAAGAAATGTATGTAGTGTCGGAGCGCGTCCTGGAGGAGGAGGAACGACCGTGGCGCATCGTGGTGCGGCTGGCACGCGAGTCGGTGCGGCGCATGGAGCTCGCGCGCTTCTACCTCCAACCGCGCCGCGACCCTCACGGGCCCACGCTCGCACTCTTCGTGGCCTCGCTGCCGCCCGGTCTTTCCGAGCGCAACTATGAGAACATTCTCGTCGAGTTCCTCGGCACTGGTGCGTGGTATTATTACCTATGAAACGTCAACTGCACAAAACTTGTCTGAACTTGTCTAATGTGTGTGCTTAAACACAGAAGGTAGTTTTTCAACTAGCATTGCTCAATGCAAAAAACCTTTCTATATGACTGAAAAAAAATTCTGCAAATATTAAAACAAATCATCAAATCAATAAATAATCAAAATAAGAGAATTCTTCAAATATTGATATATCTGAAAACTGACTTTATTTTTTATGTGGAATAACGTTGTTGGAACTAAGTACAATTACTTAAAAACTACAACCCTACTAAACATTGCTCTCGGTTCAATTACTTAACAACTACCACACTCCACACGTTGAACTTGACTCAATCACTCAATCACGTCCACACTATTTTATATTCTCGTTGCTCAATCACTCAATAATTAAAACACTAAAGTAGGTTCATATACTCAGCAACTACCGCACTACTTCAGCGTGATCTTGGCGTAATCACTCAATATCAAACACATTGAACTCGGTTCAATCACGTAACATTTACCAACTTGCTTCACATTAAATTTAGCTGAGCCACTCGAAATATATTTCATTACATCACAACAAAGACCGTCAATAATTACTAGTTTGTTTAACAGAGAACAAGTTCACATCAATTGGGCCAATCTACTACGAATACGGATCCATGGTGATTACTTACGAAGACGCAAGCAAGGCAGTCCGCGCACTGTATGCGCTCCGTGAGGCCAAATATGAAGATAAGCATTTATTAGGTACGTTACTTATTTTTATATAGCATTATAGTGGGAATAAATAAATAATAGGACTTTTCCCGCCAACTTATATAAATGACGTGTTTTTATTTCATTTTCATAATCTTATATTATTATCAGTTATATTGTTTAATTGTGGTGGCGTAGTTATACAATACAGTTCGATTTAGGCTTATAAGTTAAGGGATATGAAATAAATGCATGTATGGTGACTTTTTAAGTTGACTGAAGAAGTCCATAGAAGGTTTTGGTAGAATAGCTACCATTTTATCAAGATCTAACGTTATTATTCCATTTTACTTGACACTGGCATAAGAGTTTTAACTAATTGCCATCAAAGAAAAGAAAAAAATAAATAAAAAAATATTGTATACCGTTATATAATTTAACAGATTCCTAGATTATGTGAGTGTTAATTTATTGTTGCAATTCTTTGACAAAATACCACTGCCTGAACAAATGTTATTTGTGTATAGTGGGATTTCAAAATTTTGTCAAATCTCACAAAGCAGCACCACAATTATGGCGTGAATCACCCCAAAAAAAACAGTGAGGTTTAAATAAGTACAACTGATGCTCGTTTTAAAATCCGTCAAACCTATCATCATATGTAGATCGTATGTGTAATCATTACATATTAAAAATAAATATATAAATTTTGCCTTTTTTCTGTACTGTTAAAATGGCATTAGTATGTAATAAAACAATTTAATGGTGTTTTTATAATAATAATAATAAATTTGGTCGATCAGTGATGCTGTTACCCAGCATCGAGCCGTCGATGGTGCCAGCGGGCGTGAAGCCATTGCTGGTGTTCGTGAACGTCAAATCAGGTGGCTGCCAGGGACTGGAGCTTATTTCCTCTTTCCGCAAGCTCCTAAACCCTTACCAGGTGTTTGACTTAGAGAACGGAGGACCTTTACCGGGGTGAGTCTACTACGTAGAATGATGAAAAGTTTTTTATTGAAAAATTTATGTACCCAGAAAAATAAACTAGTAACATGAAACTAGATATAGTTATTTAGATTTATTGATTAGATTTATTTTGTAATATAGTTGGCAGTTGGGACTACAATTCGACACATTCAGAAACACACACATGGTATCAAATGATGCTATTTTATAGATAGGTTGTACCGGTTTCGTACTCCAGAAAGCACGAAAATGGTAATCGGGATCAAATAAAGCAGAGTAATTTTTTATGGGATATGATAGAATTGTTACAATGGGAAGTCATACTCGTTATTAATTTTTATTTTTTTATGACCTTTTTTATTAAAGTACCATAAAAATATTCGTAGCCTTAATTTTACTATTCCCATACATTTTCTGTTTCCCATACATTTTCTGTTTTGGATTTCTGTTTACATTGAATAAAACACGGATTCTAGGATTTAAGTGTTAAAAAAATTCAAAAAAAGAATTTATATATATTATTTTCAACAAAGTATTTAATATTACCAGGCTGTACGTATTCCGGCACATCCCCAACTACAAGATCCTCGTATGCGGCGGTGACGGCACCATCGGCTGGGTGCTGCAGTGCCTCGACAACGTAGGTCAGGACTCGCAGTGCTCCAACCCACCGTGCGCTATCGTGCCGCTGGGCACAGGTATAACTCTCATTAATATTATTTATACAATAGTCTTGTGGGATCATGAGTATACGAAATGAATTATGGGCAATAGTGGTGGTCCTATCTTCAGATTATGGAATCTATAATATATTCTGGGAGTAGCTTTTTCTTATAGAGTATCAAAATAAACGGGCAAAGCGTGTCGCCTGAACGCAATCATTGTCACCCATAGACATTCTCCAACACAAAAACCACAGCAGAAGCGTTGCCAGCTTTTGAGAAAAGTGTAGGCGTGTTTTATGAAGGTTTCCATGTTATACCAATTCGGAAATATAGATTCCCGGCGGCAGTATTACATTTTCAATCAAAAATAATACTAAAAAATTCAAAGGATATAAATAAAATTCAATAACTTTTACGAAGAAGACAAGAGCGGATTTTATTTTTTGATGTGAAACGTCTTATCGCGGGTTATGGGACGGAAATCGTAGACTGAGACGTCGTCTCGATTCAGGCCACGCTCCCCTCTACTCAACTCTATACAGGGTCACTTACACGTGGCCCATGGCGTGGAGACCGAGCCGTCGTCACACACACATCTGCCAAGCGTCCTATGACGCTTCTCTTATTTTTTTCGTCTAAATGTTGACCGCCACGTCGGGCACACTCTTGAGCACATTCAGTCGCAGCATTCTGTGTCACTCGCTGAAGTAATGACGTCGGGATGCCGTTAACATCACGGACGATATTTTATTTTAATGCGGAGATAGTCGTCAGGTTTGTTTCATAAACTTTACTTTTGAGGTACCCCACAGAAATATATCCATAGACGACTGGGGTAGCCAGGGGATATCGCCGAAACGAATTGTTAATTTATTAGGAAATAAATTACGAATAAGATCTCTCTAGTAGTGTGAGACGTGGCGCCATCTTGTTGAAACCATGTGCGCAAAGTGAAGACAAGATGTTCTCTCAATATTGGCAAAAAAAAATCACTAAACATGCATTGCCACCGGACACCATATACGTTCAAGAACCGAATTTTAAGATAAAATTACTAGCCTTAATTACAGTTTTATTTTTTTACTTGGACAATTATTAATTAATTAACAATTTTCTTTTTATTTGTTTTGTCAAACAAAGAAATATGTGTAAAGGAAGGCGTGTGAGGTTGTCGTTTTATCGTATATACCTTTTTAATAGTGGATAATTCAGTAACGCTAAGTGATGTCCCAGGTAATGACCTCGCCCGCGTGCTGCGCTGGGGCTCGGGCTACACGGGTTGCGAGGACCCGCTGTCGCTGTTGCGTGATGTCATCGACGCCGAGGAGATCCGTCTCGACCGATGGACCGTCGTGTTTCACCCAGAGGACAAACAGGACGAGCCAAAAGAGCTCTCCAAGCAGTTGCCCGGTAAATATTGTACAAGTGGATATGAAAATCTATAGATATAGTGGAAAACTTTTCAACATCAAACTCGGAGTTTAGCATATCCAGTTCAATTTTAAATTTAAAGTCATAAAAATATCGTAGCAATATTTGTTATTCGTTTTCGTAAAGTTCAAAACCAGACAAATTGCTTAAACTTTAAACTGAAACAAAACAGGCTAATTTATTAAATTATATTGTAAAATATCTTTAAATCTATATAAATAATCGGAAATGAATAGTTAACACGACCACATCTAAATATAAGACGAGATGATGACGAGAGTTATTTTTCTATATCAGAGTGACTAAACAGTAAAATACAATTATTACAAAAAAATTACCTAGCTTAAAAGTATTGATTGTCAGGAAATGTTTCTTATGTATATTAACATAAGAAACATTTCCTGACAATCTGTAATGTTTTTAATATTTTATTTATCAAGAATATTGTATGATATATGATATGATCCCTATTTTTTTTAAAAATAAATCTTGTCACTTTAGTACCAAATTTAATATTTATAATTTTAGTATTATGGAGAGTGATATCGTAAACATGCTTTCATTTAAAAATACGTTCGTTTAAATATTTTATAAATTAATAAATTGTAACCGAACGATATATTTTTACATTGAATTTATTTTTATATTAAAACGAAGCATTTACACGATGAAAGTGGTGTCCTCGTTTCACGTAGTATAGGCACATACCTATCTCCTTTTTTCTACCGAAAGTGTCGATAACGGTAACTGCAACAAGTAATTGAAACAAGAAACAATTTACTTAAATTAACATATTAAAAAATAATAACTACATTAAAAAGTGTTAAAACTAATTTATTACCTCTGTGAAGTAAAAATGTCCCATTTTGACACTGCTAGCATTACGTGTATGATGATGCGTAAACTGAAACGCATTGACAATTATTACATTCTAATATTCATTTAAAACTATATTGCAACTGAATTTCCCATAAATTATATACTACAATAGATGTTATTTATTTTATTGACAAATATTTTATGCAATAAAGCCATAGGAAATAAACATTAGAGCTACCCATATATTTCATAAATTGTCTGTTTCGTAAGTTGTCATTTATATATGATGATCCGAATGGCGCAGTGACGAAGTGATCGCTACACTGAGCCAGGGTCTTGGGTTCAATTCTAGGTGTATGGCCTTGTCATTTATAAGTTTATCAAGGAATCCTAGTGCGGCACTATGTATGTAAAGCGTTCTATTATTATATTAAATAAACTTCACCTTATTGTATCGTCTTTCCTATACCTACGGTTGACGAGTGTAATTTGGGAATGGTGTACTGATATTACAGCGTCTGTGAACACAGGGTCCCAGAGCGAAGACAACTCGCAAATCCTCGTCATGAACAACTACTTCGGTATCGGCATCGACGCCGACCTCTGTTTAGACTTCCATAATGCGCGTGAGGAAAACCCGAACAAGTTTAACAGCAGGTAAGAACTAAATAATTTATCGTGTGCAAAAAAACACATATTATACCCATAAGTTTCCCAGAGAATGCCTTTAGCACATGAACAAATAGTCTAATGTAGACAACTAGGTTGGGATTAAGTATTTATCGAGTAGGGAAAGAGCGTGTTAAGTTTTGGTATGGGGAAAATTATAATTCAACAGATGCCGTTTATTTTTTTTTATATCAACGATAGCCGATTACTTGATGGTAAATAGTCATCAAATATCGGCATCATCAGATATTTTAAGGCTCGAAAGAACCGTGAAAGTAAAGTTTCTACTCCTTTATTACATTCATACTGCAGACAGAAATCTAACAAAAAATTCCAACATTTTGAACAATTTTAGTCATAAAAAATTTAAAACAAAATAATTGCTAATTGACTACCACATGAAAACTGAAAAATTTTTTTCTCTTATGCTATTAGTTGAATAATATTGATTTTTCAATATTGATTTCCAGTGTGAAGTGTAAATTATAGAATTGATTGTAATCTATCCCATCCAATATATGTCACAAATCGTATTCTATTATGTCTTATCTTTGTGCTTTAGAAGTCAAGTGTTATTCTTTTAAAATAAGAATAACACTTGACTTCTAAAGCACTTACCTAAATCTAAAGCTATAACGTCCTTAACGTTTACATATAATATTAATTAATCAATTGATGACATTTTTTTTTATTTTATTAGGATTCTAGTTAATCATTTCAAATTATACTAAATGTACGTTTGTGCTAAATGTGTTTCACAACAATAGTCGAATGGTTGAATCGACCCTACGATTTAAGATCGTCGTTACTAATTGAGCTTATACTACTTATTCTTATGCAAATTATATTGTATATTATACGTCAATTTATTAAAGACTATTAAATTCCAATCACTGTGATTCAGATTACGCAACAAAGGTGTATATGTAAAGATGGGTCTCCGTAAAATGGTCGGTCGCAAGATGTGCAAAGATCTACACAAGGCGGTCAAGTTGGAGGTGGATGGCAAGCCCGTCGAACTGCCCGCGGTCGAGGGCATCATCATACTCAATATACTCAGGTATTTTAGCGTTAAGGCAAATTCATATTAAACAATCTGCCTTCACTAATCAACATTGCCTCGACACTGATATAGTAAGGTTTAGAAGTCAGTTCAACGTTTACAAGTTAGTACCGACAGATATAGAACGGGCGCCTATTTTTCAGTTATTGTGGACTTTACAGTAGACATATTAACTTTCTACTCCTTGTGTGTCGCAGAACAAAATCAGTGGATAATGATGTTTTGTAGGATAGCAATGCATATTATGTGGACAGTCAAAAGTTTTACTTAGCTAAGATCCGCGACAAGCAAAACGATAACAGAAAACTAGTAATGTGTGTTTTTCTGCTTGATGAAGTGGATTTTTTTGGAACTTAAACCAAAAACTTACCGAAAATCGGCTATCAATTCTCCACCCACTAATCACTATACACAACACCAAACACACATTACCACTTTTCCATCTTGCAAACGACATGTGTTTCGCCCAAACACGCGGCATCTTCAGGTATAGTAGACTCTAAGGAAGACAACCAAAAAGTCTTCTGTGACTTTTTCTGTGACATACATTACTAGTTTTCTGTTATTGTTTTGCTTGTTGCGGAACTTAGCTAAGTAAAACTTTTGACTGTCCACATAGTGATGGATTTCCGCAAAGTAACGCCTGACTCCATTAATAGCAATGCATATCTTGTTTTGCTACTAAAAAATAATGCGATCATTATTGAAACAAATACGTAAAGCAGAAGATGATAACTTATGCAAAACTCAACAGATAAATCAGTCCATTTGCAGAGAGCCGCATTCAAGAGACGTGCATATGTATCTACGAAAGGTCGGCAATGCATTTGTGACGCCTTCTGCGTCGAAAATTTCTGTGGACGGCGGCTTACCATCACGTGACCCGCATACTCGTATACGATCTGGTATAAAAAAAAGTTGAACAAAATACACCATTATTCCGCCGCAAAGATCACAGTCATAATAAACATTGTATGCTCTAGAGCAGCTATACTCAATCTGCGGCCTGACGAGCTTTTGTGGCAAGCCCATCTGGTGTTAGCGCCCATACAAAACCATGACTAACACGTGTTTGTGGCTCCTATGAAAAGAAGGCTGAGTACCAAATCTCTAGAGTATATTAGCAATTGTATTTATGCAATCATTATTAAAAGCAAAATTAGGGTATCACTAAATCTTGTATAAATGGAACAATAAGCTGCTGGTTCTATTTAAATTGAAAAAGGAAATGAATCTTATTTAATGCTAGGATATAAACAGTATATTATGTTACAATATTATAACTCTTTATAACAAATTCTAATGCGTGGGCGGTTGTAGGTGGTTACGTGGGTGGGTTACGCTAGTGCCAATAATAACTATACGAACAATCATCGCAATCGGAGGAACGATGCGCGTACACATAGAGAACGAACACCTATGATTCGAAGATGTTAATGCCTGCCTGTTGGCTTTTACAGCTTTATCTAATACTGGGCCTGGCAAAAGAATGATTTGGGGAACCTGTGCAGACGTACATGCATGTTGATTTTAATTGTGTCATGATATTACGTTAAATGCGTAGAGGAGGATTTGACCTAGTAATTATGGTCCCTAGAACGAACCCACGAACATTTTGGTTTTATATATAACACTAGTTTGTCGGGTCTCGCCTGCGGCAGCCCTTCAAGTCTACGCAAGCGTTTCAGACTTTTGCCAAATTTCAGCGAAATTAGCCCATAAATAACGAATTTAACTCTGTATGGCGGGCATCTTGTTTTCCGCCATTTTGGATTTTTTCTCTCCCCCACTTGTCACTATTTTTTATTCGACGGCGACCCCGGTAGGTATTACGATTCGGGTGGACCGTCGAGCAACTTATTACCAGATCCGAACGTTTCCATAGAACAAACTTACCCTCCATCTCAACATAAAATGTCTCATAAAATGTCTCCTCGACATAAAATGTCAGTCAATGAGTCGGAGAGTGGTAATGCAGTTTTAAATAATATTGAATTGATATGTTCCCTAGCTGGGGCTCAGGCGCAAACCCGTGGGGCCCCGAGAAGGATGATCAGTTCAACAAGCCGAACCACTGGGACGGTATGCTGGAGGTGGTGGGTGTGACGGGCGTCGTGCACCTAGGCCAAATACAGTCAGGGTTACGCGGCGCGATGCGGATAGCTCAGGTTTGATACTCACCTACCCGTTGAATGCCGATAAAGTACAAAAACATTTAACTACTTAAAGATCTATCTGAATTGTGGTCCAAAATCTTTAGGTTAGAGACAACAAACACATACGTAGGGCTATTAACATAACTCTCATTATTATCATCAGCATTTATCAGTCCACTGTTATACGTCCCCTTATAAGTTTGATTTGATGTTAAATAGAAGAGAATTTTTAGTTTAAATTATTTTTTGGTAAAATATTTACCTTATTAAATGTGTTTATTCTACAGTTTCATAACAACTGTCAGTGGATAAACACTTATTATACATTAATCTATTAATAGCATAAAGGTAGTATATCACGTTTTTAGTTCGGTTAAAACTTCTATCGACTGTCGTAATTTTTAAGCGTCACCGTTTAGTAAAGGCTTGAAAAAATATGTCTAACATCTAATTATAATTTAACGTGTTTACAAAATCATTTCCAGGGCGGACATATAAAAATTAACCTCAAGAGCGAAATTCCCGTTCAAGTGGATGGTGAACCATGGGTGGCGGCACCCAGCGAGGTGGTGGTACTCAAATCCGCTCTCAAGGTATGACAATCTGCTCATACACTTACTTTTCATGGCACTTTCATCCATATTCCGTTTCGAAAATATTTTAAACTATAACTTTAGCCTAAAATTTCAGTATAGTTCTAGATGAAGTTTGTTGTAAGCATGTATACGAATATGTATACGAATGAATCTAGATAAAATCAAGTTTAGCTAAAATTTGCACGAGTTTCTATTCGAGTTTGCACATGCACGTCTATGTAGATTATCCAATTACTTATACCGAAAAAATAAAGTAAAACACATTGTTTTTTAACTTTGAAAACCATATTCTGGTTTTTCTCGAAACAAGTTGTCAACATTATTCTCATTAATAAACAATGCAGAAGAATACACCCACTCAATCATATCATTGATTGGTTGGTTATATTATTTCTCGCATACTGATCTATACGTGATTGTACTAAATTTTTATTTTAGATTATATTTTAAATAATTATAAATATTACTTAATAATACGTTTTTGTTTACGTTGTACATTTTAATATTAGTGTACTAACCATAATCTAAAATTATTAATCGCAAAGCGATAATCCACGCTTTATAATAATTATAGTACGCTACTTTCTCTAAGGAGTAAGTCGCTTCGCCATATATCGGCTTTTAATGTGTGTGCATAATATTGTTATTGACGTTACTGTTGTTATTAAATTAAGCTCTTACTCAACTTGAGGTTCCACAGTTAAACGATAGAAAATATAATATAAAAATACATTTGTTATTCATTAATTGAGGAAAGATAGATACTTAAATACTGAAGTCCCGAAAGTCACGTAAGATTTGAATTTGCCGCCATTTGTGTGACAGCTGACAATTTAGGTTTAGTAAAAATCTTCTTCTTCTAAGAGTGCCTCTCCGACTTGCAAAGGTTGGCAGCCAATTCAGCACAACTTTCCTCCTTATTTCGCGAGGTGCAGCAGTTCTGGAGCACTCGCTATCCCGGTCGACTCCCTGATATTACGTAGCCAAGACGTTCTTTTTCGCGTTTTTGCTTGACTTGTCGGAGAACCTCGTCATTGGCCACCCTTTGAGTCCAGCTGGTAGCAAGCATCCGTCTGTATGCTCACATTTCGAAAGCTTCTATACGTTTTCCGAGGTCTTCTTTAAGCGTCCAAGCCTCACACAAAATGCTAAATGGCAAAAATGTTAGTAAAAATGGAGCACTACAAGAGACAACAATACTATCCTATTTACGTTATGACTTAATAAAAAATGTACCATCAAAAAAACTGTTTTCTATTTAACACGAGGTTTTTCGTCGCGAAATTTTTGGTCACCCATTACTAACAAGAAAACACATTCATACAGTTTTTATAATTATATTGTATATAAGTAACCGCATCCGTGTTCGCGAGGTTATTTTTAAAGTAGCCAGTTTCACTGATCTTGCATGGGCATGGTGTGTATGAGCTTTTTCTGCCCGAGCAGTGCCGGAATGTGGCGCAGTTCTATTAGCATAACAGCTTAAAACCTTAACTGAACATGTATTAAAAAAGCACTCTTTGAACTATCTTGCTTATTTCATCTATATATCATATTTTATTTCAAACCAAAATAATTTCATTTGTTTCCACATGGCTTATTTTCACAATAGCATCTATATATACTTAAACAAACAATTTAAAATACTATTTTGAGCTTCATTAGAAATATATATTATGTAATACATATTTCGAATGAAACTGTATGCACATACTTTCGTGTATTTGGCTGCGAAGCCTAATTGTTTCTGTTGTGTTGTTGATATTTGGATGTAATGTGTTGTGTATATATTATATGTACGTTCGAAACCGTTTTCTGGCGCTCGTCTCAAAGTGCCGGTCCCACCGCCTAGCCGGCGCTGCTCGAACTAACATTTCGCTTTAAATGTGCGCAAATGACAATGTTCGTTCAGTGGAAACGCGGTTAGCTAACCGAGCTCGCTCTATGCAAAAATTCACATTGAACTGTCTTCACTTGAAATTGAGAAATTAGGATTATCAGCCAAAACGCGGGACTTGCGCGAATCTAAATAAACATAGTAAATAATTGTAGACTTTGTAACATCTTATGCCCCTACTATTATCAAAAAAATAAGGATGTCGACCTAATAAATTGAGGAATGGTCCAATAATTTTGCAAGATTGTCATCGTTACCTTCACTAGTTTTGACTTAATAATACAAACCATAATAATTTAAACTCAGTATTATCGTTAAACATTGTAGCAGCCCAGCGAGAAGTCTAGCTTAATCCAATTGGCAAATTCTATTTGATACCCGCAATACTTTCATATATTTTTGTATAAAAACTAAATATATAAAATACAAAATAGAACTCCTTTAGTTGGTCAATATAAATGTTTTGAGAGCTTTGATCGCAAGCACCTTCAGTGCACGGATGCGATATAGCAAAGTATGACGCCGCGCAAGTCCCGCGCGCGATGAGGCTGAGGTGCTGTGGCCGGCAGGCGACGATGCTGAAGAAAACGAAGCGCGGCTCGGGCTCCGCCCCCAGTGGCCCGTAGCTGAGAGCGCGCTTCCGCAGGCCACCATGCTTAAGAAACGGAGCAAGGTGCGACGCCGGTCCACGGAGCCGAGCCTGGCGCCGCCGCCGCCACCGCCACCGCCGCCGCCGCCTCCGCCCGACTCCTGAATCTGGCTCAGCGAGCGCCTCATCTGACGCGCCTGGGGCTCAGGGCCGCGGGGCGCTCGCCTTCATTCGTAGATGTAGTCTGTTTAATATTATAATATGTAAATAAATATTGAACCAGATAATATATAACTTAATGAACAAATAAATTTATAGTCATTACACCTTGTTTCATTTCTAGACGGGTACGTTTTGAGGATGTGTACAATAAATATATAATTATGTAACACGAGTATTTTATTTGCATTTATGTCCACTTAAAGTCCTCATACCCAAATTATGATAGATAACCTGTTTATTTCAAGGCACAACACAAGCAACATCAGAAGTAACCATCAAAATAAAAATAAGCTAAACTTAGAGTAAACAAATTTTCGAAATAACTTAAAATTAACATTAATTTGCCAACGAATTGGCATTGGCTCAGCTTTAATGCTGTAGTCCGTTAACAACAGCGCTGGTCGTTCTGACAACACCTGTTAGTGTGCGTTCCACAAAAAAATATTTTGTGGAACGCACACTCTAAAAAGTATTTCGAAAGAAATGACGAAATTTTATATTAGTTGAATAAAGGTACTAGCCATAAAGTTATATGAGAATATGAGCAAATTTTTTAAGATGGTACCACAGATATAAAGTAAAATATTTAACAAACAAATAAATATGATGATAGAAATATTTAACATTTTTTTCCTTCATAAAATAACTAACGAGGAAAAATGGATTGTGTGTTACTCACAAACGCATTCATCTAAATATTATATTTAGATGAATTCAACTTGCATCTAAATATTATACAATTTATCTACGTTAATTTTTATATTTTTATACGTAGAACCTAAATGACTATAGAAAATATTTTATCGTCAATACAGCCGTAACAGCCTACTGCTGGACATTAATTTCCCTCAACATTGAGGTGTGTTGCCGTAAACACTACGTTTGGCGAGCAGATTGGTGATGGCTGATTGGTTTTTCATAGGCGTTGCAGCTCATCTACTATTTTAGGGATGGCCCTATCTATTCTATGCAGGGAACTATAATTTACTCAGCTTTATTTACCAACCGTAAGCCGTATAATAAGAATAAGTAACTTATAAGTTAGAAATATCGGCTTTAGTCCTATTAAATTAATATTAAAGACTGACATTGATTATGATGAAATGAAGGGCTAAGGAGTTAGCCCAGCACTCACCGTACTAAACGCGGTAATATAGAGAAATGTTTATATATATATATATATATATATATATATATATATATATATATATATATATATATATATATATATATATTCACGCCTATCCCCCCGCAGGGGTTGGCAGAGACCACAGAGCTCCATCCGCTGCCATTCATCGCAGCGAAACGGCTCGTCATTGGTCGCTTTTCGCCCTCGTGAGAATCAGGACGTGACGGGTGGCGAACCACGTCGCCGTCATTTTCGACAAATTAGGTATATTAAATTCGTCTTAGTGAATCCCACGAGCCGCAGGGGAGGATGGAGGTCAGCCCCAGCAGAGCCCTGCATGCTGTGGTAAGGCACCATAGTCCCCGGGGGAGCCCGTCCTCGGGACGATCGGCACGTTTTACGACTAAGCTCGCCCCTAGCCACGCATCCATTGGCACGGCAGACCGTGGATTGGCGGAGAGGAAGGGAAAGGATAGAGAAGAAAGGAAGGGGCAGGATAAGAAATGCGGATTGAGGGGGTTACCAGACTCGGAATAAACATTTATAAATATTTAATCCGATGCGGGAATCGAACCCGCGACCATTGACTCCGCGGACGGAGGGCCCCGCCACTGAGCCAATCGGTCGGTCGGTCGAGAAATGTTACTACCACTAAACGCCAATGATCCGTGAGGGTGTGGTACTACCACGTCCGAGTAGGACCATTCATGGCGTCGCATGACTACCACTATATCTCTGTATAAATAAATATTAAGGTCAATAATAAAATGTTTTATTGTATAATAGAAGTTTTATTTAATTCTCCATTACTTAAGACTAGCGGATCCAAGCAAATTCTTGAGAATAAAAAAATAACATCTTATTGTAATAATATAAACTATAAAATGACTTACTGAATATATTAAAATGTCTGATAACCAACTTAAGTTAACAAACCAATCGTCTTTTTTAAATTAACTTCTCCAAAAACTATTAAGAAATGTGTTTGTATAAATATATCAATTAATATAAGATATAAATAGATAGATATAATTTTTTTTGTACACTAAAACACAAAGTTATACAATTATTGATTGTGATATTTATATTCAAATGGCGGTCTTATCGCTAATAGCGATATCTTCCAGACAACCGTAGGATGGACATAATGTTAAAAAGATAATTTGATGTTGGTTGGTGATACATTATCGTTATAATGATAGAGAAAAAAAAATATTAATAAAAAGATAAGATATAAACAAGGAATCAGAAAATAGAGAATAGCGGTTGTCCATAACAGATAAGAAAGCTAGTAAATTAACCAAAATCTTGCATTTTCTCTGAAAATCCGAATGTTTCAAAAATGATTTAAATGGCTGCATATGCTTCTACTCTATGAAATGTCTCCACGTACAATACATACTTTGACATTACAAATTTCACTAAATAATTCTGTACCTACTGAAAACTAAATTAAAATTCTAAACAATATTCAATAATATTTTTAGAGGCTACTAATTCCTGCATTCATACGTGGAATTCGGAATTTGTGACGCAATCAAATCATTCTTGTAACCCATTGCAAGAAGCTAATAGTTTTTGCTAGGATAAGTATTTCGCAACAAAGTTGAATTGTACCTAAAATCGAACTAACAACTCCCAACTAATAACGTATATAATAAGTACCCGAATACAGTTGTGATCTACATGTATCCTCGCAGGTATTAAGCCACGTGACCATTTTATAATTTCAAACTATTTTGACTGGCATATTTACCAATGGCTTATAAAATCTAATGGCCTATTAGTGTTGTTTCTGGTTTCTTTGACTTTTCTTTTGACTCTTGCTTGTTTGTGCAAATAATTATCGACTAATTTGACACCTAATAAAACCGTCATTTAAAACGAGAACAAAAAAAAGGAAAACTATTTCAAATATAAAATGTGCATTTAACACTGTTTTTACTAAAAGCCGTTATCGTAAATATTTGTACTTCATCAGTTATTACATTATAAGAAACAAACAATGGGTAATAAAAAAGGGTATAAAACACTTGTCACACAGAAATAGCTTAACATTGCAACCATTTTGAATATAGTTGACACAGTATGGATTAAAAAAATCGAAAAGAAACATTTAGCAATGATACATGTATAGCATATACATGTTTATGTAACATAAGCGTCTAGAATATATAAAATATGCTGTCAGTAAGAAAATTGTTGAGAAGCGCAACCTAATTATACACTCAAGCTCCATTACCTGAAAACAAACATAATTGTGAGATTATATATATATATATATTATTGACCTTAAGGCCTCCGCAACTTCGTTGAAAGTTTTTCTTCTTTTTGCGTGGAACGGAAACACTGAATGCACATCAACATATACATATGATGCAAAATGAAAAAATATATAATTTCTGAAAAAAATACTGTATCTGATCACTCAAAAACAGTCAGTTTCAACGCTATATATATATATATATATATATATATATATATATATATATATATATATATATATATATATATATATATATATATATATATATATATATATATATATAGTGTGAATGATTAGGAGACATCCACACCTAGGTGGGAACGAACCTCAGGGACCAGAACCCCACTACTCGTGCTTACGCTCATGGAGGCGATAATAAATAGGCGACATAAAATAATCATAATAATTGCAATTTGTGTAAAATAAATTATTTAGAATTATCTAAATCTCATATAAATATGTAATTTGAATACTGAGCTGTATTTTAAAGATCGTTTTGAAGTAAATTATATTTTTTTTAACAGCCCATATATGTCCTACTGCTGAATACAGACCTCTCCATTTCTGGAGGAACGGACGTTAACCCACCACACTTGTCTAATGCGGACTGGCGGGGTAACCAGTAACTCTGAATAAATATATGTAATCCATACATATATTTATTCCGATGCGGGGATCGATCCCGCGACCATTGACTCCGCGGGTGGAGGGCACCGCCACTGAGTCAATTAGTCGTCATATTAATTTATTTACTTATTAATTATAAATATAATTTCATTTACTTGTTAAAAAAGATAATGTTGCTGTGCTGAGAGCAAATCTATTTTTAGATTATTTGTTCACTGTATATTGTCTTTGTTTGCCTTTTCGATTTTGTGTATAAAAGCCGAAATTCAGTGGGGGGGGGGATTCAACCGCCGTGGACGTCGAAATGAACGTACGTAGCGTGTGTGGCGAGCGGCGCGTGCGCTTCTGCTATGTAGGTGCGCACCCGACTGAAGGCGAACGGCGGGAACTTGGCGGGCGCCAGCTCGAACTGCGTCCATTGGTCGAGGCGCGCCGACACCGCGTACCGCCGCCACGAGAGCTGCCAGTTGCGGCGCGACCGCACGCTGCGCAGTTGAAGCTCCTGACAACAATATAGTGAAGCAATTATCTCTTTCTATCTAACGATACTGCATTTTTCGAGAAACTTCTTTCCACGCATGACTACGTTGTAGAATAGTTAGTTGCTTTCCACCAGGTGACACGCCTGCTCGTTTGCCTTCTTATCTCATAAAAAAAAAAGATACAAGCCAGCAAGAGGTCCCACCTCTTGACCCAATTACCTTAAGAAACATGCAGGAGCGACCGGGATGAGGAAAGCGAGAGACAATTCTCTGAAGATCACTTGGGGAGTCTTATACTGAAGAGCAAGACAATCGAACCGGTGTCTAGACATTACATTTGCAACTAAACAATAAGTAAAATTTGCAAATAACATATTTTTTTAATAATTAATTAGAGAATAGATGCATAGAAGGCGTACAAGATCGGTACGTGGATCAAGTAATTATGAGTGTGACGTGTGCGTTTGGATGAGACGTTTATAGACAGCGTGGAAGAGTTCGGATGAATCCAGATGACCAGATAACAACTTATGTAAAAACATCATATCTAGCATTTTACGTCTATCGTTTAGTCTAGATATCCGATAGTGACGGCAACAGTTATCACAGTTTTCAGAATAATTGTGTCTATATGATCCAACATGAGAAGTTATGAGCCCAAGTGCTCACTCAGATCTCGAACCAAATTTGTCTTTAATATAGACGTATCATTGATTTTATATGTATATTCTATAGGGGTTTATTTTTCACTTCTCCACGTTAACGCTGATTCTATTTTTATGATGATACCGATACCGAGCGACATTGTTTAAACCACACTGAAGTCATACATGCGACTTCAGTGTGATTTAAACAATGTCGCTCGGTATCATCATAAAAATAGAATCACCGTTAACGTGGAGAAGTGTTCTGCATTATGTAATAATTTAATGTGTATGTTGCTGGAGAGGGAAATAAATTAATCTGTCTACGTAACTATCTATCTTTTCTCAATTTCATAGATCTAAATAAATCATATTTTAGATTCCATCATTCTTTACGATATCAAATTCATTGCACATGAGGCAGCCATAACTCACCAAGTGAAATGTTTGCTCGTGCTGCTCGTGTGGTTGATTGCGGCGAGAGCGAAAACGCGTGTTGGTCGCCTGCACCGGCTTCTTCTCGCTTCCCGCCTTTTTAATAACTATCACAACCTGTACACGTGCAACAAACAAAATACAATTATTGCACAATAACTTTTAATTTTATCACCAATAGCCTGCAACAGGAATCAATTGTCGGACAGTGATGACCTCTTCCCCCAATCTGTCTGTCAAAAATGTCTCCTAACTTCGATACACATTTTTTGTTCACATTACAAAAACATTTTACTGGACCAACAAAACCTGGTTTTCATTCAAGTACTTCGTAGTTTCATTGAAGTGATGATAAACTAACCTTGATTAACCTTGCCCTAGTTCTCTTTTATCATTCTATTTATTTATTTATTTGATTGTTAAATATTATACATTAGATCTGTGGCACCATATTAAAATATTTGCTCATATTCTCATATACCTTTATTGCTAGTACTTTTACTCAATTAAAAAAAAATTACGTTATTTTTTTAGAAATAACTAGATTTATGTCTACGATTACGATTATTGTCTAGATTTATGTGATTTACGTCGCGTATTTCGAGAACCTAACACGCCGTAAGTACGAGGACTGCCTGTACATACTAAACGCGATAACATGGTAAAAAATCCCACTTAAAGTAGATATTCATTATTACCTCTTGCATATTTTACTACGTTGGTTACTTCGTCACAATAATGAGCAGCGGATCGGCGCCGACTGTAACTTGTTTTGACTTCCAGCTGGATATACGCAATAAATGGGTCGTTAGAACTTAATTAGCTGTATGTTGTATAGCAATACGCACCCCATGCAGGTGAGTATGACTGATATTCACACATCGCTAATTTAATTTCCCAATTTTAATTACCTCAGAGTCATTATATAATATAGACGTGATAAATATATTCATACCAATCCAATCCAATACAAATCCAAAGTATAATTGTTATTAATTATTGTTTGGTATACTTATTATTAATATGTAGTTGTGATGATACTGATCTAGATGTATAAGCGATTAAACCTAAGATACTGAAAAAAAGTTATAGTCATTGTTACCTTATCACCAATAAGACGGTAATGTCCAGCCATTATGCCTAGACTGGGTTTGACCGTGCGGTACTTGAGCTGGCCTACACAAGATGCGGGCTCGTCGGCAGTAGTCCACATAAGCACCAAACCGTCTGGAAAGAACCTGCCAAGGACACGATACAATTGAATTAGTGGAATTACAAGGTTTAGTATAAGATACTGAAATATTAATTTTGTAGCATAAAATAAAATAAATGAAACACACTTATTCTTATTATTACGCAGAGACACGCACACACTGAAAAATACACACCTATACACACTTATACCACACATAAGCGCTGCACTAACGACACTATCGGGAGTGATTCTATCCAATTTGAATTTGAATGACAGACGATGGCAGCCTTCAGATGTTTATGGAATCTTTCGACCATCCCATTTGATGCAGGATGATAAGCTGTTGTTTGCTTATGTTCGAGTCCAATCATTTGTGATAGAGTTTTGAATGAGGCCGATTCAAACTGTCGACCTCTGTCTGTGACAATAATTGAAGGGCAACCAAAGCGTGCTTTTTAACCGAAAATCAGGGCTTTGGCCACCATTTTTGCGATGATATCCTCTATGGCTATAAGCTTCTGGCCATCTTGTGAACCAGTCTACAGCGGTTAGGCAGTATCTGACACCATTCGATACTGACATGGCCCCTATCAGATCTATGTGGATAGTAGTGTATCTACCGTGAGGAAGTTGAAATGTGCCAACAGTATGTGATAGATGCCTTGTTGTTTTGGCTTTTTGGCAGGAATTGTCTTTTTCCATTTCCGACAGTCTTCTTACGCCGTATAAAATGCTGAGTTTTGCAATTGCTTTAGCGCCGGAGTGGCTTAGAGAGTACAAACTTTCAAACACTTGGCGTCGATATGGTGCAGTGACGAAAGGTCTTAAAGTTCCGTACCTATCGTCACAGTAAAGCTGATTACTGTGAGAATAGTGTGTTAGTTTTTCCGCCTTAGTAAAGCTGAGTCTGTGTTCCTGGAATGGATGTTTTGCGTAATCTAAGCGATGTATTTTCCAATAAAGTAATAGTTATTTTAAAGCTCTTTATTTGTAGAAAATCGATGTTCACGTAAAGCAGCGCTTGGCAAGATGGGGAGATCGCTGGCAGTATCAACGAGAAATTGCATCTTCGTTCTGCTGTCTGTCACAAAAAAGCGACCAGTAATATATTATAGTCGTGTAATTTCGCCATTGCTGACCGGTGTAATGGCTTGGCTTTTTCATTATGGCTGTCTGACGTTGCCAGTACCGACTGCCTTGTTAGTTTTTCCGCCATATAATCACAAGGCTTTGCGCAACGTTTCACTGCTTAATGATACCAGCATAGTGAAAACTGCCTGAAGCTAAAATAAGAACGTTTTGTTTCTCTGCCTCTGCTGCGCTGTCTTAATTTCGTCCTAGATTTAACGTGACGAGTCGATAAGGCATTGATTGTGAAGAGCCGCAGCGTCTTCAGCTGCGGCCTCTTTTAACACTAAATTGTGGAGTTCGCTACATACATAATTATATTGCACAATAAACATACGTCTATGACATATATACATATATATACCGATACGACATTGGAACCTTCAAAAAACAAGCCTATACATACCTAAAACGCTTCCGCGACTCCTGCGGTATCGCGGTTGTCCGTGGGCGGCGTTGATTGCATTCCATCAGGCGACACGCTTGCTCGTTTGCCCTCCTATCCCATAAAAAAAAGAAAAAAAGTTTATTAAAATATACGTGGGTACGTGGGTACTCACCTCAGGTATCGGTAGTAGTCGACGAGATACCAGGGACGGTAAAATTGATCTTGAAAGGAGTTCTCGCCGTGGCGCAGGTACGTTGTCTTGCTTATATAGCAACCGTGAAGATTAAGCCGCGGCCGATCGATGAACATCTGCCGCCACGAACTGTACCCGTTGCTCCGAGGTGTGCCACATTCGATGCCCCAAGTTCTATGGATAATGCGTAATAATAGTAACAACTAATATACAAATAGTGTAGTTAGTACGATTATGTAGGTATGATCTAGCTAGTACCAACATCACTAACCTCATTTCTAGGGTTATTTATTTATTTATTTACAATTCGTGCAATCTAAGTTAATGATGTAGATGCAAAAAATAGATCACTTATAGAATATATTTACATATACTTATATAATGCTTTGTAATCGCAGCCTCAAACTTTCCTTGCGCATTAGAATACTCCACTGTTACATTTGGCCCATTCTTCTATACGGATGTGAGGCTTGGACGCTTAAAGAAGACCTCAGAAAACGTATAGAAGCGTTCGAAATGTGGGCATATAAACGGATGCTCGCTATTAGCTGGACTCAAAGAGTGGCCAATGACGAGATTCTCCGACAAGTCAAGCAAAAACGAGAACTTTTGCACACCATCAAATGTAGAAAAATTGTTTACCTAGGTCATATTATGAGACATGACAGGTACAAGTTTCTGCAACAGATCATGATGAGAAAAGTCGCGGACTAAAACAAGTGGTCCAAAAAGAAAGTCTTGGCTACGTAATATCAGGGAGTGGACCGGGATAGCGTGTGCTGCAGAACTGCTGCACCTCGCGAAGGAGGAGGAGAGTTGTGCTGAATTGGCTGTCAACCTTCGCAATTGGAGAGGCACTATTAGAAGAAGATATAATCACATAATGAAGAAAAGAAATATTGACAATGAAAGGATTACTTTTTATAGTGAATTATAATTATAGTGGAGCAGAGTGGACTATTTTTACACATAGCACAACTACCACTGTTTGTAACAGTAGTCTGGCATTGATCCTGTTCGTTTATGTGCCTTCTAAATTAAGAAAAACATTAAACGCTCAACACAAACAAGTAAGAAGTTTACCTGATGGTAAGTAACCACTATGCTACTATGGCTTAACCACTATTAAATCCATTAGATGACAAAGATGATGATGAAATGTATAGTTGAAAAATATACTGACTTAACACATAATGACCGCCATATGTCAGGTTCACGTGCAGCTAGATACAATCCTCTGCAGCTAATTGAGATGCGCTCCAGCGTAATGGCGTCGAGCTCAGCACCAACTGCCCAACGAAGCACCAGTTGCAACACTTCATATGGCAGCCACGATAGGTGTGCGCCCTAATAATAAATAAAATTATTTTGAATGCAAAGAGCTATCATTAAATTGATGAATTACCAAGTAAAACATAAAGCGTAATATTCACTAAACAGGAGTTAACCTGTATCAAATATTATATCCTTAAAATCATACACTATAACACTACACTCATATCACAACTATGACAACCTGTGTCTTGGTCACTATTTTAAGCACACAAATGACAAGGACAAACACCCAAGTTCGAAGTGTAGACTGCAAATATTTTTTCTGATATTAAGACAAACTTGTAGCTCTGAGAGAAAACACTTCTAACACAAGTCCTATGGGACCACATAGTAAGATCTTTACTTTTTTATAACAATTATTTATACCACATTCAATGAATACACTAGAAATGCAAAATATTGTTAATTATCATATAAATGTACCATTATAAAAAATACATTATTTAAATCATTCTTTGTTCATAATTCTATTGTTTGGTAATCTACATTAATCTACATCAGGCAATGAAAAAGTTTAAATTTAATCTCTTACCCTCATAGGGACCTCAGGTTCAAATAATCTGCCTTTCCTTGCAAGAATTCTTTGAAAGCGAGCCACCAATTCTTCACCTTCCACCATTTCCTCTTCATCACTGTCAATTGCATCTACCCTAATCTCTTCTTTTGTTTCCAATTCTGATTAGTAGAAATATGAAACTTTCATTACTACTTTAAAGAACTGAATTATCAAATATTAAAAGTTAACTAAGCTAGTTAAACTTGTAATTTAATCAGGCAATCTACAGCAATCCTTTTTTTTTTAGTTTTAATTTCATACTAAAATATAACATTTAAACACAGAACTTTTTAGGCATAGTTTCTTCAAGTTATTTTAAAATAATTTTTAGAACTGCTTACCTTAAAATTAACATAAAGAGCTATATGAATCACTATATAATTTTAAAGACATAACCATCACTGTATTAAATCTTAAATTATTTTAAACAAAAGGGTAAAATTATACCTATTTATATTTTGAATTAATTGTTACTCTTTTAAAGCATTTTAACAAAAGTTATAATTTAATATTTTATATTAATTATATATATATATATATATATATATATATATATATATATATATATATATATATTAGGTGTACAAATAAGTTTCCGCAGTTTTTTATAAAAAATTAGGAATTTATTGTAAAGGAAAAGTACATTACGTTTTATTCAAAGTATTTTCCATCATTTGCCACTACTTTTCCCCATCTTTCTGGCAACATTCGGATACCCCGTCGAAAAAACTCTTCATCTTTTGACGCTATCCACAAATCTACCCAATTTTTGGTGTCTTCATATGATGTGAAGCGCTGCTCAGACAGACCATGTGCCATCGACCGGAACAGGTGATAATCAGAAGGGGCTAAGTCTGGTGAATACGGCGGGTGGGGTAAAACTTCCCAGTTGAGTGTTTCCAAGTATGTTTTTACCGGCGCCGCAACATGTGGACGAGCATTATCGTGTAAAAGAATAATTTTGTCGTGTCTGGAGTAGTAATGGGCGCGTTTTTCCTTAAGTGCCCGACTCAATCTCATCAATTGTGTTCGGTAGAGAGCTCCAGTAATGGTTTCGCTTGGTTTCAGCAATTCATAATACACGACACCAAGCTGATCCCACCAAATACACAGCATGAGTTTTTTTCCATGAATATTCGGCTTAGCTGTCGATGTTGATGGTTCGCCGGGCTTAACCCATGACTTTCTCTTCTTTGGATTATCGTAGTGAATCCATTTTTCGTCACCAGTGACTATACGATGCAAAAAACTCTTTTTTTATTCCTGGCAAGCAGCATTTCACTCATGCATAATCGGCGTTCAACGTCTCTCGGCTTTAGTTCATATGGAACCCAATTTCCTTGTTTTTGAATCATTCCTAACGATTTTAAACGATGTGAAATTGCTTGTTGAGTCACTTGTAGAGTAAGTGCAAGTTCTTTTTGCGTTTGGGACGAATCTTCCTCCAATAGTACTTCTAATTCCATGTCTTCGTACACTTTCGGCCTTCCACTGCGTTCTTTGTCTTTAACGTCAAACTCACCGTTCTTAAACTTTTGAAACCATTCCTGACAACTTCTCTCACTTAAAGCAGCTTCACCATATGCTTCTAGAAGCAATCGATGCGCCTCGGCTGCAGATTTTTTCACATTAAAGAAGTAAATCAAAAGTTCCCGCAAATGATGCTTATTCGGAATAAAACTTGACATTTTTGCACGAAAAAAATTACGTGATGCTGATACGGAATCACTAGTACTTTAAGGTTATGGTGTTGCCAGATGACTAAACTTGGGATATTACGTTTTACATCTGACAATTTCTCCATAACCTTCTGGTGGGGCCATCTTTTGACAAACCGCGGAAACTTATTTGTACACCTAATATATATATATATATATTCACGCCTATCCCCCGCAGGGGTTGGCAGAGACCACAGAGCTCCATTCGCTGCCATTCATCGCAGCGAAACGGCTCGTCATTGGTCGCTTTTCGCCCTCGTGAGAATCAGGACGTGACGGGTGGCGAACCACGTCGCCGTCATTTTCGACAAATTAGGTATATTAAATTCGTCTTTAGTGAATCCCACAAGCCGCAAGGGAGGATGGAGTCAGCAGAGCCCTGCATGCTGAGGTAAGGCACCATAGTCCCCGGGGGAGCCCGACCCCGGGACGATCGGCACGCTTACGACTAGGCTCGCCCCTAGCCACGCATCCATTGGCAAGGCAGACCGTGGATTGGCGGAGAGGAAGGGAAAGGATAGAGAAGAAAGGAAGGGGCAGGAAAGGAAATGTGGATTGGGGGGGTTACCAGACTCGGAATAAACATTTAAAAATCTATATAAATATTTATTCCGATGCGGGAATCGAACCCGCGACCATTGACTCCGCGGGCGGAGGGCCTCGCCACTGAGCCAATCGGTATATATAATTTATATATAAGCCAATATATATATAATTTATATATAATTGTAGTCATAAAAGTGATTTACCAGTGGGTGTTTCTGCTCTGTTCTCAGTACTCTCATAAAGCCTGGTCTCCACATCAGGTATTATCTGCATTGCACGCTTGTAATGCTGAATTGCTTCATATAATTTTCCATTGCGTTCCAGTTCAACACCACAAAGAAATAACTGCTTTGCCTGTCAGAACATTACTCCAAATAGTATAATTTTATGAGACTACTTCCATTAATGATATAGAAAATGCTTTTCTGGTATGTAATTGTGAATAATGTTCTTTATAAATGTTGAAACATGACTTCTGAAAAGCTTTTTCTTCATTACAATCAAGTATTATTTACATTATCATGTCTTTTTGATTGACTTTTGAATTGATAGAAGTCTCCATATTTTGTGCTTTTATGGTACCTATTAATTTAATACTGTTAAAGAAATAGAACAGAACTGTCATACCAGTTCCAGATATATTTGAAAATACAAATTACAAATACCTTATATTTGAAATTACAAATACCTTTTCCTCATCTGTAAGAGTATCTTCAGTATTATGGAGTGTCTGTTGGCTCACAAATTCCCTGTGTGGTGATGGAGTAGATTCTAATTCTCTTTGCCATTGTAGCCGAAAAGCTGAGAGTTCATCTTCTCCATCTCTATTCTTAAAATGATAAAGTATACATAGTAATTAATTCAGAGACTTCATTAAAATATTTTGTAACTCTGTGTTTGAAACTCAGGAAAGGGAGTATTTGAATTAAATAATGTTTCAATAATAATATAAATAATAAAATTCAAAAATATTGAAAAAAATACAATTGGTGATTTTTGGGATAATTTAATGGACTGTGCAGGAAAATAGTTATCTTAATCATTTCTCATCAAAAATTTCACTTTTCAATAAGTGCTAGTAATCCTAACACTGTAAGGACTAAATTTATATAATTAATAATGAGTACTTAACTAACTACTTTTTGTTTCTTAACTGCAAGGCAGTTAAGAAACAAGTCTAAAAAGTATAGGCTTTGAATTCTGTGATTAATCACATTTGAAGGGAGGAAGGAGTGAAGCATATTCATAGACACAAAACCTTTAACAACTTCTACATAGTATAATTAAAAAATGATGGCTCATCAAATCATTTTCTTATTTCAAGAACAATACAAAACCATTTCTAACAAAGCAAAGATAATCATGAGATAAAATTTGTCTGTTAACTTATTTAAAATTAAAAACAGATCCAAAAAATTATTTAAAACTATGTGACTTAGAATCATTATTATATGTTTCTACCACATATAATGCCACAAAATGCTGCAATCAAATTTCAGACACGATTTGACAAAATCTTCAATATATCAATAAAATTTTGTTTGTAACATAACTAGGCTGACAAAAGTCATGCAAGAAACTTCTGAGCAGAACTTTGATACTGTATTTTTTTAGAGTGAGAAAAATTACAGCAATAAAATTGTTGAAACTAACACCTCCCACCAACTCAATGAAAAAAATGAAGGTTTAAATTACATGTGGGAAATGATTATCAAAATCCTACCTGCACATTAGTCAGGCTCAACTTTTCAAGAGCATCACGAGCTTCAAGAAGCTCATTTGTGTGTGAGGAAGAAGAAGATTCGTCTTGCTCGTCTCCCTCACAATCACTGTCAACACCAGAGCCCGACCCTGCCGCTGACGACTAAGACACAAAAAGTGGTTAATTAATATTTTCTAATTGCCAAGCTATTAATATAATTGTAGCTAGTTTGGTACAAACAATTATTGTGATAATTTAAACTACTACTTATACTCCTAAACGTTAATGTTTCACATTGTGACATATTAAACTTCAAAAACACTGCTACGAAACTTGTCAATATTATGATGAGGATAATACTTTCAGACATTTTTCTAGACCTTACCATATTGATCAATTTTTCAAACTGAGATATAAAATTCTTTAATAAAAAACTTTTAAACTATTATCGCATAGTTTGCTTATATTGCACACAAATAATAATTTCAAAGTTTTCACCATACACTTCAAAGTCAACCTAATTGTTATGTCATATGGTCACGACATATGTCAGTGTCAAATTAAAGTGAAAATTTAACACAGAATAAACGTTATTTACTAACATATTAACTCTTTGATCGCCACGTCACCTGATTCGGGTGACGCTTAATTTACTGCTTGCGAAGATATTCATATTAATTCATGATATTAATGTGTAGTAAAGCTATTAATTGAGACCATTGAGATCTGGGCTGTCATGGAAGCCTTGCAGCAGTGCCAGGTAGATCATCGATACATCGAGGTATTGAGATGTCTATACAACGCCGCCACGATGTCCGTTCGAGTACAGGGTAGTCAAACAAAACAAATCCAGTTGTATGGTGGAGTGAGACAGGGGGATGTCATATCCCCAAAACTGTTCACTAATGCCCAGTGCATTACAAGACTTGACACACAAACAAGCAAGACGTTTTCGAGACGCTAGACTGGAAAGGGCGAGGCATAAACGTAAACGGTAAGTACATCTCACACCTGCGTTTAGCGGATAACATCGTGATATTGACAGAATCGCTAATCGCTGAACAGCCTAAATGAATCCTCTCGACGAGTCGATTTGACCATGGACTTCGATAAAACTAAAGTCATGGTCATTTGGATCCACAACCAACCATCGTCAATGGTAAAACTCTCGAAGTTGTCCAGAGGTATATCTACCTCGGGCAAGTCTTGCAATTGGGTGGAGACAACTTCGAGAAAGAAGCCGATAGAAGGATTCAGCTAGGCTGGACAGCATTTAGGAAACTTCGTCAGGTCTTCTCGTCGCCCATACCTCAGAGCCTGAAGACGAAAGTCTTCGACCAGTGTGTCCTACCTGTACTCTCCTACGGCGCCGAAACATGGACGCTGACAGTCCGTCTGCTTCATAAGCTCAGAGTCGCTCAGAGAGCTATGGAGAGATGCTCGGAGTTTCTCTGGTAGATATGATTCGGAATGAACAAATCCGCCAGAGAACTAAAGTCACCAAATTATGATACTAAAGTGGCAATGGGCTGGTTACATATGTCGGAGATCCGACAATCATTGGAGTAATATTAGTAAAAGTGGAAAAGTAATAGAAGTAAAGTAAGTAGCCTATTGCCGATTATTAAGTAGAATCCCATATCGTATGTTCTACGCTGCGGTTGTAACTCATCTTAGAAACTATAGCCAAACCCAACAAACACGCCATTGATACTAGTCTTTTCTATTTACACATAATTAGCATAATCAACATCATCTACTATATCAATTTGGACTACAAAAAGAATTTGAGCATTATTATGAATCGTTGGAAAATTGAATGGTAAATTGAACTATTAAAAATATTTTTTTGTTTATACACATATTACACATGTAATCCAACAAACTTCAAAATGAATGCCACTTATCGTATAGGTTAATATAAAAATCTATGAAATACTAAAATTTGTTACATTATCATCATGATTTTAATCTATAGTGGACATAAGTATATTCCAAGTAAGGTTTGCGGCAGTCACGATACTTATCCAGCCAACTCACACCGGTTAATATGGACAGTCAAAAGTTTTACTTAGCTAAGATACGCGACGAGCAAAACAATAACAGAAAATTAACAATGTATGTTTTTTTTCCGTTGGGTTAAGTGGATTTATTTTGAATTTAAACCAAATAACTTACCGAAAATCGGCCATCAATTCTCCACCCACCAACCACTATACACAACACCAAACACACATTACCACTTTTCCGCCTTGTAAACGACATGTGTTTCGCCCCAACACGAGGCATCTTTAGGTATAGTAGACTCTACGGAAGACAATTGTCTTCCGTAGAATCCACTATAGAGTGGTTGGTGGGTGGAGAATTGATGGCCGATTTTCGGTAAGTTTTTGATCTAAGTTCCATATAAATCCACTTCATCCAGCAGAATCACTTATCCATCTTGTAAACGACACGTGATTCGCCCCAACACGAGGCATCTTCAGGTATAGTAGACTCTACGGAAGACAACCGAAAAGTGACCCGCCATTACAACGGGCGCCTTATATAAACAACCCCCACCCACAATGTAAGAAAACAACAGGTGGGCGATACAGTGTGTTAAAACTTACGTCACCACTTATTATTTGGTAAATATGACAATTTATTTTATTGTATTAAACGAATTTAAAACTTTTTTAAGAGAATATATTCAAAAGAGGGGAATTTACAATATTTATTTGATCATTTAGTATCTGGGACGAACTTTTCTTGTTCTTTAAGATCTCTAGTTGCTCCAATACACCTAGTCTCAAACCCTTTTTAACCATGTGTAAAATATTACTTAACCCAACGGAAAAAAACACACATTGTTAATTTTTTGTTATTGTTTTGCTTGTCGCGGATCTTAGCTAAGTAAAACTTTTGACTGTCCATATAGTGATGGATTTCCACAAAGTAACGCCTAACTCCATTAATAATCACACCGATTAAGCTACTGCCAATTACTAGTCTATCTTTATATAACTAGCCTTGTATTCTAGATGGTTATATCACATCAGTGGGTTGTCAAAATTAATTTAAGATTAATTTATCTGCATCTGTCTGCATCTAAAATTTCTTCCAGCCGTATTAAAATTTTGTTACTTTGAATTAAGAACAGTTGGGATGAGAGAAAATATTAACTTTCGTGCTTTTTAATGATAACAAAAGCTATTATTTAATTGATGTTGATAAACACAGACAAACATAATAGAAATAGAAAAACTTTATTTATGACACCTTTTTTTTGCTTAAAACCTTAATAATATTATAATATACAAAAAAAAACAACAAAACAAAAATAAAATAATTTCAGTCAAAGAAGTGTCATAAAATGGTTCTTGCTCAGTATATGCCTGGCGCTCTATTGGAACACCAGGCGATAGATTTCAGCAAGAACTCATACTCATACACACATAAATACACATACAATACAATAAAATTAAGAAAAAACTAAGTCATGTAATAAATTCACCGCAACCAACAGAACAAGTTCCTGTTTGCATACTTAAAATTAGATTTTTGTATTTTTTCTTTTAAAACGACATATACCTACTCTCCTCATTAATATCGTAATGCGTCTTTAGTTAAGTGATGTTTGAAAATTGAGGAACAGCTTTTGCAGAGTTACTGTCAACCTTCTCCACAGTTCGCTACTTTCAATACTTTCCGGTCGAGTTAGCCCAATCGTGACGCACCATGGATACCACCATTACCCAGGTTTTTTACATTGCCACTATTTTTACACCCAGTTAATATTTCTATTTTTTAGACCAGGAACGTCACGAAATCACTTTACATGCATGCCATAAATTATTGAAGAGAATGCAGTTATTAGAGGCACTACGAGCAAGCGCAGTCGGACAAATACTTTGTTGCGTCAGCCTGCCTCCACCTGGTGGTGCTAGCCGATGACATAATTACAAAGACAATGGTACCTTCGCTGTTTTCTCACCAAAGGGCGCTGAGATTACTTTACTAGAATTCTTTTAGTTATTTTAAATGAAAAAAAAATACTTTTGTAAATGGATGGATAAAAAATCAATATATTTTTGGCGAATGTGATGTTATTTTAATCGATAATCCACTACAGCGACCTTCTCTAAAGAATTTCTACCACGTATGTACCCAGAATCTTTGGCTCAGAAGTCAAACCACTGAGCAATGCATAATATATTAAGTATTAATGATGTGTACATATATTTATATAATTAATATTTATGTATCATCGACAGCCTACAGCAGGCACCATTAGGTATATACCTAATGGTGGACATTTACTCCGACTGTTATTCCAACACACGCCGTGTTGGAAAAACAGTCGAAGCGGCGCGGGGAGCGGAGTCCTCGAGCGTGTTTTAAACACATTCTTATTGTGTATTAACATAGTGTCAGGGGGGTGAAATTGGCCAGCGGGACGGACGTAGAAAAGTGATTTGTGTTTTCCACTGGACGTAAAAATAGTTACTGGGACAAAATTCATTAAAGTTGTTAAAATTTTCCTGGTATATTTATATATGTAGTACCTATTGACATTCGTGTGTACTCAACAACTATCTTCATAATTTCGCAACTCTGGCTGCAAAGAATTAAGTTTTTCTTTTTGTAACGTACCATTATCAAGGCTACATAACAACTATTTATAGAAGAAAAAGATCCCCATTTATAGAATGAAATATTTTCCAAAATCACAGACATTCCAATAAGACGCTCAGCGTTCTCACGAGTAGGACTATGAGTTTACCGCCCATACCGCTCCCGCTTTCCGCACCGTTCCCAGCTTGTACACTAACGGCCTTGAGGCCGGCCCTGCTCATTAATGTATAACCAGGCCCCTCGAGCGAATCATTTGATGCCCTTTATTATTTATTACAATACTTCTAATGAAAAAACAATAATTTTGAATTGGGTATCATATTTAATATATATATAATGTCGATTGAACAGCAAACATTTAAAGAAAAACAAATAAACAGCTAAAACTTCAGTTTTCTAGCTTTTTGCTTTCAGGCTTTTTAGACATCTTAAATTTTTATAAAATTTATGTTTTTTCTTCTTTCTTGTCTATCATCTTAATGATAATGTATCACCAACGTACATCAAATTATCTTTTTACCATTGGGTCCATCCTACAATTGTCTGGAGAAGAAATTGCTAATACAGATAACACCGCCATTTGTATATAAAGATTACAATCAATAACTGTATAACTTTGTTTTTGGTGTACAATAAAGAAAATATTTATCTATATATCTTAAGTTCCTGTTTAAGTATTACAAACATTTGATTTACACTACATTTAACAAATATTTGGTTACATTTAGATTAAACTTAAATTCATTTATAAAATTAAAATGAAAAGATGTCATTTTGTTTTCCATAAGCGCGCACGGCACCCCTGGGTGGCACTGACCCCCCCCCCCCCTCCATATTGGCGCTGGTTATTGGCAAAGAAAAAACAACGAAACTGCCTAAACCAAGTGAATCCTTTTATCTTCTCCTTATTAAAGTTGTTTCCACCTCACACTCATGTCAACCAAAGTTATTATTTCAATTGTATTCCAAAATTACTTTTATTTGATTTGGATGAACAATTACAGAATGCCTTCGGTCAGTAAATACATGTTATGTAATTAATTTGGTGTAAGAAATAAACATTACAGTACACACACAACACCAATTTTTAACAATGTACGTAATGCATTTCGCTTTCATGTATTAGTCATTACGGACCCAACCAACAAGTCTCAAAGTCTTTTATAAAGTAGTTGTAACTCTCCATCAGATTTTCGCAAAGTAAAGCCTGTCTGCATTATTCAAAATAAGAATTGAAATCTTTGATAACCTTTCACCACTCCTTGGCAGGCATGGAGCTGAAAGGAGGCCCAAGACTTATTTTGGTTGTTGAACACATTAGACAGGTGCAATATTTACAATCAACTCAACTGTTATCCATACATACCCGGACTCATGGTATAGGCATGCCATTGTGGAGATGATGAAATAAATGTATGTATATTTTGAACAAATAAGTAATATATAATATCATAATGATAGAATTATTAATTACTCCATCCTACTGATAAATGCCATGTCATGACGAAGTTTAATTTTTAGGAATTGCTGACAAAAGAAATTTTTTATTTGATATTATATGAATAAAATAAATTCATGACAGTCTACTTCAAGTAATATTTAAATAAAACTCCTCCTAAGGCAACCTTGTGTACATATATGGAATGATAAAGCTTTAGCAATAATTCGAAAGTCTATGGGTGTGTGACTTTTTCAATTCAACCATATTTTATTGCTTTACTACCAAACTTCTATTATCTGAGCCTCTTCCACTTTCTTTGACTGATATAACACATTTCAGTTATTGTATAGACCTTAAATGCATAAACATGCATATTAGGCTCTTAATCTTTACTTTACTTTACTTATTACTACTGTATGGTTCACAGCACATATCTTCCTGTGGATGAAGCAAATACTAGTATATTAGCAGTAAAATCTACCCCAATGATAAAAAAACAACCTTCAATCCTCAATCCATCTGTCAAACATAACTAATATCCAGCTTTAATAAATGCATTGATTATGAGAACTTATTCTCAAACTATAAGTATAAGAATGCTTGAAAGATTACAAAGATATAATGATTACAGCAGGTTACAAATACAATGAAAATAACATTATCAAATAAATTTTTAATAATCCTTAATAATGTAAAAAATCTTTAAGACTTATACCTTATGAACATGTGAGGTATGATTATTATTAATTATTAGATAAAATATCACACATAAATTCCAACCCATAACAACAGGAATAGAATTCCAAAGCCTGAAAACAAGGCTGCAACCAGCGACAGGAGCAATTCTTTGAAGAGATCCCTTGATACTTTAGTACTCGTAACCTCGTATACAAAGAACCACGCCGTAAAGAAAATACCGATGCCCAGCAGCAGAAGTGTGAGATGTGGAAACACCGCTGGATTTATCGGCGAAGTGTACCTTACCATGGACTCTATCTCTAACTAAAAACAAAAATACTGGGTTAATATGATTGTAATTTATATTTTAATTTGATTCGAGTACTATAACAACAAAACTCACACTCATTTTGAGTTTTTGCAAGAAATAACACTAAATAAAGCTAACAGCAATGAAACGAATGATACTAGTATTACTAGCACCAATACCGACACGACAACGACGAATAGTGGAATTACAAATTTTACTCGGTCAAAGATTAATGTAATTTATGTAATATTTTTCGTACAAAATTTTTTAGTTTTTTAAATTTATTCGTATGTATCTTTTCAAAAATAATTTAGTTATTTGGAGTCATATATATTTAAAATCTTTTTATACGTTTATGTTATAAATGTTGAGTTTTCATTCTTTTGATTGATGGCAATAAAAGTAAATCTATACTTTATTGCCACTATCAGGTCAATAAAGTACAACCACGTCTGATGTTATTTTGCACCCTAACTTATACCTATTGCGAATCAGTTATAATTATACTAGAAAGAAAACTACAGTAAAAAATATGCTATATATGTGTAGTTTAGACGAATATTATAGCTTCGCCAAGATATAAGTACTTATTCTTATCTATTAAAAAGTGATATTTCAACTTTCATAGACAACTTTTCATTTTCTATACTGGTTTAATTATTCTAAATTTTAGATGATACTTATTATTTTCACTTTTGAATTTTCACTAATAAGTAAATAGTCATAAGTAACTGAGAGCTCTGTTCTTATTATAATTACTAACTACGCAGGGGATGAGATTATTGTCTGAGACAGTATGAGAACGGGAAGGCCATTTTTAATGTCCACCCGATATCCATCCGTTCTTCTTTCTTGGTTGCTAGTTAGTTACAGTGTAATTCAGCCTGTGCAGCCTTAGTTGAGTTCAGTAAAATTTTCCAGTCGGATCTTAGTTTGGCTTTTTCTCTCTAGCCCCTCACAACGATTGCCTTTGAGTTGTGTATATCAGTTGTACACGCATCTTAATTACATGTAATTATGTAAAACAAAAAAGGACCACCCAAATGGAAATGTTCAATCTATATATTATCTTTCTTTAAGACACACTTCTTAATAACCACAGATTCGTAGTGTTTACTATATTCTATATCGATATTAATATTCTGTATTGTTTACAATTTTCTGAGATTGTTACTGATAATAAAAATAAACCTTAAGTGAAGGCAAAATGGAAAGCTTTAAGTTTATTATATAATATGGATAGTGTGGGTTATGTTTATGTTTTCTTAATAGTAAAAAGCTACTTAAATACCTATTTTATAATTTTGAAATGGAAACATGGTCTCACAATGTTTCATAATGAATGTAAACAATATGTCAAACCAAGTGAGGAGCGAAGATACCAAGCTCCTTTTATCGAAAGAAAAAATTATGTCGTACGAAGAAAAGTCAATAGGATCAACTGTTTTCTTTAAATGTGAGGCATGTCCGTTTATGGCACTCGCGGAAGACGATATAAAATTTCATCTCTTTACTGTTCATCCGGATTTGGCTAAAAGGAACGGTCTTGCTGACAATATTCAGATCCCATGTCCTGGATGTACTAGCGTTTTTGATGCTGAAGAAACTCTCAGAATTCATCTACGCAACCATCATAAAATGGGAATTAAAGATATCAAAAAAATGGTAAAGAGCCTTATACAAATTGCCCTCAAAAATGTAAAATTAAAAAAAGAAGACAAGAAAGATGAACATGAACCTCTTCCAACTGCTGAAAATGTTGCTGATGTTAAAATACCACAAGTGATTGAGATAGTTCCTGATGTTAATACAAAAAATGAATCTCTACCCAAAGGTGTAGCATATATTTCTGTTGATGAACTAAACAAAATGAGTACTCCTAACTTTGAAAAAGTTGATCCTAAAGAAGTAATCCAAGGTGCTAGTATAAATATAGTTTACACAAATGAGGTATCAACTCAATATGTTAATATACCTGAACCATCAATATCTAATAGTACATGTAATCTCATTCAAGTATCAAGTGTACCTCCAGATCTGATATCATCAATTCAACCTCGTGTCTTAGATACAAACTTATCATCGCCAAATAAAAAAGACAAAGAAGCTGTTCCTCTTATAAAACCTCAAGTTTCTGAGTCAGTAAGGCTTAAAAATTATTCACATCAATACACAGAGATAGGTGTGAAAAATATTAACACAGAAAAAAATGTACTTCAAGCCTGTTCTATAGGAGGGTGCCATGTTCGCTTAAAAGATGAAAAAAATATGTTGTATCATAGAAAATGTCACCAAAATGGAAAGCTTCAATGTCCAGAATGTGCTAAAGTTTGTCCTGCAGTGGATCCATTACATACACATTTGTGGAAGGTACACGCTGTGGATATGGAGTTGCCAACATGTGAGATCTGTGGATTCAAAACATATAAGAAGCATAGATTGTACAAAATTCACATGAGATGTCATCAACCAATTGAACCATATAGATGTAAGATTCATTCTTTTTTCACTCAATGCTACAATTATGAAATCCATTTTTTACTTAACTATTAGTGCTTCTTTAATCTTTTTTTTTTCAGGTTATATGTTTACATTGCAAATGGAAATCCTAGTACAGTGGAGTATGCAGTGTACTGTAGTTCTAATTTTTAGACTTCTTTTTGGGTCAATATACACTTCATCTTTCAAAATTGCTGGTTAACCCCTTTCTGTAAAATGACAAGTATAGCTTGTGATTGGTTTTTATGAGATTCACTAAAATGATGAGCTATACTTGTCATGTGATTTAGGTTACTGTTGAGTTTTATAATAAATTTAATATAAAAATATTTAAAAATTTTAAAATGAAACAAGTTTCTTAATATAAAAATTAAATTATTATTTCATACACATTTTTTTATTATTTAGTCTTACAGGGATAGGGCTAATAGTTTCATCAAACAATTGTTAAATAACTATTCCTTGAAACATATATTTCTAAGTCATCATCAACCTGCAACAGTCCACACATATATACACATAGGCTTCTCCTAAGAACTGACCCATCCAATTTCTGCCAATCATTCTGCATCTGGCCATAAGATATTCTACATTACATCTGGCCATAAGATATTCTACATGCAAATTTGTGTATATGGTTCCACAAGTGTTAAGACTCATCCCCCTTTGTCACTCAATGTCACATTTTGTTGACCCCACCCTCACCCTTAACATGTGATATAATTTAAGGATGGCTCAAGATATAGTCTCCACTTTGATTTCCTTATATGAAGAGATGTCTTTGATTAACTGGCCAATTGATCTTCACTTCAAACATTATTCACTAGAGAATCTTTGAATGTCCAATCATTTCCCATTTGATTATCACCCTCACTCTCTTATTTTTACCCTCTCTCCCCTGCACATTATCCAGCATCTTTTGTAATGGCAGGCAATGTATCTGCAGTCTTTAATGTTTTAAGCAGCAGTTTTTTACATACAATCAGGTAAACTGATTACTTCTTTGGTGCTTGTTAGGTCTTCTATAAAAAATAAAAGACTATTTCAGATCATGACTTGGAAGTATTTTTATGTGTGACATCAATATTAAAATTATGATTGAATGATGATTAAAATGATACAAAAACCATAAATACATGCCCCATGCAGCACAGCATATTTTAAGTGGCCTTGTTTACTTTTACAAATACTTTATAAATATCACAATTGCTCTGTTATGTAAAACCAAGCCATATGCTTTATGTCAAACTTGTTCTTTTTTAAATAAAATATTAATGTCTTACCCAACAGGCTCAATATGTACTAAGTCATTCAAGAATGCAAATCAGTTTTCGAAACATAAGTTGATACACAAGCGGGATTCAGTACCTGCTCAGTGCCAAATCTGTCAGCGCGAGTTCAGTAATGGACGACGATTGAAGGCGCATGTTAATACTGTTCATGAAAAACTGCGGCCATTCAAGTGTTGCCACTGTGACTATACAGCTGCTAGGAAAGGCGAGCTTAAGCTACACCTAAGATCTCATACAGGTTAATATATCTTTCTTTGTAAATTTGAATGTTTACTTGTTAAGTTTGTAGTAGTAGAGCAATAATACCATCTATTGACCAGCTCTTCCAGGAAAATAGCATGCCTTCATGGAATATTGGCGTCATGTTTTAGTATTTTACTGTGTTAGCACACTTAATATGGTAAGTGCAAGAAGGAGGTTCAATTCCTTACCTCCTTTATCTTTCTACTTCTCTCATTTGTCACATCCTTGCCCTAAGTAAGGCGACGGATCTATTGTGTCTGTGGTACTGCAGATGTTCAAGTGTGGCGTTGGTTGCTTACCATCAGGTGACTCGCTCGCTTGTTTCCATATCACTTCCATAAAAAAGTCTTATTTTTCCTATACATCAATTACAATAGTTCACTTAATCATCAATAATAATATTACAACTAACTATACTATCTATTTAAGAACTATCAGAGATAATATAATGGTGTCTTGTGCTCAAACGTTATTAACACCTCTCAGTTCCTTTATATTATTCTTAAATAATGATATTTGTTGTAGTATTATTTTTTTTGACCGACCGATTGGCTCAGATTGGCGGGGCCCTCCGCCCGCGGAGTCAATGGTCGCGGGTTCGATTCCCGCATCGGAATAAATATTTATATGGATTTATAAATGTTTATTCCGCGTCTGGAAACCCCCTCAATCCGCATTTCCTTTCCTGCCCCTTCCTTTCTTCTCTATCCTTTCCCTTCCTCTCCGCCAATCCACGGTCTGCCGTGCCAATGGATGCGTGGCTAGGGGCGAGCCTAGTCGAAAGCGTGCCGATCGTCCCGGGGTCGGGCTCCCCCGGGGACTATGGTGCCTTACCGCTGAGGTAAGGCACCATAGTCCAAAGTCCATGCAGGGCTCTGCTGGGGCTGACCTCCATCCTCCCTTGCGGCTCGTGGGATTCACTAAGACGAATTTAATATACCTAATTTGTCGAAAAATGACGGCGACGTGGTTCGCCACCCGTCACGTCCTGATTCTCACGAGGGCGAAAAGCGACCAATAACGAGCCGTTTCGCTGCGATGAATGGCAGCGGATGTAGCTCTGTGGTCTCTGCCAACCCCTGCGGGTGATAGGCGTGAATATATAATAATAATTATTTTTTTTTACAAAATTGTTCTATACCGAGGTGTTTGGTTCCTAAGCATGAATTGACAATTCGATTCCTATTTTAGTAAAAATATTTCATAAGGTTTACGGGTATTTTTTGAATCTGGGTGTTTGGCCATATCTTGGGTTTACTAAAATGGCATCAATGTTACAGGAAGTCCTAGTGTGGAGGGCTATTACATATACGACACGTATATTGTTACATTTTTGGCTCCAAAACGAGGAAAATTCACACGTTTCACATTTGTCGTCCAACCAATGTGATGTCATGTATTGTTCATTCGTGATTTCGGACACAGTGTAAAGCCAGTGTAGTCTTTATTTTTTTGGTATTTATAACTGTATTGTTACTTTACAGGTGATAAACCATATTCATGTAATGAATGCAGTTACCGATCCGCCGATCACAACGCAATGCGGCGTCACAAAAAATTGCATTCCAAGGAGGGCGTCTACAAATGTAAATACTGTCCATACACCACTATACAATCCACCATATTTACATCTCATATGATCTCCAAACATCCCAATGTTAGTTCAAATGAAGTCCATTGTTGTCCTTATTGTCCCTTTAAGTCTGTTAGTAAAGAGAAATACATAGTTCATGTTGCAACACATAGAGATAAAGAAGGCATACACTTGCTTGTAGATATGAAGGCTGGAAACTGCAAGAAACCGAGTTGGACCATACCAAGTGACTCTTCTGAGAAACCGAATGAAAATACAAACATGACTAATGATCAGAACATAGACTCGACTCCAAAAACTGTAAATATAATACCAATAGAAGTATTTGATTGTGACAGTATTTCCGAAAACTTACCGCAAGAGTATCCAAAAAATTACTGTACGTCCTCAAGTGGAGATGGTCAGGAATCAAATTTCACTAGTTGTGTGATGGTAACAGACCTGAGCAAAGACGAAAACAATTCAGATTGTATCATTTCCGAAAACTCCAATGACACGAGAGACATGAGAGAACGACATCAATTTGCAACTCAACATCCCTTGCAAATGAGTTTTGACAATACTCAGTCCAATTTACACGGATTTTTAAACCCATCAGTTTCAATTGAGCAAAGTATACTTCAAAATAGCAATGTGAGCTCTTTACCGTCCAATCTTTCACCTATAGGAAACAACATTAGTAATAATATTATGGGAAATTTTCCTATACGCTTACCACCTACTCCCCAAATATCAGTGCGAAATAACATTACACTAAAACCCGTCGATAAAATATCTCTACCAATGACAAAAGTCATAGGGCCAATCATCAAACCTTCACAAATCTTGCCTGTTCCTTCATCCAGTCATTCCCCAAATAATATAACCAATGAATCCGAGGGTGCGCCGAAAAAAAAGGCAAAAATATCTGTGAAAAGTAATTTAATTCTAAAAGGTCCAGATCAAGTGAATATGTTCCATTCTCAACAAAAGATGGCCTTTAAAAGATTAGAGGATAACGAAAGATTTGGCCTTGGTGGTCCTGTCACATTTAACAATTTATTAACGACACAATTTATGCAATTGCAAACAGAACCGGGGGTCAGTGAATCCCCTAACACAATAATGACATATCCTCAAGAGAATATGCTAGAAGATACAGCTTCAACGCCCGTAGATAACGAAATGAATGAGGACCCTCAATTATTTAGTTTTAATCAGCAGATAAATGTAAATTCCATTCCAATGTTGCCACCAACAGAAAAAATCCAAACAAATAATCCAGGCTATATAAAACTAGAGGCCACAATAAAACAAAATACTCAATCGCCTTCTTTGGAGAGGATGTGCAATGCACTTAATACGCAGGCCATTAGTAGAGAATATAAAGCTTCACCTCCTCTTGAATACATTCATAAGAACATGAATGAAATAAAAAACGAAGTGAAATCTGACGCGTTTTATAACATGCCTTTGAGTAACTCTACAACTAATCCTTCAATAATAGATCAATACCTAATGGATAATATTATTGGGGAACAATATTCTGGTCATATGGATTTGTCTTCAGTTGTCCTCCCAGAATTATCAGATCAACAAAACGATATCATAGAAATAGACGATAACTCCGATGATAATAAAATGTTACCAAGATTTGACATGAACTTTCCTCTTGAATCACTCTATTTGATGCACAATGATTTTCACTTTTTAGAAAATGAAATACCTTCGAGCAACATACCAAACGAGTTGACGATGAATGAATTGAACAGAATGGTTACTGAGGTTCCAATCGTAAATCAGAAAGACGCCGTGGATATTATACCTTCGGATATCGCAAACAATGAATATCATAACTTTGTTCAAGGGAAAAAAGATCCCATGATGAATACGTCAGTCCGACAATCTACTAATAAAATTAATGTGAAAAATATCGAACTTATGAAAAATTGAAATTGCGTTATCCAGTTAAAATATTTAAGTTCTGAATCTTGTATAAAATACTTGTAAAATATTAAAAATTTATACATGCAAACATTCTAATTTCATAATTGTAGATATAAAATAATATGAAAAATCTAGGTGTGTAAAATAGGTTTATGACAATGTAATTGTTATTTTTTTAGGAATTATATTTTAATGTAGTAATATTTAAGTATTATATAATAAAAGACTGGTCTACAAATATAATATATAAGTTTATTTTAACAACTACATCATTTTATTTAACCTGCATAAGACTAGTGCATTTATTGAAAAGTTTGAGAGACAAACGCTTTCTAATATTATTTATTAATAATTTATTATAGATACTAGGAAATTATAGTAAATTAATATGTATTCGGCATGCCCATTTCACAACGATAAAGAGAGAATAAAAAAACAGTGAAATTGTATCAGTTTTTGGTACTCTTGTGTTCAAAGATGAACTAAAATAAAGATTATTGATGCCAATTAGCTATAACTATTATGCCAGTGTCAAGTAAAATAATAGGTATAGTAATTATACTATACCTATATATAATAAGATATTAATCTATATATATATATTAATCTTATTATGTGATTTCATGAAACACAGCGTTCATGAAGAAGCTATTGTGAATTGGCCATTATTATCTATGGAAACGGCTACGCTGTTGGTTTTATAAGAAACGCAGTTGTCGATGGTATCAGCTCCTCATTCCTATTATCACTCGAAACTTGAGGAAAAAAAAATAATGGTATTTTGTGTTGGATTGTATTTATTTTTTCTTCGTCGTCGCTATGTATTAACAATTATTTAGGAAAGAGTAAATTTTGCGTTCTAAGAACGGCAAAATTCACAAACGCTTAACAGTTGTACGATCGCATCAGACAGAGATTTGACGCTGGTGATAGTAACAGGTTTACAATTATGCTGAAATTGGTAAGTTTCCATAGATAATAGAGGCTAATTCACAACAGCTTCTATGTAGAAGGAGAGATTCTATGTTGGAATATTCCAACGCTGTGTGTTTTACTTCACACTACCTGTTTTGTTGGAATGCAAAACAGTCATATTTTGCACTTTTCAGTAGATAACGCGATATTCAGTTTTTTTTTAAATTTAAATAACTTGACCACAGCGCCACCTATGAGGACAAGATTATGGTTTTCTTTTTGATATTAAACTACCATATAAATTCTCGTCCATCAATATTTAATTTGAATTTGTTAACTTGACTATATCGCCACCTATCGGATTGTAGTATAGCTATGAATTTTCTCTACAAAACAAACAAATTGTTTTTGTATGACCTAAATTGCACGATTACTAACAGACTTTGATTGATGATTATATAATATTTGTAAAGATTCATCCATTTTTGTTTCTGTGGAATTGGATTTTTGGCCTTGACAGCGTCATTAAAATGACGAGCGAGACAACACGGGGATTTACCGAAGTAATTCGATTATTTCCGGGCAGTTTTTATGGTATACTGCAATAAAGTCTTCACTGTCCCTGACTTCCTGTGATCCATATAAAATCCATCCGTTGTTTAAATCACCGAATGGCCTAGGATCTGTATGAACACCTTTACAATATCCTGGACCAATTATAATTATAACTTTACCAGAAAAGTGCTCTAAATACCTGGCAAACGCAGGTCCATTGTTAAAATAACAAAACATTAAGGCGGTAGACTGACAGTTTTCTAATTTTTGCACCATATCAGCGTCTAAAGTTGTAGCAGTTATAATTAAGGGTATAAAAGCAGGAGGAGCGTATTTAGAGTGCCACCAAGCTCCATCCACTTCGACACCAAATGTTGGTAAGCCTGGAAATAAAACGATGTTAAAAAAAATTACTATTTTATATAACAAGTTCCTAAAGCATTAAATAGATTTTATATATAAACACCTTTGCGGAAAAAAGGGGCACCTTACAGTCATTGGCTTTTCTATGGTTAATATTAATATTTTTAGTATGTCTTCAGCTTAGATTACTTGAAGTTTCTTTTTTCTTCCTTAATTTTATTATATATAATTTTAAATACTTAATTTATAGAATCGGTGTTTTAGTCAAATTAAACAGAAATCCGTGTGAAAATGGACATGGTAAAGTGAAATTAATGCAACGAGTATTTTTATGGTACTTTAATATAAAAAGACATTAAAAAAATATAAATTAATAACGAGTATGACCTGCCCTTGTACCAATTCTTGGCAAGTCTTGGCATGCTTTCCACCAGGCTTTTGATGGTGTCATGTGGAATGTGTTCCCACTCAGCCGAAATTACATGTTTAAGTTCCCTGATGTTTTGTGGAGGTGGTTGGACAGATTTTATTCGCCTTTGTAGGAGGTCCCAGATGTGAATATAGGGTCTCCGCGCTGATCAGTCCAAACGACGAATACCGACCTCGTGCATATAAGCATCTACGTTACCAGAACGGTGGGCCCAAACATTATCATCCATATCAATTGCATCTTCTCATTGGTGAACACAGCAATCCTTTGTCAACATGCACAATCCGCACTGACTGTACAATTACACTCAGTGCGGATTGTGCGTGTTGACAAAGGATTTCTGTTATGAACTTTTGCGCATTTAGCGAGCCATTTTCAATGAATACTATCTTGGTACGATAGCAGGCGGGCATACCGCCATAACAGATCCTCCACCATAAGGGGCGATTTCTTCAAAACACGTCAGCATAGCGTTCCCCTGGTCTTCCTAATACTCGCCGTCGTCTTCACGTGTACATAGGTCAATTCATAAATTAATATACATTATTTCACTGTTCTGCATAAAGATTGGTCGTAATAATTCAAATAAGGTACTATTACCCTAACAATATTATATGCAAAAAGTCGAGCAATCATTCAGTTTAGAATGACACATGTTGATTTAATTCGTGTATATATGTATTATATATTATCATTTAATGGAAATACGCAACGGCATTGTGTGTCAACAAAATCATAAACATAAATTGTTTGACTAAAAAAATTTAGAAATTTTCAATACAAGATAGATGTTGTAACATATTTTAGAATATCTCTTAGTTTAGACTACATTAAAAGAACAAACTGACCAAACTGCAGTTCATAAAGGCTCGGTACGTTCTTTTTAAACTCCAACTTACCCGTAGATTCTGTGATCATCCACTCCAATAAACCACTTCCACATCCAATACTCAAAATGCTAGCACAACCGAACTTCTCCACGCAATGTTTCAGGAATTGAAAATTGTCTTCAGTTGGAAAAACCCATAACAGCTTGCTTCGTTCCGGATGATCGTGATATTGCGACACTATAGTCTTCCAATTTTTCTCCTTATATAAATTTAGTATGGAATCAATAAAACTGTCAACCATTTTTAAGTATTAAAGAAAAAAAAGAACCAATTTGATTTTTGGTTTTATAAATTTACGTTTCTCTTAAAATAATCTAAAATGCACTGCGGATAGACAATAAGACACTGACCATGAATGTGTTTTACACGTGGGCCAAAGGCATGCCAATCTGACAATAAATGATTATCTTTTTGCAGGTACGTACTGTAATAGGTTTAAAAACATTTTTTTTAAATTCACCTATATACTGGAGGAGTTTACTTGTAATTGTATACTACTTTATGCTTCGCATTTTTTTTTCGGGTAGGTTCGTGTGGTTTATTCTTAATGAGTTCTAAGGGGCAAATGATTATGGTCTGCCGTATGAATTAGTCGCCTCTTTCGGTTTCGCAGGTATTCTTCGTTTAGTGATGGTAAGTACGCAAAAAAATAGTCCCAATACGAATTCGGCAATTTGAAAATAAAGATTGGTACATCAGTAAAAAACTTTTCAAATTAGTTAACTAACAATTTGTATATTAGTTCTCCAGTTCTTTCTTTTCACATAATTGACTAGACATGTTACCCTAATTAACTAATTAACCCTACTTGTAATAATTAAGTAGTTAGATGTAAGTTTGTAAGAAAATTTATATTTTTGACATATTTTTTTATTAAAACCAAATTAATCTATCGAACTTTATCTTGGTTTGGCCAAATTGACGACATCGTTTCGTAAGGGTTCGTGTACGTAATTGCCTCCCAATGTTGATCGACTAGTTATTATGCACCCCCATGATAAGGACGCCCCATGATAGCGGACAACATCTTATCTACCGTCATGATATATATATCCAATGAAAGGGTTGGCTGAAAAGTATACGAAAATGCAAATGATTCATACGTTCTTTTTGTTTTATAAATCTCGTACGTATTATTAATTTAAAATTATCTTTTCCATAATTCTTACAAATAATCATCATCATTATCATCAAGGCATTACAGCCGCGGGTGGGCCTAAGCCTGGTTCAGTAAATTTTTCCAGTCGGATCTTAGTTTGGTTTTTTCTGTCCCAGTCCATCCATCTAGCCATCTGAAGTTAGGTCTTCCGCGGCTTCTACGACCATCTGGTATGCCGTCACAAATAATGAATACAGTAAATAGATTTAAAAAAGTCATCTAAGTCTCAAGTCATTTAAAAGATCCTGAAACGTACATCAAAAAATGAAGGAGGCAGGCCAAAGGTCATAAATGATAAAGATTATTTTTAAAATTTACGTTAATATCGAATAAAATCACTTCTGAAGCTGGTGTAAAATAATTGTAAGGTATGTTCAACATTATCTATACGATAATATAGACTAGGCACGAAGGTGTGGCAAAAATAAGTGCCCTACTAAACTCGTCAGTGGCCCGGAGCGGCAATGCTGTATGAGGCCCCAGTCTAAGAAGATTTTAATTGACTTTTTATTTTATTTTTATTTATAAAATAAATTATCTATTTTATTACTACCTATAATCCTAACCTTTAATAACGGACCGAGGACAGTAAAAAAAATACGAAGTACAAAATATAAGTGAAACTGAAACTAAACGAAAACTGAATAGATATTAGATGAATTAGCAGTAGAAGTAATTTAATTTTAAAAATTTAAACCATCAGTGCAAGCTGTATTTATTTGTATCTATGAGACCTCCAACTCAAAACTGCCTCTTTTATTATCATGATTTAAGAAAATACAAGATGATTTAGTCGAACAGTTTGGTGGAGAAAATGTTGCTGGACTTTGAACGAAAGATAGATGTAAAATTTAAAAAAGGTTATTAAAGATTATTTTTTTAGAACATAATAATCAAATTTTTAAGTGGCTAAGGATTCATAATTCAATAATTACATATTCATAATTTAATAGATTAATAATAAATATATTTGATAAGGATCAATAATTTTTAATAATATTCAGCATTCAGTGGAGCGCAATCCCCTGAATGCTGATATAATTAAAAATTATTGAGGGAGATCAGCACATTCTGTATACTTAAATAGAAAACATTTTGACAATAGTGACTAGTTAAAAAAGACTGTCAAAGATGAATGGTAAAATGTAGGTTAACATTGTTAAAACCTATAGGCAATGCTGTAGAAGACTGGTTGATGTTTTGGAAAACAAAGGAAGAAATACCCGTTACTAAAATAAAAGTTAAAATTCTCTAAAGTTTGTTTTTATTAATATAAATATTTAGTGTGCTATAGTTTTATTGCAAAGTGTACATCCTTGGTAAAAAAATATTAATGGATATTTTCCGATTCTACTGAGTCATTGCTAACGTAAAATTGCACTGTTGCTTTAAAAAAATTATTATTTTACAATAAATCCATCTCTGTTCAGTTTTCCCTTTAGTTTTCATAAAAAATTGGCCGACACCCAAAACAACGATTCATATTGGCTACTGAATTTTCCAATCAGTTTTCTCAAGTGGGTATTTAATAATACACGAACGGTGTTTCAAATCCATTTATTTGTATCAAAGTATTGCATACAGTAAAAACACCTATTACACGAATAATTAGTCAAATTAAACGTAAACAAAAAATGAAGACACTATTAAAGTTTAAAATTCAAGAGAATTAAGCTCATATTGTAAATGCAAAAAATTATATAATGGGCAGTGGGTTGGCTTTGGCAACTCGCTCATAGCTCTAAGTTTCATAATGGTTTTATCACCTAAAGTGTATTAGAAATCACATTAAATAATAAATAAGTACGAAAAAGGTTTTAAGTTACGATCGATTCATATATAATTAATAAGATACGCTGATACGGATAATGATAGACGTCACGATTAAAACTGATTTTTTCTGAGCCAAAATGGATTTATAACAGTAAAGTCACACATAGAAAAACAAAATTCTAAATTAAATAGGCCATTCGCAAACATTTAATATTTTAATCCACTTATAAAATATATCGAAAATTCCAGCACTAGTAAAGAATTCCGCCAGAGTGTTATTCAGTTTCATTTAACTTTAAAAAGACATTTTCTTTTAAAGAAGAACGGACGACTCGAAATTTCTTGGACTTAATTTAGTTATTGATAAAAAAAAATTATGTAACTAAACATTATTATATTTTAATCGGACTTTAAAGGTCGATAACTATATAATTTAAAAATATTCCCGTGTACATATTACAAATTGATTATTCATAGCTATTAAAATACTTTTTTTTGACAATTTAAAAATAAACAGGACTTGAAAACGTAACAAATATAATGCTATGCATTCAAGTTACATGAATATCAAACCACTGCCCTCCATGTTTAAGACTTACAATAAAAAAATAACGATACAAAAATGATTTTATTTTTATATCGTCGTATCCCCCTTGTGATAAGCATTTCCTTAAAGTAATATACTTGAGATCAATATATGAAAGAGATCACAATCTTCAGTCGATGATATAAATCTATAAGTTCTCACAAAGGCAAAATCATTTACAATTTTTTATCACATATTATTTTTGGCAGACAACGCTACGTGCAAAATGTAGGACATTTAATGAGAATATATGTCATGAGTAAGATGAATTACATTCAATCATTTTCACCTCTGGCGACATATTTGCGATAACAAGTCTTTTTATAATTGCCAATAGTATATGGTAACGATGAATTCAATTTATACTAAATTCTAGGGCACTTTCCTTGTGATGATACAAAAATTACATACAATCTACACCAAAGATTTTTATAAGAAAAAATCTTATCTCTTATTCCTTAATTTATAAATGCCCCAACCTTTATAAGGTACGAATACTTAGGAAATAAGCAAAATCAGATTCAGAAACATTATTACACCGTTGTATTTGGACATGTTTAATATTTATAATAATAATATAAAATAATCGATTTTAATATTTGAGATCATTCGTATAAAAATACTTCAAAATTTGGTCCTTCAAATCGGATACAAAATCTTTATTTGTCCCATAAAAACGTTTCTAAATCTCATTAAAATAATAATAAACTTCGCAGTTACTTACAACTTAAGACTACACGTCTTCGACGTTCTTAATTATTGAAGTTATTCATTTTTGATTATCTCTATTCTAAAACGTTTACACTTAAAAAAGATATATCCTGCAATATACAATGTAGTCAAATAAGTTAATAAAAAAGACAGGAAATTTTAAAAAAATGTTGTGTTTTACGTTTTTGGTGTTTAAAAAATTACAGACACATTTTTTACATGTTAAAACCCTTTCTTCTTAATCGACTTATGCTTTCAACCCAAGACACAAAGTAGTAGGTGAAGATGGAACATATGTATGTTTTTTCACAGTCCAAAGCATAGAATTTTATTTAATTGATCTTTGAATTTAAGATTAAGAATAACTAAAATAAACTATATTTCAGTATAGAGCAATAACTTTAGCTTAAAATTTAATAGTAAGTCCTAGTACAATGTGGTGGCCATTTCTCTAACAATCCCATTTTTGTAGGTGTATATAAAAGTAGTAAACTGACTAAAATCGATAATTTTCGATGTTGAGCATATACCATAATCAATGATTTTTTTAAAATATTACTTCAAGCGATCCCTAATCGATTATTTAGCGATAAATACTGATTTTATGAAGGCGACCTACGTCTGAGATATGTGATATAGAATTTCATAGATATTGCATAGGATATACAATAAGGCTTAAGCAATGACATTTTCATTCCGTTTTCATGTTTTAGCGGTATAGAACCAGAATTCTGATTGAAGTAAAATGTATAACGTATCCACGCGGATCGGATGTGAATATGCGCAACTACAGCTTTGCACTTTTAGTGTCTATCTCACCTGCCTCATCCTGCCTGAGGTTTATTTTGCTGAAAGTTATAGGAGGCTATGACGGCTGATTAATGGCAATTTAATCCTCTTAAAAGGATGATTAGATACAATCAAACGTTACGTAGCGGAAATCCGTTATCCAGATAAAAAGACTCATTGCATATCCGTACACTCTTATAACTGAGTATATCGTGTTAGGCGAAACGAAATGTTTACGTTTCTGGTGTTGGTGACAATAGGTTAACGATTTTGTTCCGGCTGGTATTTCTGCATTGTATATGCTAGTTGCTAAAAACTAATTATTATTCTTTCTAATTTGTTTTTGCAAGTTCATAAGTTTTGTCTTTTTATTTTAATAATGGATCTCCGCAAAATACCGCCTAACTCTAGTAATTAGCAATAACAGTCTGTTAAACAAAGACCCCTTCCAAGTAAGGGTTTACTAATAGTCACCACACTGGCAGGTGGTTTGGTTACCACGGGACAAGCTATTTCGTCTTGTCCTGTATTTATTAATGACTAGCCTCATATTCAGGATGATTATACCACCTTCAGAGAGTCATTGTTGGATATCTGTACTCTTACGTCTCAAGATTGCCACTATAATTACTTACTATACTTACCCCTGTTCAAGTTTCTTTATCAATTCCTGGAGAGACTTGGTTATGTATTTGCTTGTCACTAGACGATAGAATCATTTTATATAACTCAACATTCTTAATCGGTGGTCTTGCATCAAATTCATTTAAGTCACTGTTTTCTTTTAATTTCTTCATTTTTTGTTCATCTATTGGTGGGAGAGGTATTTCCTTTGGACTTTTCATAAGTAAATTGGCTCGCCTTATTTTGTGAACATACCCATATTCGGGTGCAGGTGCAAGACTCACTGGTTTTATCTCATATTCACAATTTTTCTTCTCCACTATAACACTTTCTCTTGCATTATTAGCTTCTAGTATATACGATTTATCAACAAAGGTTTTGTCAATTTTTTTATCTTCTTTATAGTCCCTTGATAAATCTACATCGATTTCAAAATACATGTGCTTCTGTATGACTTCCTCTGATAGGGGTGGTAATGGATTAAGAATCTCTAATTTGTTCTTTTCGTTGGTTCCGTTCATTTCTGGAGATTTATTCACGTGACCATTTGTTTCAGTGGCTTGTTTCAATGCTCGCTCGTCGCACTCCACAGCAGTGGCAGGGACATACTCGGGATGAGTGTTGCGAATATGTCGCTCAAGGTTGTCTTTTCTTCTGAAGCGCCTGTTGCATACTTTGCAGCGGAATGGCTTTGAATCTAAAACCATATAATACAGATCAGACAGAGAGATACAACCAATGTATGATTTTTCAATCCAATGTAATTTTATATATTTATTTACAAACAGAATTAACACTAGTATATATAATAATGAAATATGGTTCTTATAAAAAAAATGGTTTCCTGCGTACGGGCAACAATAACCAGCTTAAACATCTAATCATTAAACCACAATTATGAAGTCGAGATATTGCTGTACTCGTTTTCTCAATTTAGAACTTGGGGGCCTCTTGCTAGCAAGGTTTAACAAGTGAAGTTACGAAGCGCTTAGGACCAACAACTTCATTAATTTTTATTAAGTCCTTGGCGTAATTTGCACTTCTTGACACTCACCAGAGTGAACAGCGGCATGCCTCCGCATATCCTTCCCGGAGTGAAAAGCCTGCGGGCACCGTGGACATTGATGTGGACGCTTCACGCTAACAGATTGAGATTGTGACCCGCACACGCTCCGCTCACGCCCCTCATGTCCCTCGCCGCCTGATCCTCCCGACCGACTACAACCGTCGCACGAACATTTCTTAACTGTAAATTTTGATTTTTGAACATAATTGTCTTCTGTTTATAGTATTATTTTAGATTTCTCGTTTTAAAAAAAAATTAGACATCGGGAAACGAGAAATCTCGTTTGTGCACTGCAAATTTTTTTATTTTATTAAGGACTAGTTAAAAAAGATATAACAGTATAAAAAGTATATTATATGTATACACACACACACACATATATATAATATATATATATATATATATATATATATATATATATATATATATATATATATATATATATATATATATATATATATATATAATTAATCATGTTTGAGGGAGATTATTTACAATTCTATTTTTAAATTTAGCAGGTTGTTGCAAAAATGTCAATATTGTAGAAATCATTATTGTAAATCAGCTACGTGACAAAGAGGTGAACACACACCAAATGCATTTGAATGGCAAGGGCCTACATAGAGATATTTTCTTTTATATAACGGACCACTCTCATTTGATATATGAATGTTTTGATAAAAATTACATTTGCATTGCTTAATTTTTATGCTTTTTGATGACATTTCAAATCTGATGAATTATACCATCAGAAGAATAACCGCAGTTTTAATTCACAAGTCCAAATATTTTGATTTCATAAAAATACCCCAATTTATAGGCAAAAGTAGCCCGATGGGAATGTGTTAACTATGTCGCCAATCTATTTACCCATCCAAAATAATATAGTAATATTTAATTAGACTGAAGTCACATGATGTTTCTGTATGAACAATTTTCTTTAATAAATTACATATATCTTCATCATCCTTGAATAATTATTATCAGCTTTTAGATCCAAACATAGTTTTGTAATTTTGTAAGAGAATCATTAAATGAGGCTCATCTTGAAGCAGTGCTGAATAACAAAAGCAACCTGAATAGAGCATAAAGAAAAGAACACCCAAACTACACAACCTCATAGAGTATACATGTATTTGTTTTAATGTGGGATTAAAATCCTTAATCTGCAGAAACTGAAAACAGATAATCTCCGGATATGTCATTTGGATATTCAAAGAATAAAAAAATATATACTGTATTTGTACATACTGTTATATTGTATTGTACACATACTATCATGTTTAGCGACATGTTTCCTGTAGTTGGAGCAGTCACGGAACCGTCTGCCACATGTCTCACATTGGTATGGACGTTCTTCTGTATGTGTCAGTCCATGCTTACGCAGTGCAGTTAGATTGTTGAAAGCTTTGTTGCATTCGGTACATACATATTTTTTCTCCTCTGGAAATATAAGTAACATATTCACAAATCTAAAAGCACATTGTGAATCTTCAAATTAAAGATATATTACTTAATTTTATTTAGGTAACTACTTTATATTGTAGGCATTATTCTACAAATATACATATGTACATATTAAACATTTCTTTTTTTACTACATAGATAGAATGCCAGAATGCGAATTAATTATAAATCAGTCAATAACAAATCAAGTAATAAAACTAATCTGCAATCCCCAACCCACCTATATACATGGGTATATTTCTGAGAGAAGTCAATGTCCAGCAGCCATCTATTATGGCTAGGAATTATTTTATGCTACAATTGGAGAAGAATTTGGAGATTGGCTCCACAATTTAGTGTAAACACACACACTCGTTATAACCATCTGGCAGATGTGAGTGCTAAAATATTTAACACAACCTGTATATGATTCTTTCTGTAAACTTTCTTTTTGGTCTTCCTCTTTTCCTTACTTAATTATTTAATGAACCAAATATACTTACTGTCCTATAATACATCCTTACTATTATATTATGTTAATTTTACTCACTTGTATGCTTAAGTTTGTGTCGCTGCAATTTAGACATCTGAAAAAAGCTATCACCACACATCTCACACGAGTATGTACGTTCGTTGCGGTGCACTCTCATATGATACTTGAAATGAGAATGAGTTGCAAAACTCTGCAAAGAGAAAGTGTATTATTTAGCTTAGATATTTTGTTATAAATATTCATGATAATCCAGATAAACTTTTTAGAAAAATATAAATTTATTGACAAAATATGAAAATTTCAAGAAATACCAAATGCATTGCATTGCATGACATGCATTTTTATGATGGATCTTTGTATGAATGCAAGACTATAATTAATGGTTGAAATAAAACAAATAATTCTTTTTTGTTCAAATATTGGATATGGTCCTGGAAAGATTTTTAAGAAAAAATATCAGTGCAATTACAAATTCCAATAGCTTTACGTTCATTCCCAAAATTATCATAAACAAATTATTTAAAATTTGGACACTACAACATTTATCAGGTCAGTTGTTATGTAAATAAATAACAATAAATATTTGAGAATGAATGCAGATAGAGTATAAGCATCCTGAAAAAATCTACCTGCTTATAAATCCAATCAACCTGCTTACCCAGCATAGTGACTATGGGTAAATCTTTTTTAATTGAAAGATATATTAGAGACAGATATTTGCAGCAGATAACTGCTATAGATTTTTGATGATTATAAATAATTTTCACATACCTGTATACTAAATTTAAAAAAAAAACATTCAAATGCTATATGGAATCTTAGAAAACTCAAGTTATTTTTAAATATCTATACCTTGCTGCATTCTGGGCACTGATAAGGTTTTCGCTGTCCATTACAATAAGCATGATATGCCACCTGGCTGCGAGCATGAAACCTCTTCTTGCAAACAGTGCACTCAAAAAATTTTTCACTGTTAACTGAAAATTTGAAAGTAATATAAATGTCTAAATATAAAATGATATAGACATATTTTAATTGAAATCTATACTGAGTGGATATGAAAAGTGGACTAACAGATGGAATGTAGCCTCCTTTGATACCAAAGTATATATAAAAATAGGCAACTGCCCTTTGGATAAATAGCCTCAACAATGATCCAACTGTTATATGGTGCCAGCAAGAAATGCAATATTTTTATAATACCTGTTAGTATTTTAACATGAGACGTTTCTGGCTTCTTCTTTTTACTTAAGTCTTTAAGCTCTGCTACGCCTTCTGCAGACTCCTGGTCACTGCTCTCTCTGGTACAAGCTTTACAGCCCGATTTTTCGTGCAAGAGACAGTTCATACATTTTACATGACCACAATTTTCAGTAACTAGGCGATTGTCTGTCTCGTTAATGGGATTTCTATTATAGCAATTCACACAAATTTGGGGATTCATAATGGGGAAAATAAGGCCGGATAGGTTACCCAAGATTTTTAAAAATAAATATTTATGTTTTCACCACGTTATAAGGATTGCATTTTAATTTATTTCCAAATATTGTATTTTTTAGAATATAACAAAAAGTCTTTTTAACTTTAAACCATTTTTCAAAACTATATAACTAAGAAGACAAGGCTGATAAATCCATGTTTTTATTCATATTTTCATTTCATACTATAATACTACACAACGGTACAGATCTACAAGTACAATAAAAAAAATCTGGAAATTGCAAGATTTTAATTATTAATTTAAATTTAGTGAAACAATATTGCTCTATTTTTATTTAAAAATTTAAGAGTTAAATTATAATTGTTTTGATTGATCACGTTCAAACAAAAATGATTTATTAAATTATGTTTAGAAAGAAATGTAATAAGGTTTCTAATTTCTGAACCGAAGACGCTAGTGACATTCCAAAAAAAAAATATTACGTTCCAGTACACATTCTTATTTCTCAGATTTTTGAATTCATAGCTGTTGCACATTTTTAGATTTTTTTTGTTTACTCATTCCTTTACAAAAAATCTGTATTAACTGGCAAAATTAAAACCTGATTTTCACTTTGTAATAAAATCAAGCATTGCAAATAAAACTTGAAGAAGTTTGTTTAGTCTACAAAATCTAATTGTCATTCTTATCTCACTCATTCATTATATATATATATATATATATAGTAGTAGCGATCTGTCTGTTTCATATTTAATTTCGTTACGTACGTCTGGATACGTTTTTGTATTTCATATAAATAGGCATTAGTTTAATTTTAGTCCCAATATGGTACGTTTCTGCGATAGAATATTTTGTATGTTATTGTAGAAATTTAGATTAAATTTTTATTTAACAGTTTTGCATGTTTCCGACTTAAACGTAACCTCAAACATACAATTTCTTTTCAGGATGTCTTTTTAATGATTAGGCGAAAAAAATTAACCATCTTCACAGACGCCAAAGATACCACAACTGTTTTAGAATTAAAGAAAATGATAGAAGGTAAGTGCACTTAAAATGGTATTGGAATATTCTATTTTTAGTTCTTAGACAATGTCAGACAAATTAAAGAAGCGATGTTACATTTATTTCTTTACTGCTATCTCATCAAATACAGCATACGTTTACAAAAGGGTAACAGTCATTGAAAGTTCTATAATTTTATATCTAAAACAACCTGTATGTTCAATTGCATATTCATCAATTTTGTTATTTTAAAGCTTATTTAATAGGTTTTCATAATTAGTTGTCCTGAAACAATATCAAATCGAATAAGAATTGGCATTCTGGTATTCCAAGTAAAAAAACTGTAGATTATTTTGCTCTTGGTGTTACTGTTTTATCAAAATATTTAGAACATTTTTAATTGAGTAGAACTTGCTAGTTGACTTATTAAAGCCTTCAATTTTTTAAAGTAGAAATCCCATCTTTTATAGAAATATATGTATATATTGTATACTAGATGTCATGGTGATCTACTTTTCACCTGCCATTTATACTCCTTTATAAAAAAATGGGCATCTTACATTCATTGGCTTTTCTGTGGATAATATTAATATTTTTAGTATATTAGATGACTAGAAATTTATTTTTTAGAATTTTTTTACTTAAAACCTAGAATAGGTGTTTTAGTCAATGTAAACAGAAATCTGTGTGAAAATGGACATGGTTATAGTGAACATAAGGCTACAAGTATTGTTATGGTGTTTTAACAAAAGAGACTTTAAGAAAGAATAAGAAAGCACTGAGCCATTTTATTTATTAAATTTCACAATATTAGTACTAAATTTTTTTTAAAAAGATTATTGATTGTTATTTGAATATAATTAATAATGTTTATTTTAATATATTTTTATGCTATTTAATCTTTCAGGTATTTTGAAGATACCACCACCAAGTCAAATGTTGTTTAATAAGGATAGTCAGCTTATGGAAGATGAGAAAACTCTTGCAGAATATGGACTGACATCAGCTACTGCAAAAGCACAGTGCCCAGCTCCAATTGGTTTGGCTTTGAGGTATTTCTATAAATCATAAATATGATATTTATAAATATTACTTTTGATCAAGATGTGTGTGTACTACAAATATTTTAACTGTGTGTTATGTGTGCATCTAAAGTATTCAGTGCAGAGTAGAACATGCAAACTGTTTGGTAGTTATGTTACAGTTTCTAATGTGGGGCTATGATTGTAAAACATTGCACAAAAGTATTTAAAGAAATATAGAAAAATGTTTGATTTTATATAAAATGATTCACCAAGATCATAAATATATGTCTAGTTCTTTAAAATAATTCATAATAATTTATGCATGGGGTTTTTGATTTCATTATTTTGGATAGATGAACATTATGTGGTGGCCTTACTCACAGGTACTATCAACAACACTATTCAATTCTTATAACAAAAACATTGATGTATTCATATGTGAATACATTACTTATGATAAATCATTCAGAACCATTACTTAATTTAAGCTACATTATATCTTGCAAATAATATTAAAACAATAAAATATTCCAGAAAAGATAATGGGGAATTTGAAGCTTTGGACTTAACACCATACTCATCACCACCAGACTTGCCTGATGTTATGAAATCACAAGAGACAAATGGACAAGAACAGGTGGGTAATAATTATTTTGTATATAATATTACACATATGTTAGGACAACACACTAAATAATAACTATAATGATATACGAAAATATTGAGAACTGTGGTGTGGCTCTTGGGATATATAAATTATTAATTTATAATAAATTAATTTGTATTTAAGAGTTCATATCTGTAAATTTGTTATATTGGAGATCTATATTATTTCAAAAATAAAAAGTACCTAACCCAAATAGTTTTACATGATTGCATTTCCTTCAATAAAAATTTAAAATCTGTAAAAAATGAACTATGATATTTATTGTGATTGCCTTGGATACCACTCAATGCTAGTGATTCCATCTTAAATTCTAACAGTATTTGGCAACCTCAAACTTGCACATCTTTCAAATATTAACATAACATTACCATATTTTCTAAAAAATTGTCATTCAAATTTTGAAATTTAATATTATCATTGTTTTTTATTCTTTGTAATTTCATAAAACATATTTTTACACTTTCAGATGGACCAACACTAAACAAACACTTTGGCAACTGTTTGAACTCTATCAATACCTGTACTATATTGTAACTTCTAATCTGTATTGATACACTATTTCCATCGGAAACTGCTTTGTGATGTTCACAAAAGTACGACCTAACTTTATATAATTTTCATTGTGAACATATTTTGTTAACGGTTTATTAATGATTTGTGTTCAATTTTAACATAATTGTACATCTATATAATTCTTTTTAGTGTTTTTGTGACGCTTTAAGAACTGCAGTGCTTTTGTTAGTGCATTCTACGAAATTGAACTTTAATTAATAAAGAGACAAGTAATGTTTTCAAATGTGATAAATTAACGTTATTTTTACAATTAGCGATTGAAGGTTAACGTTTTGTATTACGGCGATATATATTTCGACGACAGATTTCACTTTCGCCTGCATTAAACATGAACTAGGCAAATAACGTTGGTTCTCCTTATATTTAATTATTATTATTATTTAAAGTAAATCTTCTTATATTTTTTGCATCTTATAGTTACTGTCTTCATTACTAAAATTTATTTTTAGAGTTTCGTGCTTTGACTGCATATTACTAGTGTACATTGTCATTTATGTTATTATTTGCAATTTAAGATTATAATCTGTTAATAATATCTGTTATTATATTTATATTGTGTAAAAGCCGATAAAGTCGTTAGATTTGTGAAATAAAATTTAATTTCATTGCATCTGCCTCTTACATTTAATAGTAGTCGAATTATAAATAAGCAGAAAAGTAAACAGCTTTTGTTTTTTTTTACTAAAATTAAGTAATAAAACTTTTAATCTCAGATTTAAATGATTAAAAATCAGTAATAATTCAATGATTGTGATACCAGATATAGTACCATCCCTAATTATTTAATTATCCTTATCTAAACATTCATCAACCATGAATCTATATTTAATATGTTCCTATCTCTTAGTTCAGGTAAAACAAAAGATATTTTAAACAGATTATAAGAACTTTCGTTTGGATTGTGTAATTGGTCGTTAACCTCTCGTCTGTGATGCCACCGCGACGCGAGTTATGTGTTTACTATTTTACGGTCGAATTTTTCCAAAGCTACTTACTAACAATATTACATCCTCAGTGCAGTTGTAATTAATAATACCACTAAATGAGTTTTTCTAGATTCAAAATAGAATTAGTTTTGCTCATTTTAATAGTCTTATTGGAAAAAAACTGGATACAACAAGAAGTGACATGCCCCACGACCAGGTTCTGTGGCATACTCGCAGCGCAGTGCCACAGATGGGGGTTGGTCTCGACTGGCAAAGCCACAGATGAGAGGTTAAGTAATCTTTGAAATTAAATGACTATTATCCCTTGAATTGTTAACTTTTTTTACAATGGGAAGATATTGATGCTAAATTATAAAACTGGTGTATTTACTAAGAAAATTGAACCTTCAATGCTACTATATGGTTTAATGCTTTCTACTTTCTAAAACTAATCTCAAAATGTGTGCATATAAATTGCAATACTGAAATACACTTCTCTATTCAGGATCTCTTCTATGCAGGATTTTGATGTTTGAGGTATAGTTTAAAAAGCTTCAACGAAGTGATTATAAGTATGATTAACGGTTGCCGTCCACTAATCATCATGACATCAGATCAGCATTAATCTGTCCTTCGTTACTTAGTGTTTTAAAAATTGGCTAATATGTTGAAAATTTTATTTTAATCTTTGCAAATTCAATTAAATGTATTGGAAACTGTATGGTGAAAAGAATTCACACCACAGTTGGTGATGGTATAATGCTGGAATCTTAATACCTTAACTAAGATGTCCTACAACTGCATGCCATCAAGAGAAATGCTTAATATCAGTGGCATGTTTATTGCAATTTGAGAACAAAAACCAATTAGCTTATTAATAAATATATTGGCATTAGATCTGATACTTCACTGATAAGTGTGCGACAACCTTATTTAAAATTAATGTTGTATTTAACTGATTTTAGATTAGAGTGGACTATATATAATAGCTAATTTAATAGGGTAATATAGGGGCTTTTTATATTCTGAAATCCAAATGATTATTGAGGTTATGTAAACATTTTTTGTGTTTTCTTTTGGAAAAGATTCTTTTTAATGCAAGGTCTTGTGTCTGAAACACAGATTGCCAATTGTTTGAATTATATATATATTTTTTTTTACTTTTTATACTGCATGTTTATAATGTAAGCTATCCTGTATACTTGGTTGAGATTGGGTTTGCATTAGTATCTGCTTACCTAATAATCAGCATAGAAGTCACAAGTACAAACTATTTCACTTCTTAAAAACCTCGGTAATTGACAATCTATACGTTCATATTTATATGTAACTAACTAAAAACCTTCATCATACTACACCTTACATTCTTGTTACCACTACATTGCTTTAGCGCATTAAAAAAAGATTTTTATGTAACGTTTTTAAGGTGTTAGAACTTTGTCGCACGGACACGATAGCATAGCCTTGCGAACTACGAAACCATACATAGTATAGATAGATGATAAGTTGTAGCAAGAAATAAAATACCTAAGAATTTAATTTACGAAAGGATTTCGACCGTTCGATCTGAAATAATTTCCAGATGTACAGATCTATCCTGTTAGAAATTCAAATAATTTGATAATGAGAAAAATATTAGTGAAAAATTACGTTTACAAAAGTTACAGTAAATTGATTTCAAGCTGCGTGGTCGAAAATGAATGAATAAGATGTTCATAATCCGAAATAATTCTTTAAACGAACACTCAAATATCAGATTTAGACCATAGTGTCGCCAATACAGTGAGTTTGAATGCCGGGTGTGCCTAATAAATAATTGTCTTGTTCGATTATTTTAATTAACACTCCTCATATGCTTATAGTTTATCTGGTGAAAACAAATTCTTAAATGTTCTGATACTTTTGCCATAAAGTCTTATATATAACTAATGTATTGAAATATAATATAAAAGTTATAGATCTTCGACGCCTGACAATGGTCAATGAAATGTTATCCATCTGGTTTAAAGAGGCTGTCTTTTTGAAAACTGGTACGCTTACGTGAGACGCAAGACACTATTGTCATAATGCAAAATTGTAGTATAGCGAATATCAGACTTACACCACATAAACATACGCACGATAAAATATATAGTCAAAAGTTTCTTTATCTCTGACCAGTAAGGATATGTGTGTATTTCGTTGAATATAAACAAAATGATGGTGCTTCATATTATTCGTTTAACGCGATAATAGCATTTATAAAACAATTTTTAAGCGGGCCCTAGCCATCAAATTGTTAATTACCGAGAATAAAATGCAAACCCGATCTGTATTCAGGGTTAATTCCAATGCATAGCTAGCTAATAATGGACAACCTCCTAAATTGTTACAGATTTGCTACCAAATAGAAAATTGATAAAGTGCGAAAAAATAGCACTTAGTTATGGATAGAATCTTGAGGGGTAATTAAGTCAAGCATGCATTACCAATACCATTGTCTTTTTTATAATTTGCATTTCTTTTAACTTGAATATTTTTTGTCGAGTTAACTGTGGTAGTGTATTATGGTTAATAATGTACAGGAATATTTAGTTTTGCAATAATTTGATGTTAATTTTCTATTTATATTCAACTTCATGTATTATTACACTGGTGCAATACCTCATGTACTGTGTATGCAGCTGTAAAGTCGGTTATGCTGTTTTTAGTTGTGGTCGTGGTCTAATATAATGGGGTTTTGTACATCGAGAATATTGTAGAACTTTTTGAACAAAACCTTAGAGATAAATGAAATAAGATCTAATATAGTGGTTCTTGTACAAGTGCGGGAAATTAAAAAAAGCAGGAAATAAAGCTGTTTTAATTTGTTTTGCAGTGTTCTTATTTACCTTATTAAACATATTAATTTAATATATCATAAAGCAATATTTGTAGCCACTAATCATCGATTACTTTGTAGTACTATCAGCAATTAAGAAAATTATTAGTAAAAGTTTAAACTAAATCGGCTTTATTACCCACATATTTGCTTTCATCTTTAAAAGTATCGCCAACGACTAACAAACATGACATTGGTTTCGAAAATATTGTAAAACTGTTAATACATTACATTGATTAATGAAGTCGGGCATAACTTTACGGAAATCCATTACTATGTGGACAGTTAGAACTTTTAGTTAGCTAAGATCCGTGGTAAGCAAACAAAAACAGAAAAATAATTTTCCACCTTGTATGCAACGTGGAAACGTGGTAGTGTGTGTTTAATGTTATTGACAGTGGTTGGGAGGTGGAGAGTTGCTGACGGCCGTTTTTTCGTTAAGATTTAGTTTTTATATTGTCGTAAATCCACTTCTTTCAGTAGAAAACACACATTATTTTTCTATTTTTGTTTGCTTGTCGCGGATCTTAGCTAAGTAAAAGTCCTAACTGTCCACATGTATTATAAATTTATGATTGAAAATATCTTATTTTGTTGGGTTGGTACTTTTTTCTCTATTATTCTTTCCTACGTATATAATACATTTTTTCTGTCTTTATTTTGTTCCGATTTTGAATCCTTTTCAATTTAACCCAAAATAGTTTATGATATAGGAATAGCCAAGGGTAATAATATAGATTCTCACAATTGTCTGAACGTAATGTATATAATAAAGTGTTCTTCATTTCAAAATACGGAAAAACTTAATTTAAGTTTGTGTATGCCGTACAATAATGTAAAAAAGTAAATAAAAAATAAAAAAAAATATTAGGATTAAATAACGCAAAAAATTAAATTACCATCAGAAAGTTAATTTTCAGAGGACAATGTTTCCCATTATTTAAAACACTAGAATATATTTGTTTCCTAAAATTACAAAAACTATAGTTTTCCCAGATTCCATTAGTGCTCTATAAGCACTTGAAAAAATTCCCTTTTAAACGATATTATTCTATAATCATTGAGATTAATTATTATTTTATAATCACTGAGAAACGTAGGTGGTGGAGGTGTCCAGTCAGAAAAGGGAATGAAATAGCTGACAATGAAGCAAAATATGTAGTTCAGAATTAGATTGAATTATCATATAAAAATTATACCCACGATTTGCATTGACAGGCCATACTGTAGGTAAACAGTATTATAAATTTAATTCAACCACTCATAAAGCCGTGATTTTTCAAAGTTATATATGTAGTAAAATCATTTCAAGTATTATAACTCGAAGTCACCTTTATACTTCAGCTCATCTTGCCCGGCTGCGAATTATACAAAATAATGTGTAATTGGAAATGAAATTGCAAAGACTTTGTTCTTTTGACCGTTTGTCGTTCCAAAGTAATTTATATTTCCTTAAAGTACTTAATACCTACTTGTATGTCCTTCATCATTATGTATTCTACAAAAAGCACAGCGAATTTTATAATTTGCAATAATGTCCACATATAACGGATTTATTTTATTTTATTTTTTTTTATATATTCACGCCTATCCCCCGCAGGGGTTGGCAGAGACCACAGAGCTCCATCCGCTGCCATTCATCGCAGCGAAACGGCTCGTCATTGGTCGCTTTTCGCCCTCTTGAGAATCAGGACGTGACGGGTGGCGAACCACGTCGCCGTCATTTTCGACAAATTAGGTATATTAAATTCGTCTTTAGTGAATCCTACGAGCCACAAGGGAGGATGGAGGTCAGCCCCAGCAGAGCCCTGCATGCTGAGGTAAGGCACCATAGTCCCCGGGGGAGCCCGACCCCGGGACGATCGGCACGCTTACGATTAGGCTCGCCCCTAGCCACGCATCCATTGGCACGGCAGACCGTGGATTGGCGGAGAGGAAGGGAAAGGATAGAGAAGAAAGGAAGGGGCAGGAAAGGAAATGGGGATTGGGGGGTTACCAGACTCGGAATAAACATTTAAAAAATCCATATAAATATTTTATTCCGATGCGGGAATCGAACCCGCGACCATTGACTCCGTGGGCGGAGGGCCGCGCCACTGAGCCAATCGGTCGTCTATTCGGGTCGTCTAACGGATTTATTTGTTGTAATAATCGATATATTTATTATAACTTTATGTAATTAGTATAATTCTGTTTATAAAAAAACTGGTGTTATTTCCGCGTTCGAATTTAAGTAGTAAAATATGTACATCCTTTTGAGCGTAAAGTAGTTTCCCAGACTTTGACACTGGCAAAAATATACCAGCTCACACCATACAAAAATAATAACCTAGAAATCCATCTAACCTCAAAATGTTATTTTTGTTTATATGAATCAATATTTAATGAAAAATAAGTGTGGTTATTAATTTTTATTTGTTTGTGACTGCAAAACAAAAGTTACTGTCATACACTTCATTGTGAATTTCACAAAATGGGAAAAAGAAAAGGCAAATGTGTAAAAAAGAACGTGACGACTAAACAAAACTTGGAGCCTGAACATTTAGTAAAGGCTCCTCATTCTTTCGTTATTCACAGAGGACAGTGCTCCAAAGATCTTATAGACCTGACTAAGGACTTCAGAAAGATTATGGAACCCTTTACGGCATCACAGCTCAAGGTACATTTTCATATGTTCATACATGTTAGGATAAGTAATAATTACGAACGCTTTACGCTGATATGATCTTTGGCTAAGAGTACTGAAGTCGTAGGTTAAGTCACTTATAAATTCTAAAAAAAGTGTCTCCTCACATTGATTCTTTATAATTTAACCTAAAACTATTAAAAACACTTTACACAATCTATTAAAAATACTTTTAAAATATTATTTAAAATTTTTAATAAATTGTAAATGTATCTTTGATTTGTAGATTAAAATTAGAGTATCTTCTAATTAAATAATAGAAATTAAATAATAGAAGAAATGTGTTAAGTATAAATAATACTAAACACTATACAGTAGACATTAGGATACAAATTGGTTCAGAAAAATAAACATACTCGGAAGCAATACCCGTAAAGCAAGTATTTATTGCATTGCAAGAATCTTATTTGTAATTCTGGCTTGGAAACCGCATTTCATCATAGATATAATGTAATACTACTACTTTTATTCAACCTCTTTTGAAGGTAGAGATAAAAAATATATTTTTAAAAGCGTAGAAAGTTTCTTTTTCAAATTATAACCTGTTGATTAAAGAATATATTGAAAAAGATGAATACTTTTATTTCCTAAAGAAATGTATCTTTCTATGGACTCATGTTCATTATTTTTTATTATTCATATTGTAAATCTCCTAAAATATCAATTTATATTTTACTTAAACTTGATAAAAGGTTTTGATTTAGAAAAAGATATTTTTTCCAAATGAGTAAACACATTGATAATGAATAGTCAACTGTTGTGTCCACTAGAACAAGGGAAATTTTTTTATCTCACAATTTTTTTGAATTTCAATGAACTAAAATATCATCAATAATCATAAGTCTCTATAGGGTTGCTTGGCACATACATTTTGAAATGGAACTTTAAAATGGACATTTATCCACAGGAAAGAAAGAAAAATACAATCAAGGACTTCTTGTCGATATCTGGCTATTTACATGTGTCACACATGATAGTTTTTACAGAAACGGAACTGGGTTCTTATATGAGATTAGCAAGACTTCCACGGGGGCCTACTTTAACCTTCCGGATACATAATGTAAGGTATTTTTGTATAATAACCAAGATAATTAATTGTTTTTCTACATCTCAATATCCCCTAATCAAAACCAAATATATGGCAATCACAGGTGGTTTATTACATCAAAGATGGCTTGTCATGTATCCTCAGAGAAAAAAGTTGAAACCATGTTGCATGGTTATAGGCTTCAAATTCTTGCAGTTGCAGAATAATACAGTTTGCCCTTGTTAATTATTAAAGAAATAGGGACTGATTATTCTATGTTTTGAAATGGCCACCCAAACAGTCACCTTAGGCAAATGCAGAGGGTTCTTATCTTTTTAAATATGGATTGTATGTGGTCCAGTAATGACAGTTTTGTTTTTTGAGGTACCCATTTAAGTGAAAATGTATAAATTATTATAAAAATCTTTATTTTTGTTATAGTTTATTACACAGCAAGCACGCTGCGCACCCGTAAAATAGTCTATAGCGAATTTCCGAGACTAGAGCTACTACTTCTCACCAACCGCGCGCCTCTCGCATTCTATACTAACACAATAGTTTTTAAAATCGCATATATATATACACATACATATATACACATATATACATATATATATATATATATATATATATATACATACATATATACACATATATATATATATATATATATATATATATATATATATATATATATATATATTAAAAATAACCCCTATATATAAAATGAATGTATATATTATTTAAATTAGGATTTGTTAAACTATTATCATTAAATATTTCAGTACAGTTTAGCCCGCGATGTAGTATCGTCCCTTCGTCGGCAGTATGTAATGGCACGAGCATTCCAGAATGCACCTCTCATCGTGCTCAACAGTTTCTCCGGTGAGGGTATGCACATGAAGCTCATGGCGACGATGTTTCAAAACATGTTTCCCACCATCAATATAACAACGGTATTTATCTTAACATTTTGTAACAAACCTACACATGTACTGTATTGTATAAATATGATTATTTCTTTGGACGAATTAAATATTATTGATAGATATTATATTATTATTGACGTTTCGAAGTAAATAACTTTAGTTATTTATTGGAACCAAACAATATAAATAAATCTTGTACTAATAATGTGGATGTTTTCCGTCTACTACATTTGAAATATTAAGCAGCCATATTTTTGGCACGTATAATGACTGATAGATGAATGTCCTGAATAATAATAAACATACAAATGAAATGGACACAACCAGACTGATAATAAATGTCTGTTTGCTATAAAAATTATACTGATGCTGGAATCAAATCCACGACCTTTGATTCAGAAAACGAACGCTTGTATTCTTTAAAGGGCAATGTATTTTTTTTTTCTTAAAATAGGAATTGGTAATTGCAATAATATTCTCTGATTTTCTAAATATATTTTCTTTAACAATACATCATATAAGAAAAAAATTTATTTATATTAGTGTAAGGAACCTCTGAAATAAAGATTTATTTCTATCAAAGGTGAAGTTGAAAAACATTCGGCGCTGCGTGCTTATGAACTACAATCCAAGCACAAAGCAAATCGACATGCGACATTATGTAATACGTGCTATACCCGTCGGACTCAATAAAGGCACCAAAAAGGTATGATTCTGTTTAATCCACAAATAAAAACTTTTTTTATAATACATTATAAAAATTATCATGTTCCGGATGTGACAGTCTTCAAGGCTCTTCCAAAGCGTGTCACGTAGCTCGATCCTCAGCTATACGCATCCAGTTTCTAGCCTAGTCTAGCTTCCTCTCACTATGTTCGCTGAGACGCGGTTTCCACTTTTAGACTAATCTACACTTACGTTTGTCAGTTCTTCGACAAATTTGACCAGCTGATTTCCCTTCTTTTTTATTGAATCATTTGCACCAGAGTCTACATCTGAACATAGCTCTCTAAGTGACTTTGTGGAGCCAAAGTACTGTCAGTGTCCACGTTTCAACTCCGTATGAATACATGCAGGATGCACTGGTCGAAGACTTTCGTCTTCAGGCTCTAAGTATGCCTGTATAATGATTAAAAGTTATTTATCTATTTGCACTGAGGGCTGATATTAAACCGGGCTGATATAAAACAGACGAGGGTTTCGAGTCATAACGCTTCTAGCGGCGTATGACATTTGCTTGGAGCCTTTGATTTGATAAATAATTAATAACAATGGGGTTTTTTAATTAAAATTAGTGAAATACAGTAAACTTGCTAGAAATACAGAAAAATGTACATATCTGGAAAAGGTATGAGTGATGATTCCTGAAAGAATTTTTTCTCATTCGCTTTAATTATCCTGATAATAGTGACCCGCAATGATAGGTAAGCGTAGTCTTGTGCGAACTGACCGACACCAGTCGTCCCTCTCACGCGTTATGAGCTATTAAGTAAATAATGATTATTAGATGGTAACACACTATCTCCACAAATCAATTTGACCTAGTTGTACAAAACTGACACTATTCATAAAACGCTAAAATCAAGATATTGATGACTAACAATCTACAAGCAATCAACAAGACAGACTTTGGACGCTGTTTTTTTGTGTTAAAATGTTATATTTTTTTATTCATGTATTTGTGGCATGCAACACTTCTGTAAAACACGGTTCAATTTTGCTTCGCCGGTAAGTCACGGCGCTGTTTGAAATCAAATGTAATCCCCTTCCTGATAAATTCCATTTGCCACAACTAGATACTCGTAATGATTCTATACTTTTGATAAAAAAGTGATATCCGGTGCCGAATTGGTTTTTTAATTAAATTTTTTATTATTGATTTGTATTGTAGGGGCCGGCGAAATATGAATTGCCCATACAAACGTTATACCAATATCATTTGCAATTCGAGCATATTTCGTAGTTAGTTACGTTATTCAAAAGGCCTCTTGGGTAGTGATATATTTTATTAAAATCTTTTTAAAATTTAGATGGTGCAAGGTAAAATACCTAACCTCAACCGCTGTCGGGATATGTCTGAATTTTTTGACAAGTAAGTAACAATAGTAAGTTTTGTCTTTTTGCCACAATTTTATGTAAAGAAGCATTTAATGCTTTATCACTTGTTTTACTGTAACCCATAAATGTGTTTCAATTAACCCATAAATGTTACATTTTAACATTTGAATAAATACTTCTTTCATTCAATATTTTTGTTTTCTTCTTGATATTACAAACCTCTCAACATTTCGAAATCTTAGTAATTTGAAGCACGTATTAGGAATTGAGAGTCGACTGTATATTTATTCAAATGCAATTAAATATATATAATATTTCTCAGGGCTGCGTTAATGTCGGAGAGTGAGTTCGAAGATGATCCAAATTCGCAGGTGGTGCTACCACAAAATTTAGCCTCGAGAGGAGCCGCTGCCCAGTCGCGGTCTGCCCTGCGTCTGGTTGAGCTTGGTCCACGTATAACTTTGCAGCTCATCAAGGTAATAATTGTCATATGTAATGTAATGTAATTTTAAAAGTTTTGTATACTACTACTATAATATTTACTTGACACTTCTGTTAGTGACTGTAAAGGAAAAAAAAAATATATTAAACATTCCAACATATAATATACATACAAGCTGCCCGCTTCGGCTTTGCACGGGTGGTGTACCTAATGAATGGACAGAGGAATGAACAGTAATTGGGTACGAATGAATGTCAATCTATCAATACTAACATTTATTTTGTTGCCGGGATGCGATGGCTGGGTATGTTGCCAAATTATTATTAATTTACCGGCAATGAACCGACACTAGACGACAAACCCAACCAAACACAAATTGCCACAAAACCCAATGATAATAATAACAAAAGACTAAACTATAAAAACAACAAGAAAATCAACGGTAAAAAAAAAACAAAATAAAAAAACTATATATTATATTTTTTTAAAAGAAAAGTACGCAACTGTGCACCGACACGCCCAAGAAGGCCGCGTCAGCGGATTGATCGCTAGCGATCGGATAATTACACTTGCACGTCCATTGACACCCGGTCACATCCAACGCTAGACGATCGCTAAGACACCGCCATCGACTGTGTGCCTTCATCATTTTTTATAGTCTGTCAACACGGCTATCCCTACCAATACTGCTAATATTGCCAGTGACGGTATTTCTTCCAACAATATATAGGCTGTGGAAAAAGAACAATTATTTTATGGAATAAAAATTTGATTAATTATTTGTGTTTAGGTTGAAGACGGCTTGATGGATGGAGAGGTATTATTCCATGAACTCTTGGAGAAAACAGAAGAAGAGAAAGCTCTAATTAAAAAGAGGAGAGAAGAAAAGAGGTAATGGCTTATTATTAATACATATGTATAACAACAAACTTAAGCGTATGTATATATCTGAATTACTATTAACATCATATAATTGATATACGCAATAACCAAAACTCAAAACGATCCTTTTAATTTATTCCCGTTTCTCTGTGTATCCAGGCTAACCTTAAACGATTTAAATAGTAATTTCGCAAAAAATAAGGAAAAAAACAAAGTTGGCCGTAGCCGGTAATTTTAACCAAATTATTGTGGATACTTGATGTATAAGTTTAATATATATATGACTTTTCATACAGACGAACGAAAGAGAAACGCAAAGCTCAGCAGGATGCGAACGTAAAGCGAAAAGAACAGCAGAAACACGAGCTTAAGCAAAAAGCGCTAGAAGGCATCAAGAAAAAGAAGGAACAAACAGAAAATCAGAGGTAATTTATTAATTTCAATGAAAAATGCAATTGAATTCAAATTAAAAAAGTTGTAAATGAGTAACATGCCCAAATTTTTTAGAGACAATTTTTGGAGGTATAGAAAAAGGAATATCCAGGGCGTATTGACAGGAGATTCAGAGTCGGCATAAATATTTATAAGCTATGCATATATTCCCGATAAGGGAGTTAAACCCGATCCCTGGGCCAGTTATGTCATTTAAAGTTTTTAAAACACAGTCACTATTCGACTCTGGATTTTTTGTCATATCGCGGAGAACACCTTAATGTTCTAGTCTGCCCAAACTCGGCTCGATCAAGTTCTACAATTTTTTTGTGAAAGTATGTTATCTCACAAAATTACATCCATTTTAATACATAACATTTTAATCATTTTCAGATTGATGGAATTAGCAGCAGCTGAGTCTCAAAATGCCGGTGAAATGGAACAAGAGGAAGATGATGCGGATTATTACAGAAAAGAAGTTGGAGCCGAGCCAGAGCATGGTAAATCACTACATATGAAAGAAACTAAATTACGTCATATACATAGTATCGTATTTCTAAATATTTTTTTTCTTTCTCCTTAGATCTTTTCACAGAGAATATCTCGATAAAACGTAAAGTAAGCGACGGTGAAATAGCGCGCGGTTTCAAAAAAATGCGATTGGACAAAAAACTTAAGAAGAAATATCAAGTGAATGAAGATTCTTCACAGAAACATGATAGCAAGAAAAAGTTTCAGAGAAAAGATAATGATGGTGTTTTTAGAAAGAATAGAGACAATTTTAAAAAGAGAGACAATATAAATAGGCAGAGGCCCATGAAAGCAAAAAAAGTTTTTGGCGGTAAGATTAGTAAATTTGGCAAACAGGGAAAACAACGTGAAAAGAAGACGAATAAAAATAAAGGAAAAACTAGAAAATAAGCTATATTTGTACGATATATGTGAATATAGTGCATAATGAACCATGCCTAATTTTATTTCATTATATAATATTTTATTCATTATATCTTATCTTTTTTCTGTGTGGGGTCCCGGCGTAGATCAGGGTTATTCCACATATTCTCATTGGTGGGAGCAAATACCAATACAGGAGTAGTAGTAGTGTCCATCTGAGAATAAAAGCGATTCGAGAGATGAGATCCCCAATCCTCCTGCCAAACATGGAAATTACGGTAACACTCCTCGATTTCGGGGCAGGTTAATGTCCAGCAAAACGAACGGGGTCGACATGTTCCCTATAAATGTCAAAAGACCATAGATAGCAATGGCGAATATTTCGATTTTGAGTTTGCAACAATATTATTTCAATAAAGGATAATCATTCCTTTGGACTTTTCCCGCCAACTTACACCAGTGACAATATAGTATAGCGCAACTATTAAGCTGACGTGACTATGAAGCTGTGTTTATGACCGTGGTTTAAACTCAAGTGTTTCAAATATTACCAGATCAATTAATGATGTTATGTTATGAAAACAAAAAACACATTAAAAAAGCAATAACATTTATTCAGAATATCAGGCAGGTTTCAATACAAATCTTATTCACCATTCATATCGTCGCGAATATAGTAAAAACTTATGAACAATCACCAGCTTCACATATAAGGGCCTGTACACATGACGTCTTTTACTAGCAGACGACGTGAGTGAGTTAAAAAAATACAGATTGTAGATTACATAAGCATTGATCGAGTCAAGCATCGCAACATAGTCTAAGTTGATAGATTTTTTAATGTATTTCCAATTGATTTGATAGTTTGCCTATAAAATAATTATGGCATGGTTTGATTAATATTTAACGAATATAAATATTTCCTGTACATTTTCAAATCCCGGTAAAAATACTAGTTTTGCTGTATATCATGGTATTTGTGTGGTATATAAACAGATATATATATATTTAATATAAAATTGCGCAGAAACTTGAAAATTTTAGAAAAAATAATGACTATTGAAACTGGTCATTTGACAGTACAGAAAATAGAACTAACAATGTTGTGTATCAAGAAATAACTTTTTTAATGAATTAAGTTTCGAATTGATTACTTATAGCTAAGACAGGACAACGTCTGTCGAGTCATCTAGTTTGTAACCAATTGTTTTACAACCAAGTCATGCACTAGATTAAGAACACCATGTCGTCAGCCAACATGACCTGATTGTCTTCGGTCATACGCGCTAGCGCTGCGTGTATCTCCTCCGTGCCGAACGTCTCGTGCGAGTGTTTCTCGTTCACATAGTTTTGAATTCGTTGAAATGGCAGCGCGTTTGCACGCTCTTCTCTGAATAACTGTTGCAGTAATGATTTAAACTGTACCAGCCTGTAAAAGCATATTAAATTTAGCTATTGTGTCAGTCATAAAAATCCACTCTACAATCACACTCTCCTCTCGCTAGGTTAGTAAGCTGTAAAAGCTTCGTACGGTGCACAAAGGCTTTAGAAAAAAAACTCAAGAAAAGGTTGTGTGGTAAAAAATGAAACATCCTGCCCCCCCCCCCCCAACTTCGTATGTCAGCAAAAGTAATTTCCGCCTGGCTACGATCTGCAATGGTCTGCGTGAAGATCTCTTAACAGACTTCGTACTTAGGTGGGTCCTTGCAGATTTAACATGCGCAAATGATGCTATACCGTATTGCAGTGTGAGTGATGTAATTATGGGGTCGCAAGTCAGTCCATGGAGCATCTGTTCGACTGCTCACTGTGCCCTAACACTTGCATATTCCAAGATTTTATCGAGGCGAATGCAGCTGCCATTGCAGTGGCGAATTACTGGACCAGGAAAATAAAGGTCGAACCACTGACACGAAAAGAAGAAGAAAATATGAAAAATTTATGGTAGAGACAATATCTTTACAAATTCAGTTTCATTTAGTGGGTGCTGGAATTTAGAGGCTTAACTGCTTTTCTCTTCCTGTCAACAACGGTGCCTCTGCACCCTACCGCGGTTCAGGATGCAGGTGCAAGCACTACACGCCCCGGGGCTGAATTGCATGAGCCGAAACTCCGTGGAAGAGGAGGGGGGAGGGACGACAACAGCTTCCCCGATGCTACTTGTACAAGTGGCAGGTTTAGGACTTTCCTCTTCATTACTTGATTCTTTCGCCGTTATACATATCTTATTTTATTGTAGACAAGCATCAGAGGTGAACTTGTTAGAAAAGTTTCAGTCAAAGGATAGTAATGCTTTTAACATTCTATTCTTCTATTTATATTCTATCAAGAACTGTTGTTAACAAATTTAAGCTAAAATATATGGACAGTCAAAAGTTTTACTTAGCTAAGATCCGCGACAAGCAAAACAATAACCCAACAGAAAAACACACATTATTAATTTTCCGTTATTGTTTTTAAACTTTTGACTGTCCATATAGTGATGGATTTCCGCAAAGTAATGCCTGACTCCATTAGCAATCTTAAGCTAAAGTCATGTCTAAATTCCAGCGGAAGGCGGATCGAACCTTAGGTGACTTTTTGGCTCATTTGGCTACGTCTTCTATAAAACAGTTCTTTACATAGGAGAATACCACAACAATGATTGGCACTTGAATAGTTTAGACTGAATAACAAAACCTTTTCACTAGATATTTATAATATAAAATTATAACATTTTTACATATGTTAATATGTAATTGTTTAAAAATTATTATTATCAAGATTGTGTAACATACCGGCTGGAGTCTATGGTTTGCTGTGTAGACCTAGCGGACCGCGTAGTCTCCTCAGGCTGCGTATCATGTGCAGCTCTCAACATTGGCTCCACTTCTTCGTCAGATGAGAATTCGTAAGGGTCACCGCCTTCACTACGTTCCTTTTTACAGATAATTTAAATATGTTATTATCAAACTTTATGTTTGTATACAAAAAACTTGTTCAAATCCTAGTCTTAATGAAATGTTATTATCACCATCTTTAGTGAAGAGTCAGCAACTCTGCACATATCCTTGCTGGCAAGATACAACTCATGTAGTAAGTCGCTATAATAAGCGTAAAATGAAGGATATTTTAATAAAATAATTTTAGAGTCAGTTTCTTCAAATTTACCCAAAAGCATCATGATTGTTTTGGAGATTTAAAATGTGTTTTAAGAGATTTGGCGGCATTATACATTGTTTGACGATTTTTCGTTTGCGCCCGCTAACGGCATCATAACTTACATTGTAAACATATGCCTAATGCAATTAAGATAAAAAGAAAGAAGAGCTTTTACCGTTCTACGTGTTCGTTTAGCGCGTGGACGCTTCTTTTGCTCCGAATCTGATGCGGCACCTTCGTCAGCCGAAGACGCGCGACGTTTGCGATTTTTCTCTTTGATTAAAACCTACATAGAACAAGAAAATAGGAAGAATTTTCAATAATTAGTGAAGAAGATATATATATATATATATATATATATATATATATATATATATATATATATATATATATATATATATATATATATATATATATATATATATATATATATATATATATATATATACATATATATATATCATATATATATATATCTATATCTATATATATAGTATTACACAACCTCAGTTGTTGAAAAACGACGGCGACGTGGTTCGCCACCCGTTACGTCCTGATTCTCACGAGGGCGAGAAGCGACCAATAGAGAGCCGTTTCGCTGCGATGCATGGTAGCGGATGGAGCTCTGTGGTCTCTGCCAAACCCTGCGGGGGATAGGCGTGAATATATAAAAAAAACATTACACGTAAGTCAGATGTATTATAGATTTGTTAACTCACTTTTTTGAAGTATGCATATTGCACCAGTTCTATGGCAGCCTGCGCGTCGTCCTGCGTGACCTGGTTGCCCAGCCTACATTTCGCGTGCGCCGTGGCCAAGCGGATCAGCGTCTCCAGGGTACGAGCTGTTACCGGCTGTGTCTATCGTCAAAAACTTTATATTAATTAAACAGTTTATATGATATTGATAATACGATATAATAACATAAAATTTTACTTTATTTATTTAAAAACAATGTATTTATATGGAACATAGTATAACCATCATTTCTGCCAATTTTTATTTGCTTATTATCTGACCCGACAAACGTTGTCCTGTCAATGCGCGCAGTTCAAAGCGAACTGGCAAACGCGCAAACTTCAAAGCGATTTCTCAATTGCGCGAATTCCATAGGCAACTATCAAATGCGCAAAGTTTCAATAGACATTATATTTTCAGAAATTTTTTCAAGGATCTACGCAAATTTCCAAATTTTCTTTCCATAAAAACCTTCTACAAAGTAAAAGGAATGAATGAAATCCGTTAATTCATTCTCAAGTTATGGCGTGACCAAGGGAAATAGGTAAATTCACTTATGCCAGCGAAACTGCAGATCGCCTTAACTCCAGCACTCGTCTACATATTTTGTGGATGGTTTATTACGTCAAAAGAATAGTAGTTATATTTCATAGTTTGTTCCTCTAGTTTGCTGCTTTTACTTTACCCATCTCACTGCTCTTAATATAAATATGTATATCCTTACCCTGGCCACATCGCTATCCATCATATCTTGGTTTCTGAGTCTCGCGTACTCGTCAGCGATAGTGTCGCAGGCGTCCTGCGTCAATTTCGGCTTCAAGTTCCGCGCGATGTGAATATACTTGCGCATAAACTTAGTAGTCAGAATCTGGTCCTTCTTTTTGCGTGTATTCCCGTGCAACAGTGGATCATACTTCTCATATATTGACTCGTTTGATTCCTAAAAGTTCCATCACTTTAATAATACATTATTTTCAGGGATAGAATAATACTGCCCTATTTCTTCCCACAGGTGTCGCACGTAGATATAATACATATATTCTTTAATGTACACCAAAAACAAAGTTATACAATTATTGATTGTAATATTTATATACAAATGGCGGTCTTATCGCTAATAGCGATTTCTTCCAGACAACCGTAGGATAGACACAGTGTTAACACACAACCTACATCAAATGATCTATTCATTTGATCTAGGTTGGTAATTTTCGTCAGGATGATATAAAAAAAAATTATTAAACAAAGTTAATAGAGTTTGTACTATGCAAGTAAGTAAATAAAGGGGTCCGGTTTCTTAACAAGGAATATTCGACCATACGTAAATAAGTAAGTTATAGGTCGAATATTCTTTGTTTGAAAGTAATTATTAAGATTGATATTCTATTTTCTGCTTCCACATACCCATTGCAAGAGGACGAGCAGCAGCATCTACCTGATCAATATAAATGAATCCTATTTCCAATCCACCTGCCAATTGTGGGGATTACAGCAACACCCCTTGTAGGTTGATTTAATACTAAACTCCACTGCTATTCTACGGTGACAACTTGGAAGTTAAGGGACACAAGAAGTGTAATCTTTGGACAAAGAAAACATGCTCTTTTTTATGCGAAACCATAAACTTCTTTGGTATATATTTTTTTTATGGGATGGAGGGCAAACAAGCAGGCGCGTCACCTGATGGAAAGCAATCAGCGCCACCCATAAACAGCCGGAGCGCCATAGGCAGTGCGGAAGCGTTGCCGACCTTTAAGGAAAGTGACATTATCGGAGTGGGAGGGGGAGGGGAAGGGTGTTCGGCCTCTGGAACTCAGACCGCTCACCGTACGAAGCGCGGGAGCTAAGCTACCACTCAGACGCCGGTTTTCAAATTATATAGTATATTATGGATATTGACAATCATAAATAGTTCTTATATCGTAGTCGTAAAGATTATTAATTTTTTTTAACCCAGTGACGCTTTAATCAAAATGATAGTGTTGTTCAAACTTCATTAATTAATACTAGATAAAGCTGCATTATTTTTTATTTTGTTTTCCATTTTCCGACTTTTGATTGCTATTCTTCTATTCTTGTTTTTTGGTAAATTTCTATTAGTTAAGAAGAACGATCTTATTAAGTCAAAAGCATTAGCCCTGTGATGAGAGACCTGAAAAAACTGAAACAGAAAATATTTGCCCGATCCGGCCGGTCAACGTGGGAAAAATAGACCACCCTCCATTAAAAAATAAAATAATGCAAATCCTAGAAATATTGAAAATAAAACAAAAAGAGTGGTCTAAAAATATGCACATACAATGCCAGATCTCTATGTATGTACAATGCTATCGAACAAATAAACTGGGACATTATGGGACTTGCAGAAGTTAGAAAACTAGAATTCACCATAGAAGAACATAGAGAATTTATTTTCTGTTACATCGGTGAAATAGCAGGACAACATGGTGTAGGATTTCTAATCAAGAAAACATTAAAAATGAACCCTCATGGGTTTATCAGAGAGAGTCGCTGTGTTAAAACTAAAGCTAGAAAATATACCTCTATTGATGATCCAAGTGTATTCTCCCATAGAAAGCTCAATCGAGGAAGAAATACACAAGAAAAATCATATCCATTAACTGAAATGGAAATACTGTCACATATTAAAAAATCAAAATTTCAAAAGAACGCACGAACAGACAACCTGCCAAACGAAGCCATAAAAACCATTCCTATTAATGTTCCTTGCCAAGTTGTTCAACTTAGTTATTAAAAAAGAACCACTTGGTACTTCTTCTTTTGTAATAACTAAGTGGCGTAAGTCAAATATAACACTAATTTACAAAAAAGGAAAGCCCCTTGACATGAGTAACTATAGGCCCATCAGTCTGTTATCAACATGCAATCTACAAACTGTGGAGCAAGCTGGTTTCGCCCACAATCGACCATATTCATATCATGAACAACAGAACAAATCCTGGAAAAATTTAAGGAGGTTAATAGACCATTGTACAAAGCATTTTAGCACTACTCCAAAGCATTTGACAGCATAACACATTTTTCAATATGGAGAGCCTTATGAGATAATAACATTAATGAGAAATATATCAACATTATAAAAAACATATATTCTATAAGTATAAGCAGAATTAACCTGAAAAGGCAAGGAGACGAGTTGACTATAGGAAGAGGAGTTGTTCTTCAAGAAATTTCAAAAGTATTAACTGAATAACCAAAGGCATTTTGTATAGCCAACAACAGACTGACACACCTAAGGTTCGCAGATGACATAGTTTTGTTTGGTGAATCTTACAAAGTACAAAGGATGAGAAATGTAGACATTTGGAAGAAAATGAAAATAAAAGATGCTCTCAAATACTGTCTAAAAAATAAATGGAAATGGGCAGGGCATGTTGAGAGATGTTAGGACAATTGATGTACTCGCAAGATAAAAAAATGGTTGGCCGCCATACAACGCTATAATCATCATTTATGGGCCAATTTCGCTGAAATTTGGCAGATAAATGATGATCATAGAAAAAGACATACTATATTTTTTCCTAAGTAATCATATAAACTATAATAATTAAAACTATATATTTACTCACATCAACATTGTCATGGTCAGGATTCTCAGTAGACAGCATTTCCACTGTGGAACCCATTGGAAGTACCTCACCATCTTGCTCTTTCGGATTTCTGACGAGAATTAACTTTGAATTTTAAAAACGAATTCAATTTAATTACACTTTTTTATTATTATAAATAACTGACTGATCTTAATAACTACACAATTTCGACTACATCAAGATGTATCCGCCTGACCGCGGTACAGAGGCTAGTTCGGATAATTTAAACGTGGGTTTTTGGGACGAGATCATAAACCCCCTTTACCACATGAAAATAGTACATACATATTAATTAATATTTGACATACATATTAACGTTATACATAAACTCCTTTGCAAAAAAAGCGGGCACCTTACTTACCTTCGTTTACGCTCCTTAATTTTGTGGAGGTGGTTGGACAGATCGTACTCACCTTTTTAGAAGGTTCCAGACGTGCTCAATGGGGTTCAGGTCGGGGCTCCGCGTTGGCCAGTCCAAACAACGAATACCGGCCTCTTGCATATAAGCATCTACGTCGTTAGAACAGTGGGCCCGAGCATTATCATCCATGTAAATGGCATCTTCACCGATTACAGTCAGTGTGCATGTTGACAAAGGATTTGTTATGTACCTTTGCGCATTTAGTGAAACATTTTGAATGAATATTATCTCGATAAGACAGCTGGAAGTTACGCCCGCCCAAAACATAACAGATCATCCACCATAATTTCTTCAAAACACACGTCAGTATAGCGTTCCCCTGGTCTTAGTAAGACTCGCCGACGTCGATCCTCAACATGCAGACAAATTCGAGCCTCATCGGAAAAGAGTACCTACTCCAGTCCAGGGGGCCCGTGCTACGTTGATTGCGTATATCAGTCTCCTCGTACCTCTTCAAGGTTTCTTTTGAGGTCTATGTAACTGCATTTGCGGTTTCTCAGCGCCTAAGTAAGCGGTCGTCTCGTGGTAGTGTGCAACATTTTCCGCTGTGAGACGTAACATTGGGTACCCCTCTTTCAGCAGAGCTATGATTTTACTAGCTCTTATTGCTTTTTTGTGCCATCACAATAAAGATATCTGTTTTAAGTCTCAATAAAGCAGGGTGATGCGACAAACATAAATTATTCTATTAAAAATAACAAAAAGTTAGTTTTAGTTGCCTGATAACGTAAGTAAAAAGTCACATACTAAAAATGTGATTATTTTTTAAAAAAAATCTTTCTATGTGCTAGTAACATGGCTTGGCTATTAAATTCTCTTTAAAACTAAATTATTACCAATAATGTACAAAAATCAAAACCGCCCGTTTTTTTTGCAAAGGGGTGTGTGTGTGTGTATTTTAAACAGTTGATCGCAATTTTTAATTGACGAACGGCTGTAACGCATTCGCGCGAACGTTTGGATAAACTAAGTCATCGTTCAGGTAATCGAGGTTCTACTGTATATATATGGGTTGTTAAAGAAATGCTTTACCTATATCTATGCATCCTTAACACGTGTTCGGATATGAGATTGTCATGGTCCGCATCAGCAATGTCCAGCATAACGAACAGTAGGTCGAAACGGGACAGCAACGAGTCTTGTAGCCCGATGTTCTCCATCGGTGTTTTATATTGGTCATACTGTTAAACAATGAAAGACGAGTGAAAGTGGGTAATCAATTTAATGGAGCTCTGCACTGCTTTATTAAAAGTCAGAACGTGTCTAAAACGGCCTGAATGGCGGTTCATCAAGGAGTGTTCTTTCTGACTCTGATGTACGGTACTGAAAGTTGGGTTTGACAGAGGAGTCATGAAAGCAGACTGAATGCGGTGGCAGTACGAGCATTATCAAGTACAAAAAAACGTACCCTGCCATAGACAGGGTTGGCGGCGGCCAGAACAGAGCAGCGAGCGTTGAGCGAGGCGTGCACGCCCGCTTTGGCGATGGTCACACGACCCTGCTCCATGACCTCGTGTATGGCCGTGCGGTCGATGTCGGACATTTTGTCAAACTCGTCGATGCACACTACTCCGCGGTCAGCTAATACCATTGCACCCGCTTCCAATCTGTAAGAATAGTATATATAGATATGTACAACTTAGATCATTATTATATTCAAGGTACAATACAAACAACATTAAAAATAATAACAATATAAATAAAACTAAAAAATAGAGTAAAGTACTACACAAATGTTTCGGAATAACTTAAAATTAACATTAATATGCCAAATGATAGGTGCTTGATTCAGCTTTAATGCTGTAGTTGGTTAACTACAGTGCTGGTCATTCTACTAACACTTACAATGCACACTGCATTACACAAAAAATACAAAATAAATCTAGATATTTCTAAACAACTGATGTAATTTATCTTATTTTTTTTATTATTTATATATTCATGCCTATCCCCCGCAGGGGTTAGCAGAGACCACAGAGCTCTATCCGGTACCATTTCATGGCAGCGAAACGGCTCTCCATTGGTCACTTCTCGCCCTCGTGAGGACGTGACGGGTGGCGGACCACGTCGCCTTCATTTTTCAACAAATTAGGTATATTAAATTCGTCTTAGTGAATCCCACGAACCGCGAGGGAGGATGGAGGTCAGCCCCAGCAGAGCCCTGCATGCTGAGGTAAGGCACCATAGTACCCGGGGAGCACGATACCGGGACAGTTGGCACGCTTGCGACTAAGCTCACCCTTAGCCACGCATCCTTTGGCACGGCAGATCGTGGATTGGCGGAGAGGAAGGGAAAGAATAGACAAGAAAGGAAAGGGCAGGAACGGAAATGCGGATTGCGGGGGTTACCAGACTCGGAATAAATATTTATAAATTCATATATATATATTTATTCCGATGCGGGAATCGAACCCGCGACCATTGACTCCGTGGGCGGAGGGCCCCGCCACTGAGCTAATCGGTCGTCCTTCGGTCCTTCATCAATCGAACTGACGTAATTTTTTATTAGTTTAGTAAAAGGTACTAGCAATAAAGCTATATGAGAATATAAGTGATTTAATATGGTGCCAGGGATATAATATAATGCATTTAACAAACAAATAAATATAATGATAAAAGAAAACCAGAGCAAGGTTAGTTTATCACCACTACAATGAAACTACGAAGTAGTTGGATGAAAACCAGGAAGAACTATTTGTTGGTCGAGTAAAATGTTCTTATAATGTGAACGAAGTCTGTATCAAAGTTAGGAGACGGATAGGGAGTGGAATATCGTTCCAACACTTCGTAACCAATGGTACTTAGTAACTTAGACCAGTGGTACTCAATCTTTTTTTCGTAAGGGCCACAAACACGTGTTAGTCGTGGTGTCGTGGACCACAAAAAATAAATAAATAACGAATTCTGAGATTTTGACACAGTTGCATCATGTAAATATATTCAAAACAAGTCACGACCGACAAACAGCGACACGTATATGCAAGTAGTGAAGCCGAAGAAAGGGGATTCCTGCGGTCCCACTCGCTCGATACGGAACTAAAAATCTTTAATGTATTGGAAAACTAACATTTTGGCGTCCCAGGGGCAGAGACAGTGTCATGGAAGATGATTGTAGAGGTCGAAATTCAGTCGGGGAGATTCATTCTAATTCGAACCGCCAGTCAACATTACAAGTTGACTAAATTGCTTGTTTGTCTTTCTCACTCATCCAAAATCCTTAAATATTTGTGGTTACAGTTCAATTTTATATGATTCACTCGCCTCCTATCCCCAGTTTCGGGGTCGGTGGTGACAGCAGCAGTAAGCCCAACACCAGATGAGCCTCGGCCAGTAGTGGTGACGGCACGCGGTGCTGTCAGCAACACGTAGCGAAGCAATTGAGATTTTGCTACTGATGGATCGCCGATGAGCAAAATATTGATGTCCCTAAAATGAGGTATTGTTCATTATTTAAAATAAATTACAAATGCAAATCGTTATTTTTTTTACACAGCACATAATATGTGCTACTGCTGAGCATGGGCCTCCCCATTTCTGGAGGAATGGACATTAACGCACCACTCTTGTCTAATGTGAATTGGCGGGGTTACCAGACTCGCAATAAATATCTGTAGGCCATACATTCATTTATTCCAATGGGACGAACACGCGACCATTGACTCTAGGCGAAGGGTCCGGCCACTGCGCTACTTGGTCGTCAAATATTTATTTTTAATGGTCAATTCACCATTCCGCCTTAGACAAAAATGGTGGCTTAAAGTCGATGCATTCAGAAATGGGGAGGTCCTGAACCAAGGCGTGAGATATACATGAACTGTAAAATCAAAACAAAAACATTGTTAATGGCGCGTTATATCGTGGCAATTTATGAATTCTTTACGTCAGATGTTTGTTTGATAGCTCAGTGACCCTCCCTCCCACGGAGTTAATGGGCGCGAGTTCAATTCCGGCATCGGAATAAATATATATGAATGGACTCCAGATATTTATTTCGAGTCTGGTAACAAAAATGGAGAGACCCGTGCTCAGCAGTGCGACATATATGAACTGTGAAAAAAAATGTAATTGGAACTAATTAGTATTATCGAAATTTAACTACGCGGATAATATGGACCCCGTCTACTAGTTCGACCAGAAAATCTTATACAGCGCGTACAAAATGCATGCGCACTATTTTGTTGTAATAGCTCCACGGGAACATATAACGCCGTACATAAATAAAACTAATATAATAAATATGAGATACCGCAGGGAGCTTCATTTCGCTACCCTCCTCTTTGACACGATTAATAATGAATCTACATCATATTTATATAATAAATTAACATGGTCCCGTAAACAAAATAGCGCTCGCGATACCAGGGCGTCTAGGTCATCACCGGTTTTTCCTCACCACTGCTCAGCTGCGTTTCGTGGTACCTTTAAATATGTTGGTTCTTGCTAAACACCAGCACCGTGCTCCAATAGAACGCCTGGCATGTGCTGAGCAAGAACCACTTTAAGGTTTACCATTTTAGATTATAATTATTTTCTTTTTCTTTTGTTTATTTGTTGTTTAATTTTAGCTATTGTAAAAAAAGGTGTTATGAATAAAGTTTTTTTTATTTCTATTTTTAATTTGAATGCAATCTTGTGATCCCACCATATTACACTTTCAATTTAAAAGGTATAGCTGGATCTCACATCTGTAAGTGGTCATTGATATTCCAATATACTGTTTTGACCAAATGCTTTTATGAAGACCTAGAAAGTGTATAAAAATATTGTCAAGTAATAAACAAATATTGTAATTGACATATATTTTTATAATCGATCAAAACAACAGTCCACTGCTGAATATTGGCATCCTTCAAAACTGAGGGGAAATATTATACTGTAAGTTTCCTTTATATACACAAATAAAAAAAAATATATCACATCAAGAGCACTTATATCTAAATAATATTCCAATTAAGTTATGAATAATTTTAATAAATATAATTACCCTCTAAGTCTAGTGCCATTGGGCAAAATCTTCTCCATTCCACCCAATAATAGACAAAGAATAGCTTTTTTAATATAATCATGTCCATGTATAGACGGTGCTAGGGACTTGCTGAGCAATTCATATATATCTGTGTTTGTACGGCTTGCAAGCCTCTTACACCGTTTGATGTCTTCCATTGTCAAATTCAGGTTTGCTTCTTTGTTTATTTGTGTTATGTTATTTGCTATTAAAATTGTCCTGTTGAGAATATCACTATTAATAAACTTACAAATTTCACTTATAGCAATTGGTAAGGATTATGCTTATAATCTAAGGGAGTTTCCTCTTTACTATCATTGAATTATTTATATGATCAATATTGTTCTAGCACAAGCACTATTAGCTTAGTTGGTATGGTTAACAAGAATTCTAATAGTATTGTAACTTTTTAAGTCTCGTTTTCAAAAAAATCACAGACAATAGTTCACATAATTAGTACTAACCATACAATTTAAGTTTTACACCTTAGACAATATTCAATTCAAGGTTAGTATTCAACCCTTGCTAAAATAGTTTTATGAATTGGTGCATACTGAATACTTGTCTTGTAGTGGTGGTGTGAAATAATCTGCCATTGTGATGATTTTACATGCCTTTAAAAATATCAACAATAATCAAATTGCCTTAAAACCACTATGTTTAGCGCTTAGAATACTGTAAATCGGTATTCAAAATTATAAGCAAATGTCAATTTCCAAGTACAGATACTTGGATTGAAATTCGAAATACTTGTATTTTTTTAAATTCAATCCAACATGCTCCCATTTTAGGTAGCAAATTTTAATACCACCTATTGGTATCTACATCTCAAACAGTGTTGAAGTGTTGTTGTGGCTTAGCAATTTTTTTAATATGTATTATATTAAATAAATTTCAGACAATTCTTTATTACAGTACATTATTATTTTTTTTATTTATTATATGGCATAAATAAACTTAAATTTAATTTGTGGGTGCATGTGCTCAAATTGTGTGTATTTTGGGTAGTGTGTTTTGTGTCAACTGCTACACATCGCCCACCGCTGCACCAGTTTATATCTACTGTAGAAGCGATATGGATGTGCATGTGTGTGTTTGTATTAAGCATGCTCTGTTTTAATCAATAAGGAAACATAAAGTCAAACACTATGGATAAAATATTAATCACAAAAATAGTCACAGTAGGATATGAAGTGACTTGGCCATATGACTTGGTTCCACAAATATCAACTTTAAGAGCATGTGATACAAGAAAAAAGCTTCTTCTTAGTGTGGCTCTCCAACTAGTGAAGGTTGGCAGTAAGGTCCAAATACTTTTCTCTGTCTCTAGCGAGGCTAAATAGTTCGGAAGCACTCACTATTCTGATCTACTCTCAAACAACAAAGCTAGAGCACAGTAAAGAGATGTATCAGTTTGTTGACCTTTAGCAAGTTAAACTACATTATTCTCCTTTTTGAGAAGGAAAAAAAGGTTTATTAAAGTTAGTAAACAGCTACAATATTATTACCTGAAGGTTCCAGCAGTAAAACTTCCCTGTTTAGATGGTAGACACCTGAAATTGCCTACAACCTGAACTCTGTCTCCTGGTTTGCATTTGTCTACAAGGTCATCATCACAAACAACATCTACACTCCGAGGCAGCTGTCCAGCAGGTGCCCGCTCTGGCATTTCTTGCACAGTTAGTGTTTGGTGATCTTTATAACGTGATAGACCATATTCTGTCTCTAGAGGATTACCTTCTTCATCCTGTTGTTAGGTAAGAAAATATTTTATTGTTGTGGGGCTATATTATCAAAATTTTAGGTCCTTTTGTTTATCATGTTAACCACAAAGTTCAAATTTCAATATTATTTTAATATATAAAATAATGTTGAAATTTAGATTTAGTAATATACTAATTTGTTTAAATATTCATCACTAATTATATTGTTTATTTTACTAAAACAGTATTATAATTACCTTTGTAGGATACACAGCTGAAGTAGGAAATGCTTCAAATGATGTTAAATCAGTGTATTTACGTTCCATCACCTTTTTTGTGGTAGGACAGTAGTGAACACTTCTCACAACTTTAGGGCGTACTAAAGATACTCGAGTTACTATCCCTTCAACACATATCAGATTACCCAAGTACCTTAAAGGAAAAATAATTTAAGAACTGTGTACATACATTTGTATTTGTTAATAGGTATGAAAATTCTTTATTGTATACAATTAAAACAAAATTATTACAAAATCATACCTTTTGTTTTGTTTCGCATGCATTACTTTGCATTTCTCAGGAATTGTTTTTTATTAAAAATATATGATTCAGCATTTTATAATGAGTTTTGTTATATAGTTGAAGTATGAGTAGTTTGTTATATAGTCTTGTTCTTTCTAACATTATATATACCCATACCTTTTCAAGTACTTAAATGTGGTTTAACTAGACAATTATTATTCTAATATTTAATAATAATTATATTTGCAACAGTTAATATTAAAAAATATTCATAAACTAAATAAGGAACTAATGTAAATCCAGAACTCTAAATCCATTTCCCAAGTAGGCTGGTTGCTATGAGGATTTACAATCATAGATCATTTATTGGTATATTTTTTGTAATAAACTGTTTATTAACTCACCTAGAAGTTAAACTTCGTGGTGTGACATGTTTTGTTCCAAAACTCCCTGAGAATGCTACAAAGAACTCTTCTTGTTCTTTAGCATATGTAGGATCAATCGAAGATACATACTCTTTTAAAGCTCTCTGAAATGCAATTTGTTCTTCAAAAGAGTTTTCTAATAAATTCTTAGCCCTGCCGGGGTTCTTTCGTCTAAGATCATTTATGTTCACAATTAAACGTTTAGACTTTTCTGCTATCATTTGTTTAACTCTATCCATATAAAGCCCTTGATCTTCCTAAAATATAAAACATACTTTTAAATATTTTAACTCTAAATAAACATTAAAGGTTATACTTTTCAACTAACTTCATCATCTAAGAATTCTAGGTATTCTCTTTGCAAGTCTCTGAGGCGTTGATCAAAATCTCCTTCTTCCATTTTAGAATAAAATAATTAGATAGAAGCACATATACTCCATAAACTTCTGATTCATAAATTGACTAAAACTTGCAAGCTATAAATTTGGCGCGAAGTAACAAAATGTCAGTTCTTATCACTATTCATAGTTAACCAGCTACCTATTGGCTAAACATAAGTATGCGTATTGCGTACTATTCAAGTTTTTGTTTATGGTATTTTTGTAACTACTATATTATGAGTTCTTAAAGGGTCAAGTCAGTCATGGCCGTACCAACATAAATAAGGATCCAGCTAGGTTAAGAATTCGTGATAGTTCCATTTGTGAGTGTGGATTGGAAGATGAAAATGTTGATCATATTTTCTGCAATTATCCTAAGCATTCTTATTCTTTATGACGTAATCCCTCCCAAGTATTTCTCGCCCGGCCAATCTAAAATTGGTAATAGATCTTGTTTTAACCCCTTTTGTAATTTGTTATCTGATTTTCTTGTTACTTGTAAGATTTGTTTATTTATTTACAGTTGTTATAGTCTAATATTTAATTTATAAGTTATATCATTTGTTTGCTATATTTATATGCATTAAATGATTACTAGTATTAATTATTTTTTTCTTTTAATTATAATGTCATAAACATCATTTTCTTTTCTTTTTTCATTTATATGAAGTTTTGGTTTTTTAGCGCTTTTTAATACTTTCGTGAAGTTGTGGCGGTGCCATTATGTCTCTATAATTGTATTTTTTGAGTTTTTGTTTGATTCTGTGACTCCGTGACTGACTTGACACTGGTAGAATTTATTGATAGTTGCCATAGCCAAAGAATTCAATAACATATGTATGTGTGGCTATTCTGTCTTGTATTATTTCATTAGTTGACATTAATTTAATTATAACATAAAAATTCAAGCAAAAAAATCTGATGTTGTACTTAATTTTGCTTTAAGCGGTACTAACAATTAACCCAGATTAATATTTAATTTTTAATGGAAATATAACAGCCATCCAACGAACCGGCATCCGTGTTGATCTTGATTAACTTTTCAATTAAAATAGAGATAACAGTGGAAGTGTTAGAAAAACTTAAAATTAAATGGTTTAATTACCGAAAATCTGTTTTAAAAATATCTTATGAGATGTCAGAACAACAACCAAATTCTACCACTGAATCACCTCCGAGAAATGATAAAAACAATGAAAAAGAAAGAACAAAGCTGAAGATTCTTGCTCTTCATGGGTATCGTCAAAATGGTGCAGTTTTCCGAGCGAAAATTGGATCATTCAGGAAAGCTGTATCAAAGTATGCACAGCTAACTTTTATTTCAGCTCCCCATAAAGTTCTTAGTGATGAAGATAAAATTGATGAAGGTAATGTTTCAAAATTACATTAATATGCTGATCAATATCCAATTATGGTAAGCCACATCGACATAGATCTACCCAAAATTAGCTGCTGTTTCATATATCCATATATATTATAGTTTATATTATACTATGTTTCATATATATTATAGCTGCACTAATAACATTATAGGTATATAATTGAGGTATTCTACATAAGATTTACCATGATACATTCTCCACTTCAGAGTTTAAGAGATATGTTGCTGTCTTTTGTTCTCTAGATTCATTAGATTCCGAATAAATGTTGTCCTTATTTACAGAACCAAATATAAATTATCAATATTATTGTATTTCATATTCTTTTGTATTACAGTTTGTAAAATATAAAGTCAGTTACTTTAATGAATAATTTTATATATATATATATATATATATATATATATATATATATATATACATATACATATATACATATATATATATATATATATACATATATATATATATATATATATATATATATATATATATATGGACCTTTGGTTTTAAAGATGAAAATAAAATTATTATTTTAGATAACCGCTCTTGGTGGTTTAATGCAGAAGATAACACTTTTAGTGGAAAATGCTTAGGTGGCCCAGCATTGGGATTTGAAGCTACACTTAAATTAGTTGAAGACACAGTAATTGAATATGGCCCCTTTGATGGTTTTATGGGCTTCTCTCAAGGTGCTTGCCTAGTTGGTTTATTGGCTGCTATGCAGCAGAAAGGATGTGAGTACCCTTCAGAAAATTTGAATAATGATAATTTCTTTACTGTGTTAAAGTTACACTGATATATAATAAACCTTTGCACTCTGTTCTCCCCGTTAAGGAGATATAATAGTTCTAGCATACATAGTTCTAAATGTGAGTACCCTTCAGAAAATTTGAATGATGATAATTTTTTTACTGTGTTAAAAGTAACACTGATATATAGTAAACCTTTTCACTCTGTTGTCCCCATTAAGGAGATATAATAGTTCTAGCATACTACTTAGATATAGGGGATATCTACAGGGATATTAAATTTTATAAGTGATTTATAAGTGAGAATCATTTTATTGTAGTGTAACTTTTTGGGAAATGCATGTTTCTGATGCTATTGCACAAGGTATGAAATCATAATATGATACAATTCCTAAGATATACATCAAAACATCAGTCAGTTTTAAGTGGGAAAGATACATGGAAATGCACTTGCAATCATGTTTGTTATATATTATGTACCAATGTTTTTTATATATTATTTGGGAAAGACTATAAGTATTTGTGGAAGAAAGGTTGGTATACAACAGTTTTTCACACTGTTATGAAGTTTCATATACATATAGCAAGCTGTAAATCGGTAGAAGATAAACTCTGATTGGATTCAATGGATAAAGACATTACTGAATTGAGATCATGATCAAACATAATATAATATCTTATTTAGTTCAAAAGCTACAAGCCGAGATTGTGCATAATGCACAGTGTTAGAAACTAATAGTTCACTTGTGTGTTAATTTTTTTTTATTATTTTATACTTTTGTATTTTGCTTACTACTAATTTATTTTGAAAATATTAAAAGTAAAATATTTGTAATATATGTAAAAATATTTTTCTAAATTTGTTATATAAAAGAACTAATTTCTCATAATCTAAAACCTAAACTCTTAACAAAAACAAGATTATTCAAAATTGAAATATAGAAAATTTAAGCTAAATTAATTAATATTTATTTTAGATTTGCCGTACACATTCCGGTTTGCTATACTTGCTTCCGGTTTTCGATCTGGTAGTTTAGTTCATAAAGGATTTTATGATGAAGATATTAACTTGCCTTCACTGCATGTTTATGGAGAAAGTGACTCTATTATACCAAAAGGTAACATATCTTAATAATCACATACTGTTTATACTGTAGCTTAGTATGTTGTTTGAGGCAGTATTTGAAATTGCCCCACATGGTACATATATGTCAAGATTACTATAATATATTAGGTGTAAAAACATTTACAATCATAGTTGAATTAGGATTCATTGTCGTAGCTGTCTTTAAAGGTACAAGGATCAATTATAATTCTCATGATCAATAAAGTACTTTTTTTTATTTTCAGAAATGAGTGAGTCATTGATTAATTTATTCATTAAACCAGTAGTAGCGGAACATTCAGGTGGTCATTATGTTGCCTGTTCAGGTTCCATCAAGGATGCATACCTTGACTTCTTACATGATAGGTGTCAAGATTCAAAACAACTTGAAAAACAAAAGGAGAGAAGAAATTCCTAGATGAATGATGTATCAAATAAAACAAATATATGGTTTGTGATAAAATAACTGTATTTATTAGTTGGCATAATTAGACAAGTGAATTGAACTGTTTTAACTGACCAAAACTAGATTATTAGTCAAAACTAATATCTGTGCTGGTTTCGGCTAAAACTGTTAAAAATGTTAGAGTTTATAATGAATTAAATAACTGTTAATAAAATAATAAGTAACAGTGATCATGATACATAACTTTTTACTTTATTTTTGCCCATTAAACTAATAACAAATAAATTGTAATTAGTTTAATCTGCAAAAAATTCCCAAACAATTTTGTTCCTGTACAATCCCGCTATCGTGGTTCTTTTTTGCGTGCCGTTAAAAAATGTGTTGAAAATCGAGACTTGAAGCCAAATTTCGATAAAGCAGAATTATTTATCTGACCCATAAACCCCGCGTTACCAACTTTAAAAGATGAAGAAGACCCAGTAACGGCGACATTCACTTTTTATGCTGGTCATCTTGTTTTCCACCGTTTTGGATTTTTTTCACCATCTTATCCAATTGCTACTTGTGCACAATGTACTTTGTTCAATAACCACCCTCCTATCTCTAACCAATCGAGCGTGCCGTGCAGTTTCTCATAGAAAATGACGAGAATATTAATCTTACGTATTTTTCTTAAAATTCCACTGATCCAGTGAATACAAATTTGTAGGACGAATGAGCATGCCTCCTGTCACTGAACCCAGACTTAGCGTTGAAATTTCGGCCGTGAATTTTTTTCCAAGATAGGCCGAAATTATGAGACCCTGTGGTAGCGTCTTAAGTCCTTAAGTAATTTTTGTTCGAGCGGTACCCCATTATCGCATTTGGTTTTTTGCACCCCGTGGTAGGGCCTCGAGTTCCCGTCTCGAACAATGTTCAAACACCAGCCCGCTACCGCGTTTCGTTTTCGCGTGCCATCGAATAATGCGTTGTATGAAAAATGAGAAACAAGGCTCGGAGCCGAATTCCGAATATGCAGAAATACTTGTCTGACCCATAGACCTCCTGGTGCCAACTTGCAGCGATATAGACCCATAAACGGTGATTTTCGGCTTGTATGGCGGTCATCTTGTTTACGGTTGAATCGATTTCTTTTCTCCCTCCTACCTAAGTACCTGCACTTCTGACTCTCTTTTGTACGAGAGCAACCCTCGTAGGTAGCACGGTTCGGGCGGCGTCGAGCTATTTTTCGACCTTTAAGGTCTGGATACAACTTGTCCGCCTCGAGCCCCATCCGAACACTTTCTCTGATCAAACTTATCCTCTTATTTATCCCTCTCCCAAGTATACATATGGATTTACTTGTGCGTAAACCAGGTGATTGAAATTCCATTTCAAACATATATCTAGCAAACTCTCCATTCATATTTACTCTTTCATCACCGAAAGTACCAAGAACCTTTTCATATCCATCACACCAACCTAATTATCAAAGTCCCCGACCATGACTATCCTTTCATTTTCCTTGCATTCATCTAACACTTCTCTTACACTTTCCCAAAACTTCTCGTTTTCCTTGACGACTTCTTGCGATCTCCTTGACCTGATATCTTACGACGCATGGACGCCGAGGATAAAGATTCTAATCAAGCCCACCTTCATTCTGACCCAGAGAAGCCTTGGGCTCACACACATGTATTACTTAAAACACTTAGGAAAACATTCTTGCGGAAAGGAATATACCCACACCCTGACTACCTCTCTATGTCGCAGGTACTACAGATCAAAACAAGACATGTCTTTCCGTTTCGTCTCATTCACACACAAAACATCGATTCGTTGCATAGCATCCATCATCTGATAAATCTCGTTTATCTTATCATCTATCCCTCGTCTCACATTCATCGTAGCGAAACGGTTCTCCATTAGTCGCTTTTTATATAATTATACTAATTTAAAAGACACAGTCACAACAATTAAAACTAATCGTTTAAATTTTACGTACATTATTTTCGTTAAAAACAAAACTTTGACTTTTGAATCAAAACTTTGACACTGGCAAAAAGTTATCAACTCTTACTTTATAAAATAAAAAATCGATTTTATTCTTGTTGTGTATTGTTGTATTAGGTTATATTACATTGGAGAAGTTGGTTTTATTAAATTTTTAAAATTACTTAATAAAATGTGTCTTATCTAAACAGTTTATATATACATTTTACACCAAAATGTGGCGCCGTTATCTGTTGTGGTTTGCGCATGAACACAACGATTTTCGTCATGCTGTGAGTTTTAATTTCTTTAGAAAAGAGATCCTGTATTTATTTACTATTTTTTGTGCACATACTTAGTAAGAAAACAAATATAAAATAAAATTATTTATTTATTTCATCAACACTGTAAGTTTTGATTGAATTTTAAATTATATATATAAAATTCTTACTAGGTACATTTAGAAAAACTGGTAAGGATAGTTTAGATTATAGCATGCGAGTTTAGATTTCAATATGTATGCCTAAATTATGATCTTAGGTATTTTTTTATCTTCTTTTCTTGTACTTTTCACTCTAAAATATCATTTCTATAGGTATTTTTATTTTGGAAATATGTTTCCTTATTTATTACTTATAAATATTATTTTTCATCAACACAATATCAACTCTATGTGGATGTAATGCATTCATAATCTCTCTTGATTTATCTACAATGCTTGTTGTAGCAAAAATCTAATGTAGTGAAGTGTCTACAAACACAGAAGAAATACAATATTGTCATATATAAAATATATACACAGTTTAGTCTTTTCTTCTTTCTAGGAAATGCAAAGTATACTCTCTTTGTTGAATATGCCAATAAGATTCATAGAAACCCCCTGTGTTAAAAAACCATATTGGATTGTCGAATTACCATCAGAAAATTGTGCAAAGAAAATAGCTTCTAGGTCTGTTTTATTGAAGACTTGTATAGAACTATGGTCCCGTGGAAGTAATGTGAAACAGTTACATAGCAACTTAAAGAAATCAATTAAAAATACTAGTGGAGGGTGGATAATACCAGTGTTGTTCAAGGATGATGAAATAAGTAACTCTCATATTTGTCCAGCAGAACTGATAAAAGATTGTTGTGATTCTAACAAGTCTTTCAAAGTGGATGTTGAAACTTTCTGTAAACATTTCTCTATAAAGGAAAAAGTTGATAAAATTGAGGTAAAGTATAAATTGTATATTTGGAATGTGATAGATCATAGGTTTCCAACCTTTTATGGACTACCTAGACTACCTAGGAGACTAGGACTAGGATTACTAGGACTAAAACTGCTTTATAAGAAAAAAATGTTTATTTACACCATAATAATAGGATAAACATTTGAGATGGCTAGATAAAATGTTTTTTCATGAAAACAGAGGTACTTCAAAACACTCCCCCTTTTGCCTTTAGACTGGCCCCATGAAAAGTTCCAGCGCCCACTAAGGGGTTGTATCACCCTCTATTGGGAACATATGTGATAGATTATATAATTAGTATCTGTTTATAAAAATATTAAAGTATTATAGTGGCTAAATGACAATTTTAATCATCACTATAAATGATGAAATTTATATTAATATTTAAATAGTTTATAGGCTTGAATATAACCATCTCAAGGTGATATTGTGATTTCAAGATTACTTAAAATTTGAAACTTTATCAGGTAATTCAGTTACAATAAACCAAACACTGTAAACTATAACTATACCCAGTTTAATACCCTCGAATAAATAATGACACAATAATTATATCTTTTAATCTCAATTAAAAATTTACAGGGTTTCAGTTTTTTGCCACTTGAAGGACCCATAAAGCTGAAGAATCCCGATATAACCTTATCTTACATTGAATTCTATGGCATTGATCCCAACAATGTACCAGATGACCCTTATGATGTGTTTTTTGGAAGATGGGTGAGTATTGTAATGTTATATAAATGATGTAATGACGACCGATTGGCTCAGTGGGGGGTCCTCCACCCGCAGATACAACTGTAGCGGGTTGGATCCCTGTATTGGAATAAATATATGTATGGATACATTTTATCCATAGATAAAATGTATATAAATATTTATTCAGAGTCCGGTAACCCTCTCAATCCGTTTTTCTTCTCTATCCTTTCCCTTCCTCTCCATCAATCCACGGTCTGCCGTGCCAATAGATATGCGGCTAGGGGCGACCTTGTCGCCAGCGTGCCGACCGTCCTGGGAGCGGGCTCCCCCTGGTTCTTTGGTACCTTACCTCAGCATGCGGGGCTCTGCTGTGGCTGACCTCCATCGTCCCTTGCAGCTCGTGGGATTTCACTAAGACGAATTTAATATACCTAATTTGTTGAAAAATGACGGCGACGTGGTTCCCCACCCATCACACCCTGATTCCCATGAGGGCGAGAAGCGACTAATGGAGAGCCATTTCGCTGCGATGAATGTGAGAAGAAGAATAGATCAAAGGATGGATGAGTGTGGAGTAGGCTCTGCCAACCCCTACGGGGCATAGGCATGAATATAATAATAAAAAAATGATGTAGCAACTTTTTTAGCACTGTAAATTTTCTCATGTAATATTTTTTTATGCGACTTTTATGTCCCACTACTGGGCATCTTCCTCCCTATTTCTGGAAGAATTAATGTTAACCCACTACTAAGTCACTACACACAAAATAGCAATTAAATAATTAAATCATTTTATTTTTTAAGCTGAATATAAATGAAAAAACTAAGTTCCCATATAATAAATGTCACCTTGAAAAAATTACTATACAAATGAAAAAAAAAATATATATATATAATTTTGGATAACACATGTGGGACACAACATGTTATGTTTAACAAACAGAGCTACATATTCTTTTAAGGTAGCCGATGGCCAACGTGATTTAATGCAGTCTCTCTCATTAAAACGGCGTAAATTCATCGGTAATACCAGTATGGATGTTCAGTTATCATTGATAATGGCCAACCAGGCACAGGTTGTGAAGGGAGACATCTTACTAGATCCATTTGTGGGTTCTGGATCATTGCTTGTAGCTGCTGGATATTTTGGTGGTAAGATTTTATTACTGATCAAAATAAAAATTTTGCAAGTGATGTAATATTCATATTAACATATCTACAGGTAATAAATATGATACACTAGATGACCTGATGAACTTTGTTTCACCTACAACTTAAGTGATTATAACTTTTGATCAGCGATTATCATAATCAATCTTTCAATTTCAATTTATCGAGATCAATCTGCTATCTAAATTTACTTTAACCTTCGTTTTTCAAAAAAAATTAAATGCAAGAAACGTGTCAAAGTCGCACAAAAGAAACAACAGTTTTGTATACACGTCAGTGCGACGATAAAGCCCTCACGAAATAAAAAAAAAACCTTGTAATCGGTCGAGCCGCTTTTGAGTTTTAGCGAGTTTTATATATATATATATATATATATATATATATATATATATATATATATATATATATATATATATATATATATATATATATATATATATATATATATATATATATATATATATATATATATATATATATATATATATATTATTAGGAATTTATTGTAAAGGAAAAGTACATTACGTTTTATTCAAAGTATTTTCCATCATTTGCCACTACTTTTCCCCATCTTTCTGGCAACATTCGGATACCCCGTCGAAAAAACTCTTCATCTTTTGACGCTATCCACAAATCTACCCAATTTTTGGTGTCTTCATATGATGTGAAGCGCTGCTCAGACAGACCATGTGCCATCGACCGGAACAGGTGATAATCAGAAGGGGCTAAGTCTGGTGAATACGGCGGGTGGGGTAAAACTTCCCAGTTGAGTGTTTCCAAGTATGTTTTTACCGGCGCCGCAACATGTGGACGAGCATTATCGTGTAAAAGAATAATTTTGTCGTGTCTGGAGTAGTAATGGGCGCGTTTTTACTTAAGTGCCCGACTCAATCTCATCAATTGTGTTCGGTAGAGAGCTCCAGTAATGGTTTCGCTTGGTTTCAGCAATTCATAATACACGACACCAAGCTGATCCCACCAAATACACAGCATGAGTTTTTTTCCATGAATATTCGGCTTAGCTGTCGATGTTGATGGTTCGCCGGGCTTAACCCATGACTTTCTCTTCTTTGGATTATCGTAGTGAATCCATTTTTCGTCACCAGTGACTATACGATGCAAAAAACTCTTTTTTTATTCCTGGCAAGCAGCATTTCACTCATGCATAATCGGCGTTCAACGTCTCTCGGCTTTAGTTCATATGGAACCCAATTTCCTTGTTTTTGAATCATTCCTAACGATTTTAAACGATGTGAAATTGCTTGTTGAGTCACTTGTAGAGTAAGTGCAAGTTCTTTTTGCGTTTGGGACGAATCTTCCTCCAATAGTACTTCTAATTCCATGTCTTCGTACACTTTCGGCCTTCCACTGCGTTCTTTGTCTTTAACGTCAAACTCACCGTTCTTAAACTTTTGAAACCATTCCTGACAACTTCTCTCACTTAAAGCAGCTTCACCATATGCTTCTAGAAGCAATCGATGCGCCTCAGCTGCAGATTCTTTCACATTAAAGAAGTAAATCAAAAGTTCCCGCAAATGATGCTTATTCGGAATAAAACTTGACATTTTTGCACGAAAAAAATTACGTGATGCTGATACGGAATCACTAGTACTTTAAGGTTATGGTGTTGCCAGATGACTAAACTTGGGATATTACGTTTTACATCTGACAATTTCTCCATAACCTTCTGGTGGGGCCATCTTTTGACAAACCGCGGAAACTTATTTGTACACCTAATATATATGTATATGTATATATATATATGTATGTATATATATGTATGTATATATATGTATATATATATATATATATATATATATATATATATATATATATATATATATATATATATATATATATAACATTCACTGTTATCTCCTTTATTATTGTGTATTTTCATATACAGCTCATGTGTGGGGTTCTGATATCGACTTCATGATGTTGCACGCAAGGTCCCGACCGACACGCGTCGGACAAAAGGTAACAATGTATGTATTACATGGGATTATGCTGCTATAGTTGTTCTTTTATATGTACGTATGTTGCTATCTGCATGTGATTTTATTAACATACTTTATTTTTAAATTTTGCAAAACTTTATAAGTTGTTTAAAAGAATTGGAGTCCTTATATTATAAAAGTAAGTAAAAGAATATAGTGAAAAATGAGCAGAATAGAGTTTAACTGAACTAAGAACTGTTAGTTAAAAATTATCTTTTTTAAATTGTCAATTTTAGTATTAAAAATATTATAGTCTGTGTTCTCTGACATAACATTATTTTTAGTTGAAAATTTATATTTTTATGATTATTAACATATAAATATTTAAGTAAAACAAAAGATATGAATCAATTTTGATGCTTGCGAATATTGACGTAATGAACTTTGTTTTCTATCCTTTGTGCTTTAGACGCTTCCTGAAGTGACAGGTTTATTGGTAGTATATTTTTGTTTTCCTAAAAAAGGTTCGCAGTAAAGAAGAGGGTATTCAGGCCAACATGAGACAATACGGGATCGAGTCGAGGTACTTAGACGTGATAGTAAGCGACTTCTCACTGCCGTTGTGGAAGGACAGTCTCAAGTTCGACGCCATCGTTACTGACCGTTAGTTCAAATTTCTGTATATTTTTAAGTAGCTCACTTTCTCACCATTTCAGCCTGATTCGTTATCAGGCTGATTTAAAAATCAAATGAAAACCGCTACGTGCAAATTTATCATATGTGTATGTATATTTCGGCGACGACGATTAGAATGAATCCCCCTCGACTTAATTTCGGCTTTCATGTACAAAATTGAGAAGGCAAACAAGTAAGATATACAGTGAACAACGAATTTAAAAATAGATTTACTTGCGAAGAATCCACGGTTAGGACGGAGAGGTTAGGCTACCAACACAAACTGGACCTGGCGACGTATAATGGACGAAGTCTGCGGCACTACGAGCACGAACTCGTGGTACAGGTGGAAAATATACGATGGCATGTTGTAGAACTAAGCGAAGTCCGTAGACAGGGGAAGGACACGGTAGTCCTGTAATTTGGCCATCTGGTCTACTACCGAGAGTGGCATAGTCTTTCCCAAGGTGGCGTGGAATTCCACTTCAATAAAGTCCTGACAACATCGAAGAAATATCCAATGTATCGGTAAGGGTTGCGTATCTTGTACTCCGGTTATCGGATAATCTTCAGGTAGTGCAAGCATACGCGCCCACGTCGGCACATCCGGATGGTGAAGACTATGTACGACGACGTAGCCAAGGCTTTGTAAATGTCAAAATAGGGCTGCATATAGGAATCGAATCGATAATTTTTGCGCAAAAGCTTGGGAGAAGCCACCCTAAATTTTTTGCACAAAAGCTTGGGAGAAGCTATCTCACAAAATTAAAAACCCAAATAGTCACCAAAATACTCGAATTAGCAAATAAAGTGGCAATGGGCTGGTCACGTTTGTCGGAGATCCGACAATCGCTGTAGTAGACGAGTCCTGGAGTGTTGACCGCGTCTTGGCAAACGTAGTGTGGGATGTCTCCGGCTAGATAGTGCGACGATCTGCGCAGGGTGGCTGACAGAAACTGAATGCTTGAAGCCGAAGATCGGTCTAAGTGTGCTTCTCGAGGGAGGCCTATGTCCAGCTGTGGACATCCGCAGGCTGTTGATGATAATGATTAATTCTATTATATTATTGATTAATTATTATAATACGCCGACATATACGTGTACGCATTTCAAATATATTATCTTCATCAACAGTTCACGGCAGTCCATACCAGGACACGTATTAAGCTCGGTTTTTGGCTTCATGTATCCAGCGGCTGCGTCTTCAAATATTATAGTTTATTTTATTATATGATTTATAATGAAGAACTTTGCTTTGCTATAAGAAGTATCTTAATTTTACTAACCTATGTATTCTGAAACGTGATTTTAGACTAAGAGAAATTTAGAGGAAGATAGAAAAAGTGGTTACAAGGTTAAATTATAACCAATTTGATAAAATGGATAAATTTACTTGAGTGGTTTGATCAGTGGTAATCTTTTTATTACATTTCACACAGCCCCATACGGAGTTCGCGAACCTACAGAGAAGATTGGAATACAGAAGGAGAATTATACCCTTTCAGAGGAGTACTTACCAAACCACATTCCTTCAAAAGTAGAATATGGACTCTCCCATATATATAGCGATCTTTTAAACTTTGCCGCAAAACATCTTGAGATAGGGAAAAGGCTTGTATGCTGGTATCCTTTAGTGAGGTAATATACTTTCAGTTATTAAGTTACCATTTTGCTATAAACAAAATACCCCTTGTAATTTTTACATAAAATCAATTAATATAATAATTTACGCCGAACCATAATAATTAAATTTCCCATAAGTAGTAAAGTGTGATCACCTATATAATCATGATAGAGGTTAAAAAAGATAAATTTAAAATAATATTGTAACACACAAGTGTTATAAACGATTATTAAATATTTTTTATCTAACTAAGCGCAGCGACCCAAAATGGATCTTGGCCTACGATCAGATTTTACGCCTAATTTTTATATAATAATTTTGTTTCATTATATAAGGGAGAATTTTTTTAATTTTAGAGATGAATACAAAGAAGAACATCTACCCTCCCATCCGTGTCTGCGGTTGGTGGCCAACTCTGAGCAAGTTCTTTCGAAATTAACTTCGCGGAGACTCTTGACATATGAAAAAGTCCACGACGAGACTCCGTATATGCCTGTAGACCCCAATGCTGGTGCACACAACTTTAGGTATATGATTTATTTTTTGAAGACTATAATTTATTATATATGGGATAGGAAGGCAAAAGATCAGGCGTGTCTCCTGATCAAGTAATCAACGCCGCCCATAGACATCCGCAGTGCAGAAGCTTTGCCGGCTTTTGAGAAAAGTGTAGGCTTGTTTTTCGAAGATTCCAATATCATATCGGTTCGGAAACAGGCTACCCTGTGGAACCAGTTACCTCCAACGGTGTTGCACGGAAAGAAGTTTCTAGAAAAATGCACCGTATAATCGCCACTCATCCAGATGGTGGGGTTGAAATTTTTGAATTGAATTTTGAAAGCAATGTTAAAATATACATCGAAACATTAACTTGAAATAAATGTTGAAACTAAATAGAGACTGTCAATATTGGAGTGATCTTATATATAACTGTTTTTTTGCTAGTTTTTGCCTACTGGATAAACTCAATTGATTTCGATTAAAAATCTAATTATTTTTTAATTTATGAATTGTTACAGAGAAAAGTACTTTTCGATTGGTGAGATGACGAGGAAAGAAAAAAAGGAAAAACGAGCAGCACCGCCATAGCACTAAAAAGTTGTGATGAAAATACTTAATAAATAATATTTTTATTTATAAATATTTATTTTAATTTAAAAAGATCACTTCTTATTGTTGCTATATTTAAAAGTTGCAAAACAGGATTTAATCTTTGTGTTGAAACAGGAATGAAGATGAATGTTAGTAAGACGAAAGTGACGGTTTTTGAAAGGGAGAACACTACGACGTGACACACAGTGTGAGGTGTGAGGTGCTGATTGCAGGAGAAAAGGTTGAGCAAGTGAATGAGTTTATATATTTGGGGTCACTGTTTACAAGAGATGGAAAATGTGAAGGAGGCATTGAAAGACGAGTGAAAGTTGGTAATCAGGTTAATGGAGCCCTGCACTCCTTTATGAAAAGTCAGAATGTGTCTAAAACGGCCCGACTGCCGGTTCATCAGGGGGTGCTTGTTCCGATGCTAATATACGGTAATCAAAGTTGGGTTTGGAAAAAGAAGCATGAAAGCAGACTAAATGCGGTGGAAATGAGAGCATTAAAAAGTATGTGTGGTGTAACCTTGAATGATAGAATAAGAAATGAAGATATAAGAGAGCAATGTGGAGTAAAAGAAGGTGTTGTGACAAAAGTAGAAAAAGGGATGCTTAGATGGTTTGGACATATAGAGAGGATGGATGAAAGACGCCTGGCAAAAGAAATTTACCTTGCTAATGTGGATAGAAGGGCCGGAAGAGAAAGACCACGAAAAACGTACCTTGACCAAATTGCTGAACTTTTTAAGAAAGGCCAGGTCAAGAGTACCCTCAACCGGCAGGCTTGCATGAGGAGAATAATAAGTGTGGAGGAAGCAAGGAAAGTATGCCGAGACCGTAGCAGATGGAGATCTGTGGTCTTTGCCTAACCCTACGGGAGGCAGGCGTGACGATATGTATGTATGTATGATCTTTGTAATAAAATGAACTATCTACTTTAGAACTTTTTTAATGAAAAAGGCAAAGAAACGATCTCTGGTATCTGATGGTAAACAATCACCACTAGTCATGAAGGTCTGCAGCACTAAGGATGTGTTGCCTACCTTAAGATATAAATAAGCAGAAAAGAAAATAAGGAATGGGTAATTAAATTGAGGATCCAGTTCTCAATGCTTACTGGAAGAAGCGCTTTAGTAAAGCCTGGCACTTCCCAGATTAGATGGTCCATTTTTGATAAAATTCCATACAGATAAAACTGGCCAACATTGAGAAAAAAAAATTTCAATGCACATCCCACATTAGTTCTTCTTTTAAGACTTTTGAATTGTTTATAATAGTATGCGTTCAAGTCAGTAATACCTGAGGATTTTGTTTGGTCTAACTTTTTTGGAGGAATGGATATAAATTCGCCACCAATATTCTAGACAAATTGATGAGATACTCAGAATCTGATGTGGTCATCAAACTACCATTATCTCCAAAAGCGGTAACTTCGCCTCTGAAACAAAATTTTTATTTCCACTTATAAGTATCTAAAGAGCAGTGATAATGACACCTTATAAAATATAACTTTCGTAGGTGTAAAAGTAAACCGAACTCGGCTGGTTTCGGTCAAAATCGAATAAGGGAAGTAAATTAATTAGATATTTAAAAAATTAAAAGCAACTCGTTTAACAATAAATTTTAATTTACCAAAAACCATATGGGGTTTTTCACCAATTCAAAGTAAATCCTATGTTTGAGTGTTATACAAGAGAGACAAAACAGTTTACCACCTCACCTGTTCCGTGGCCAGACCTTATTTTTGATAGAATGCTTATTTTTTGAATGATAGAAAGAGTATAATTATAATAATGATTTATTTATAACATTTTTTATAAATCTACGAGAAATCTGAGTTCTAATGTAGGTGAACCAGTATTTCAGTATGATCAAATTAAAAACCGATACATTACCGAGTGAATTTAATACTGTAATAATAATATATAAAAAAAGAATTTATTATTTAATATGAAAACTGCTTCTTTTACAACAAATTTGTTTTAAACTAAAATTATTGCTTGCTGGGTATTATAACGATATTTCTTATCTGGACATCATAGCATATTTCAGAATTTCAAACATATTGTTTGAATATATTAGATATATTAAGTATAATTAAATATATTAAGTAAAATACAACAATAATTTTTTGTCTCCAATACATTTGAAAAGCTAAATATATTCCCTACAATGGAGACGCTGAGTAACAGGTAACGAAAGGAAAAGAAGTTAATATATAAAAAGAAATAGTCTGTATATACTCATTAGCACAGTGGGAAAAAAGCCGTGCAATAAATTACAATATTATAAATTACAACTATATTAATATGTTATAAATCAATAATGTTTTTCTATTTATTCTGTGAGTGAAAGGGAGAGCATCATGTCAGCAAGAGCGGGTGGGGGCGAAACAGTTGAGCGCGCTTTCCTCTGTTTGGCGGCAATCTGCGAATGTGCCCATTGGGCAAGTTTCCACGCTTCCTTGCGTTTGGAATTGCCTGACGACTTGTATTGACCCCCAAGATTGTTTGCGACCTGGTTACAATATTATTAACGTTATATTACTTTCGATAGGAAAAGTTCGTAAAAATGTTTTTGCCTAATTTTTTCAATGTAGATGAATGCTGATTAGAAAATTTATTGTTAAGCTGTTGCAGTCATTATATATTAAGCTTTGAATGAATAACTGTATTTTTTATATGATTTAAGATAAATTTGTACTCTTTTTTTTTGTTATTGGCGCTGTTCACTAATGCGCTGGAAGATGTCTTCAAAACATTGGACTGGAAAGGACGTGGCATAAATGTAAACCGTGAGCACATCTCACACTTCCGGTTTGCCGATAATATCACGATCTTGGCAAGATCGCTGCAAGAACTGCAAGCAATGCTGAACGGCCTAAATGAGTCCTCCAGACTGGTCGGTCTGGCTATGAATTTGGATAAAACTAAAATAATGGTAAATCACCATATTGAGCCAGAACCGACCATGATCGATGGTAAAGTTCTCGAAGTTGTCCAGGAATATGTCTACCTTGGCCAAATAGTGCGATTGGACGGAGACAACTTCGAGAAAGAAGCCGAGAGAAGGATACAGTTGGGCTGCGCAGCGTTTAGGAAATTTCGTCAAGTCTTCTCGTCACCTATACCTCAAAGTCTGAAGACAAAAGTCTTCGTCTGCGTCCTGCCCGTACTCTCTTTCGGTGGTGGAACGTGGACACTGACAGTCCGTCTCCTTGAAAAGTCGCTCAGAGGGCTATGCTCGGAGTTTCTATGGTGGATAGAATTCGAAATGAAAAAAATTCGCCGGAGAACCAGAGTCGCCGACATTGCTCTTTAAGTTAGCAGACTAATTTAAAGATAGTCTAATTTAAAGTGAAAAAAAAAATACAACAGGATAGACATTTATCCGAACTATTTTCATTTGCATTGCGTGTAACTCTAGTAGTTTCTATATCGGCAATAATTTATTAAATATTAAAAACATTTTTATTTAAACTAAATAAGTGATTATGATTTTATATTTCTTACCAGAAACAGTCCAAGAAGTGCACGAATATTATCAGGGTTTAAATTAAGTGCTTGACAGTAATAAGACTTCGCCATTTCCAAATTCTCCACACCTCCCTTAAATATAAAAGGTACTTAAAATTCTAACAGTATGACGTAATGGCAAGGTGTTCAGTTTCAGCGGCAAAAGAAGCGGGTTCGATTCCATCTTCAGGGTAAATGTGTGTTTATTCTACAATATTTTTTTTAGATGCTTCTCTGTCATTTGTATAGAGTGATGCTATAATATTTGGAATCCTAATGAGGGACTACTAGAGTATCACCACCAAGTTTGCCCACGTGCTACCTCACATGCTGAACGAATATAATCTTATTCGTCCGACGGTTAGTGTTTTTTCGTCATAGAGAAAGTCTTTGACCGATTGTCATGAGGGCCATGAAAAAAATCACAACGCCGCTTGTGGGTGCTGATGACAGAAACGCAGTGTAAACGCGTTTAGATCCAGTAGAATCTGTCTCTGCTTACCATCGTGGGGTTCGTTCTGTACGCCACGATTTCATAGCGATGGACTTCAGGGTGGAGAGCATTCAGGGGTTTGAGGTCTGGTTGCTCCAGAAGAAGTTCGGGCGGGCCGACAATGGACCACATACTTATCTCAAAAAATTTGCACCCTTATATCGAGTCCACCCAAGGGATACCCACTCTACACAAATTCCTTATGTCGTCTCCTGGATACCGTAAGGAGAGAAGGCCCGCGACTATTGTTAAAAAATATTTAATTCACCATAGCATATTTCAAATGCCTTTTGCAATATATGTATATCTATAGATGGAGTCCTAATAGTGCAGAACTGAGAGAGTAACGTACTTAAAATACAGGTTATTAATTAGAAGTACAAAGAATTACCATTGTATATCGAATATCGGCCAGCCGCTGATGCATAAGATGATTATGTGGCTGATGTAGAATCAGTTCTTCTGCACAGAAAGCTGCACGTGGATACTCCTGTACTTGTAAGTATAATTCGCATAACTCCTGCCAAGCCTCCACATCGGACATAAATCTTTAAATATATAAATTGAGAAATTAAAGTTAATATTGCAAATATATTTTCACAATTTATTTTGTAACTATTTTGGATGATATATTCATTTGTATATTTGAAAATGTATATGAAGTGTTTGTTTGTGTGCATGTCGTAAACTTTATTGTTTTAAAAATAGGAATTCATTTCCTCTTTTTTATTGTTTTTTTTTTATTAAAAATAGTCTAGAGCAGAAATCTTAAAATAGGATGCTATATAATTGTGTAAGGATATTAATATGTTTATAGGAACTAAATATAATATAAATTTTAATGAATATAAGATGTAGAATTATGAATTATATGATAATCTTGCAATAATGTCTATTTATATACATACTTTTTCAAATAATCAACTAGCTCCTTGATTGCTTCATTGATGTGACCTTGAGCTTTAAGAACGGCAACACGTCGTTTCCTAGCAGCTGCATTTGTTTCATCTGCTTTTATTATACTGTCTAGAACATTTAAAGCTTCTTCATACCTGCAAATGTTGTAAATTAATACACGATAGTGATTGTGAAGGTTCAAGTTTGTCATTGGTATACCTAGTCACAAACAGTAAATATGTTTTGTTCTTTCTAACACAGTATAGTATAATTCATTTCTTTGATTTAATGTTATAAATATAATATATTGTATTAAAGTTATTAATTAAAATGCACCCACTTCTCTTCTGCTTCAAGTAGTAATGCCTGATAACGTTTTACTCTTAAACTTCCAGGGAATTCCATTGACAGTAAGTATATCAAGAGATTAGCAACACCATAGTGATGACAATCAAGTGCTGCATATATCAACTGTTCCAATATCATATACTCTGCAACCAAATCATAATAGCAAATATAAATGTTAAATCCAACCATCTATACTACTTCCTGTGTGTTCCTGTAAATGTGTATTCAAAATTACACTGCTTGGCTTGATGGTTATAAGAGACATCTTAACTGCGGTCTGGGTATAAATTCCCTATTAAAACTAAAAACTCTAACCATAAAATTGAAGTTTTAAGTTCCTTTGTGTAAATGTATATCTGTCCACTGTACCTCAAGACTTCTCATATCTAAACAAAAAAATAGTTTCACAATGTAAGTGAAAATTCTAATTGTGAAAGCGCCTTCTGTATTTGTCGACATACTTAAGGCACTTAACATCCTGTGCAATCATTTCTTAGTTTTCTAAGAAGTTTCTCATGGTCAAATCAGCAACAATAACATCATTATCATTATCTAAAACCAGTAATTTATTTTGAATGGCAATTTATTTTTATACTGTGGTATTGATATATCATCTCAAGGAACAGCTTATTAACTGTTACAACTTAATTTCAAGTATTTTTTCTTCTTATTCAAATATTTTGAGTTTTTGATAGTTAGATACCACACTAAATTATAAGGGAAGCCTCTTTTAAGCTGTAATAATAATTCACTGTTTACTAGGAATGATCTAGAATAGATCTAGACTAATTATATCTGAGATATTAAGGTATTTAGTATTATAATGTTAGTGAATTGAGTAAAATTAGATGTGAATTTTTACTTAGTTCAAACTAAAATCCAGCAATTATGTCTATAGAGTGAATTGAAGTGGTTTTATTATAATACTATACAGAATACTATAATTTTAACAATTGGATCATCAATTGGCAAAGGTGCGAAGTTTGTGGTTTCTGAAGCGTGAGTTGTTTCTTCAATTCCTGCATCAGGATAAACACATACATATAGATATTTATTCTTTGTCTGAAATGCTCAAAATAGGCATTTTAATCTAAAAACAAAATGAGCTATTTAAGAAGGATTACAATAGCTTATAACTGTAATATTATTCTTACGTTCATTTCCATATTTATTCAGATTTCCTTCTAGAGCACTGATCCAGAGCTCCATAATTTCCTCACTCTTACGCTCATTATTTTCTCTCCATTGCCGCAGTAATTCTATAACTTCTAAAATATTCAAACATATAGTATATTAGTCTTTACAACTTTGTTTTTTATTTAACGATAGAAAAGTGTACACACATAATAAATATTTAACTCACCACTTAAGTTTAAATCCGCGTAATTATACATTTTGAAAATAAAATGTTTTGAATTTAAAAATTTTTAAATTGATAAAATTGCTCAGCGTAGTATTTTTTCAAAATTAAAGGAATAAAGACTACTTTTTAGTTTTCAAACTCATGTGAATCAAATGATTTCTTTATCTGAATCTAAAGAAGAGCGTTGAATGAATGAACAGTTTAGTTCACTGTTTCTTTCAACTGACAGTTTATTGTTATCGATAAACTATACCTATAACTATAATTATAGTCAAATTGTGATCGAAATCGATGGTCAACATCAAAAAATTGTTAATGTAGTTTATAAATAAAGTAGTTGAATAATTATATTTTTATGTTGTTTGATTTTCTTTATCCGGTACATGTCCGTAGCACGTATGTCCTATAGAAATCTATGGCCATTTACAT